>KV009173.1:100763-137061 GCA_001598015.1 Dorcoceras hygrometricum | reverse complement strand
ACTAGATCGGATGTCGCATATGCTCTGAGTGTCATGAGCCGCTACCAGGCCAACCCCGGCCAATTGCATTGGAAGGCTGTGAAGGATATTCTTAAGTACTTGCGAAGGACTAAGAATATGTTCATGGTCTTTTGGGGTGGTGAACTTAAATTGGAAGACTACACTGATTCTAGCTTCCAGTGTGACGTGGATGATTCGAAGTCAACCTCTGGATTTGTATTCATGCTCAATGGTGGTGCTGTCTCTTGGAAGAGTTCCAAGCAAGACACCATCGCGGATTCAACCACTGAGGCTGAGTACATCGCAGCATCAGCTGCTGCTAAGGAGGCGGTCTGGATAAGGAATTTCGTCCAAGAGTTGGGCGTCATTCCTAATGGAGTTGGTTCAGTCCCGATGTACTGCGACAACACGGGTGCCATTGCGCAAGCAAAGGAGCCTAGGTCTCACCAAAGATCCAAACATATACTGAGGAATTACCACATAATCCGGGATATTGTGGCTAGAGGTGACATAGCAGTTGAGAGAGTCGCCTCTGCGGACAGCGTTGCTGATCCACTTACGAAGCCCTTGCCAGGACCCTTGTTTGAAAAACATCGCGAAACAATGGGACTACGTCTGATGAGTAGTTGGCTTTAGGGCAAGTGGGAGACTGTTAGAGTAGATGCCCAACTAGCCAACTTGTGGCGTGTGGGTTCATAGACTCTTGTATGAAACGATCTTTATATATGATATTCACATTTTATTTATGGCATTCTTTACTTTCATTGTGTTGTATGATGATTAACAATTGCGTTGAGTAAAGACCTAGAATGCACTATAGTGTATGTTAGATGTGATAGTGGGTATGACGGCTATCATGAAACACATCTAATAGTCACTGTGTATTCTGAATTAGTTCCTAGTCACCGTCAAAATGAGGATAAGGCCGCCCGAGCTCGAGACTAGTATCTGCGATGCGAAGTACCATGTTTCATTGGTAGTGAACATTGTGATGTTCTCAGCATGCAGATAGATAGTGACCTGGTGATCTATCGAACTACCCTCGTTCGGACTTTCCAAGTGGTTACCATTTGTCGAGTGGATAAGTCCGAGGTCTTGGTTGTACTGATTAGTCCTCATGACTCGAAACGTCATTGAGACTCTACATGATAGGCGTCTCACTTTGACCCGTGTGCCGACTCACTTGGGGTCATTAGGCGGCGGGATTGGGTGAGACCCCGATGCATGTAGGAGTCGATGCATCGTTGTCGAGGATTCACCGCTCGCAGACATGCGTAGATATCCTATGCTATCTGAGGGGATAATAGTGTATAAATCTCTGGCCAGAGTACTAGAAGTGTTTTAGGTAAATGGGTTTACCTAGTTACACTTGCGATGTCACTATTTGATCTCCAAGATGTATGCATAGCTATCGGATCTATAATGACTCTCGATTTACCAATGGTCGTTGATCTGATCGGGATATATGGATTGAAAGGACCGTACTGTACGCTAACCACGACCAACTGGTTCTCGCAGGCACTATCAGTGATACCTAGGGGATCATGGGGCGATGTTGCTAGACGCTCTTACCATGATCCGATGGGCAAGTCCGGAATTGTGATTCCGGAGCCAAAATGGTTGTGGGCCCACGGCTAGCTGTATCCCTGAACCATTGAGGGTCACACAAGTACTGGATTCGAGATTCCCGCACGGATATTGAGCTCAATGTGTTGAGCATAGGAGGAGGATTTTGGAAGTACGACTTCTTAAAAGTCAACAGGGGTCAAATCGTGATTTCCGCTGTTGAGGGGCAAAACGGTCATTTTGCACTGGGGTTCTGAAAAATGGTTTTTCACATCATAACGTTCAGTTTTGGAAACTGAGTCGATCGGTCCGATCTGATCGTCGATCGGAGTTGTGATGAAACAGCAATGAATTAAACGAACCGAATGTTCATATATGGACTTGGGCCTGACCCAAGTCCAATGGGCCGGTTCAAGCCCAAGTATATTTAATATATACTAATATGTGATTAGGGCTGAATACATAACAATAACACAACAACCCTAACCCTAGAGCTCCTAAGTGCGCCGCCCCCTCCTCCATAAAACCTCGCCCGCCGGCCGTCGCTTGTCGCCGCCGCCGCCGCCTCCCTCGCCGGAATTTGTTCCGGCCCACTTTTCGAGGAGAATCCGTCCGCACTGATCTCGTCAGGCCTTCTAGTGCAGGCTGACGAAGGAGTCTCCCTTCCGATCGTGGACCTGATTGACGAATCTACAGCCGTATACCGTGAAGAGCCGGTCTTCCTGTAATTCCGGTTGGAGCCAGGCGCAAGTCGCCAGCAAGGTAACTGCCTAAACACCCTATGAATGGTTCATAGTTTGCCGTAGATTTAATTGTATTGAACGTTTCCCGGCCTAATTTTATTCTTCCGCTGCCTCGCCGGTAGACGGGATCCGGATCCGCCACCGCTTTCCCAACAAGGGGTCTTCGGGGGATGGTTGAGCCATGTTTAGGGATTTTAGTAGGACCATAGAGTAGTTGGTTGGAGTAGCAGCTGGTCTAGTTGCTGCAAGTAGCGTGAGGACATGCAAGGAGGGAAGGGAAATGGGGCTGTCAGATCTTAAGTGTTTCTGCATAGTTTCGGATTGGCTAGGAGTCACGACGATGGTCCGAAACGAGGTCTAGAGTGTCTTAGGATGTTGTATGTGGTGTGGTTCGTGGTATAGGTGGCGTGGAGCATTAATTTAAATGAAGGCATGTGATAGGGTTCGAATCTAAAGAGTGATCGGTGCTAGAGTTTTAGTTGATGAAGAATGGTGGAATCCACAAAAGCTTAGGTGAGGCTGAGAAGTCCCTAGGAAGAATAAAAGTGTCGTAAGTTAAGTTTAATGGCTGGAGGTTGAGGATATACAAGTTATAAGTCATTCGGTTCATGTAAGACTCAATGAGAGGTAGAACGTAGCGGCGAAGTTTAGGGGTCACAGCAGCACCCTGAAGGCATCCGAACAGCATGTTATGGCTTTTAAACATGTTTAAGATGTGTAAAACTATATTTTCTACGCTTGGGTTGAATGTGGTGAGTTTTGGGCTTGTTAGTGACTCGTTGAAATCGTCCGGTGTCCGAGTAGCCCGTTGAGAAGCCTAGAACGGTCCCAATTGATCTTGGCTAAAATATTTCATATTTATATCGCATCGCAAACATGTTTAAGGGCAGCATGCTTTTAAAAATGAAAATAATGATTTATGATGTTAATGGCATGAGACATGATGTGGCTGTTTTAAAAGAAATGACGAAAATTATTTTGAGTAATGCGAATTGTTTGTGACCAAGACGTAGAGGAATATGGCGACTACGACGCATGAGGTCCGTAGAGACATATTAGAGGGGGATAGTGATACGGCGCAAGAGGTCTGTAGAGCTATTCTAGCCTAGTACTATGGTTTATAACTTGATCAAACGAACGGAGGGGTCGCATCAATGAGCAAACTTCACCAAAAATGTTATTTTTAGGATTTATTTTATTTACACATGATGTTATTTTGAGGATTTGAGTTAAAGTTCATTTAAAACATTTTGACGATAAGGTATGAAGTTAAAGTTTAACGTTTAAAGTTCTTTTAAGGTTATGATGTTGAAGTTTAAAACGTATTTTTAGTATTGCTATTTTAATGCATGTGGATATATATTTAGTACTTGTTATAAAGGTTTGAGCTTGCTAAGTCTTTAAACTCACTAGATCTGATTGTGTGCAGGTGATAGTGATGTTGAGGCTCGAGGCAAGACGCTTAGAGTCATCAAAACGGACCAAGTCCGTCCGGTTAGCCCATCCCGCCATGAAAAATAGGCGGGTTGGGTTACTAAAATGATAGTCCATTTGGAAACGGGCCGAAATGGGCTGGCCCGTTTGGGTCATGGGTTAGGGCAGGGCGGGACGGGACATGTTGTCCCGCTGGTTAGTAAACAACTGATAAATTTATATTAATATCTTTTTATAGTTTTCTACTAGAGTCAATATAACACTTTAATTGTATTTGTGGTTATTCTTCTTTTTTTTATGTCTTTCAAATTCAAATGGCAAAACCATTGATGTGCCATTATAAAAAATAAAAAAATTTCATGAAGTAATTTTGTTCCATGTGTAATTTATTTTATTTTATTATAAGGTAAAATCTTAAGTGATCGAATTGCATAAAAAAACTAGAAAAAAGTAAACTAATGTAGCGTGTTAAATAAAATATATGATCATTAAACACATTAATGCTCAAATGGTAATTACAATCCAAACTCGAAAAAAATATTTTAGTTGTGACGGGTTGGCCCGCTAGCCCGACAACCCGTGGCTGGACGGGGCGGGCCGGACCTTTAGGAGCCCACTAGATTGGCGAGCCGGCCCGTCCCGTCCCGACTAAATGTGGTCCACGATGGGGTGGGGCGGGTTGGCCTGTTTTGACGGCTCTAACGACTCTTGAGGAGCCCGGGACCCAGGCAGCATACTCCCAAGACCTTTAGCTTACGCATTAGTGATTTTTTTTACGAAATTTTTATCCAGGGAAATTTATATTGTGAAATTTTTGAAATAAACGCATTCAGACGTCTAAGTTTGAAAATTGTTTTAGGATTTATGTATTTTATCGCGATATGACTTTATTGGATTTTAAGTAGCACGAGTATCTTTATAGTGTTGCGACCACACTGGGCAAATTCTTCTTGAGGTACTATTTACGTGAATGGTATTATTCACGTGAATAGTGACCGTGGATGTTTATAAAAAACACAAAAAAATTCTTGCCCTTTCCATTTAAAGGATTTTTATTTTATAAAATTCGGGTCGTTTCAATGTCCTTCTACGAGGAATCAGCATTCCTCCCCGTCACTGCAGGGTCAGGCTGGAGGATCGTCTTGGAAATAGTATACTCCTGCTTAGTCTCAGCAGCACTCAGACTTTTTGCAGCCTCGGGGTCCTTCCAACAGCCTGAGGTTCATAGGTCTTCTCAGTCTCAGTTCTTGGGACCTCAACAAGCCCATGTGCAGTAGGCTAGTGATGTACTCGGGGGAGTTATTGCAGGTACTTGTTGTAGCGTCCGAGATCTGCTTACGTAAACCACATGCATGAGATAAATGATTAAATTCTAAATTGATGTTTTAAAATATTTTTGGTGATGTATTTTGAGTTTTTATGCGTTTCTGGAGGTTTTTGATTTCAGGTGATTATCCGGTGTCGGGCTACGGAGGGATGATCGGGGACGATAGAGGTGACTTTAAAATATTCCAAAATTTATTTTAAATATTTTAGGAGGAAAAAAATATTTCTTTAATTTTTAAATTTAATTTTTAGTAGCGACTAGCCAAAATGTGAATTTTGAGCGCTATTTTCCACGAAAGCGATTTTTGAGAAAAAGAGCGGGTAAGCATTTAAATTTTTTTTATAATATCAAAATTTGGTTCATTTTCAAATATAATTTGAATGAAATGTGTGTAGAAAATTTGATAATTGTGGGTTAGACAAAGGGGCAATTTAATTATAATTAGAGGGCTTAATGGTATTTTTTTTGGTAAATTAGCCACACCTAACCTAATAATTAGTACCATAAGCCTCCTTCATCCCCAATTCCTCGCGTAACAAAAACAAACTCCTCCAAAAAGAAAAACAGAGCTAAGGGCAGCGTGGGTTTAAGGGAAAATCTTGAAGGAAATTTCGCCTCCCAATCCATTCTGACGCTTCCGTTAACGGTTAATCGCAAATTTTCTCCATCAAAGGCAAGTTTAAACCTCCTTTTATACCACAATCAGATCATAATATGTGTGTTTTGACTTGATTTATGAATGAGAATTATTCTGGGAAAAAGTTTCTAAAAAATCTGCACATCACATTCCTTCATGGGATGGCTTCGTGCGTTTGTGTGCTGTTTTGAAGTTTCTGTGGTGGTAGGTCTGCCGAGAGGTTCTGCTGCCTATCCAAGGGTGAGGGAGAGGTTCTAAGAGGTGTGTCTAGGTCTAGTTCAGAGGCAGGATCAGGTCGGCCAAGGGGAGATTATGGGAGACACTGCATGAGGCAGGCCGCGGCTGGTTGGGATGGTTTGAGCATTCCTGACTCGTTGCTCCATATCTGTGGGTGCGTGAATTTTGTGGGGTTAGGAGGGGTATATAGTGATGTCTAGGGGAGCTTCAGGGTACTGGTTGGGGTCTGTAATAGATAAGAACCTAGGACGACCGAAGCTAGAAGGTAGGAGCCATGCGCAGCTGCATAGCCGAGGCATGAGCGTGGGGATTTGGGGGCAACTGTTGGTTCAAGGCTGCTTCTAAAGTCTCAATTTGGGTCTGGTCCAAAGGTTACATATTAGGGCAGTAGGTTTGAGTTCCAGTTTCATCATAGACCAGCATAGGCGTCCGTCCTAGGAAGGGAAGAAGCGAGGGCAAGGCATTAGAGTCGAGGTGTTCGGTAAGGAATGGCTTGGTGGGTGTCCTTGATCAATCCCTAGGTTGAATAAGAAGCACACACATTAAGTTTAAGGGCTGGAAGTCGTGGGAGGTCGATGATACACGAGTTAGAAGTCATTCGGTAACGTGTAAGGCGCGATGAGAGTCATCATGTGGCGCTGAAATTCTTGAGGTTATAGCAGAACCCGAAAGGCATCTGAACAGTATGTTTATGGCTTGTAAACATGTTTAAGATGTGTAAAATTGTATTTTCTAGGCTTGGGTTGATTGTGGTGAGTTTGGGCTTGTCCGGTGACTCGTTGAGACCGTCTGGTGTCCGAGTAGCCCGTCGAGAAGCCTACAACGGATCCAATTGATCTTGGCTCAAATTTTCTATATTTTCTAATGCATCGCAAACATGTTTATGGGCAGCAAGCTTTTTAAAATGAAATGATGAGTTTTATGATGATTTATGGCATGATATTTGATGTTTGATGTTTAAATGAAAAGAAGAAAAATTGTTTTGAGGAATGTGAGTTGTTGTGACCAAGACGTAGAGGAATATGGTGACTACGGTGCATGAGGTCCGTAGAGACATATTACATGAGGATAGTGACTACGGCACATGAGGTCCGTAGAGCTATTCCAGCCTAGTACTATGGTTTATAGCTTGATCAAGCGAACAGAGGGGTCGCATCAATGAGCAAACTTCACCTAAAATGTTATTATTGAGGATTTACATTATTTACATGCCATGACGTATAGTTTGAGGATTTGAGGATGAAGCTTATTTAAGTTTTTTTTTTACGATGATGTTTAAAGTTTATAGTTTAAAGATTAAAGTTTACAGTTTAAAGTCCTTTTAAAGTTCTGATGTTGAAGTTTAAAAATGTATTTTTAGTATTATTATTTTAATGCATGTGGATGCATATTTAGTACTTGTTATCCAGGTTTGAGCTTGCTGAGCCTCTAGACTCACTAGATCTGATTGTGTGCAGGTGAGAATGATGACGAGGTTCCAGACGGCGACGTTTGAGGAGCTCAGACACTGGCGGCATACTCCCGAGACCTTCTAAGCTTCCGCAAAAGATTTTTATGAGATGTTACTTAAATTTTGAGGATAAATTTTCCTTTAGGAGTTATTTTTTGAAATAAATTCTTGTTTCGTCAGAGTTTGAAATTTGATATTTAATTCGTTTGAAAATTTTGTTGGGATATACGCTTTATCGCGGTATGATATTATTTGAAAATTCTTTTTTTGTTAGTCGCATCAAGTTTAATTTTGCAAAGATTTTTGGGAAAACTATCGAGGGTACTATTCATGTGAATAGTGAACAAAAATAATTATGTCTTTTACTTAAAGGAAAATATTTCATTGAGTCGAGTCGTTTCAGTTGGTCCTTATTACTCGAAATGTCATTGAGACTCTACATGATAGGTGCCTCACTTTGACCCGTTTACCGGCTCAGCTGGGGTCATCAGGTGGCGGGATTGGGTGAGGTCCCGATGCATGTAGGAGTTGATGCTTCGTTGTCGAGGATTCACCGCTCGCCCTTGTGCGTGGATATCCTATGCTATCTGAGGAGATAATAGTGTGACAAATCTCTGGCCAGAGTACTAGATGTGTTTTAGGTAAATGAGTTTACCTAGTAACACATGCGATGTCACTATTTGATCTCAAAGATGTATGCATGGTTATTGGATCTAGCGACTCTCGATTTACCAATGGTCGTTGATCTAATCGGGATATTTGAGTTGAAAGGACCGTACTGTATGCTATGCATGATCGAGTGGTTCTTGCAGCACTATCAGTGATACCTAGGGGATTATGGGGCGATGTTGCTAGACGCTTTACCATGATCCGATGGGTAAGTCCGAAAATATGTTTTCGAAGTCACAAAAAGTTGTGAGCCCACCCATAGCTGTATTCTCGAACCATTGATGGTCACACAAGTACTGGTTTCCCAATTCCCGTACGGATATGGTACTCAAAGTGTTGAGTATAGTAGGAGGAAGGTTGAGAGTATGACTTCCTAAAAGTAGCTAAGGGAGTAGGACTTCCATATTTAGCTAATGAGAGTAAACCTGTCATATATAGATTTAGTGGTCCGAAAATTTGATTTTGCATCATAATGATCAGTTTTGTAAACTGAGCACATTGGTGATATCTGATCATTAATATGATGAGATCACAATCGAGGGAGTCGAAACGAATGTTCACAGTTTGACTTGAACTGAATGTTCACAGTTTGAGTTGAGCCAAATGTTCACTATTTGAGTTGAACTGAATGTTCACTGTTTTGTTCAAATCAAACTCTATCCCTCAATCTATAAATATGACAATGAGGAGACACTTTCAAGAGTTAGAAAGAAAAATACCAAAAGCTATTCAGCAAACTCCTCCCCTCTCCCTTCTTCCCTCGCCGTCGCCGCCCGCCGCCGCCGCCGTCGGAATTTGTTCCGACCATCTGCGAGGAGATTCCGTCAGTGAATTTTTCGTCGGTTTTCTAGTGCAAACCGGCGAAGGAGTTGAGATTCTGGTCGTGGACCGGATTAGGCGTCGATCCAGCCGTTCAACCGTTGAAGTGCCAATTCCTTCGTGGAATTGGTCGGAGCCAGGCGTCTAGACGCCATCAAGGTACCTTTTGAACATTCTATGAATGTTTTGATTATTGTATAGGTGTATTGACCATTCTCGGGATCAAAAAACTTAAATTCTTCCGCTGTGCCCCGGGAGTGGGATCCGAATCCGCCGCTGCGCCAACAGTGGTATCAGAGCTTTGGCTCGAATCTGTCAATACACCATTCTACGTGAATTGCATAAAAAATCTCGTTTATATAAAAAAAAATTTCCGGCAGCACGCCGCCCGCACGCCACCGTCGGCCACCATGCGCACATCACGTCGCACGATGCGCGCTGTGCACGCACATATCGGCAGGCGTTGTGCGTCTGTCGTGCACGCCCCGTGTGCACACCACGTCGGGCGTTGCACGCGCTGGCCGATACCCGTGCGTGCACGTCGCGCACGGGGTCTGCGCACGTTGAGCAAGCTTGTGCCGGCACCCTCCGCCCCTCCTGCATGAGCTGGTCGCACAGGTGGCCGCCCCTTATGCGCACACGTTGCGCACAGGGACGCGCACGTCGGGCAGTGCACCGCCCCCACAGCTGTGCCGAGGCAGAGATGCGGTGGCGAATTTTGAATTTTAGGGTTTTTCAGGGCCTGCCCCGGGCGGCCCGAGAGGTTCTTGGGCCGATACTTGCTATTGGATCTTTTGATTGGACCAAAATTAATTTTTGAAAAATTTTGAGATATTGGACCTAAATTTGTTTTAAGCCCAAAATTGATTCAATTAAAATGAAAAAATAAGATTTTATTTATAAATTATGATTTTATATTTAAAATATGATTTTGTTGGATAAAATTAAATTTGATTTGATTATTTTATTTATATCAAGTTAATTGGATTAATTGAATAGATAATGTTTGGGATGATCGAGAGCCATGTCCAATGTGTTAGGTGTATGCTAGGTTTTACATTTCATGGTTATAATATTGTTGAAATCATTTCAAAATAGGCCTGGTATATGACCCGTCCCCCCTTTAAAATGTATCCCTATTTGTGATGGATATTTAATGTAAATATTATACTTAGTGGGAGGATAATTTTGAAGATGGTGGAGATGATGATCAAAGATATTGAAGACCGAAGACTTGTAAAACTGGAAGCTTATTTAATAGGATTGCATTTGCACACTGAATATCACCTAGGATTGGACCTAGATCCGTGCTTGGAAACCACAGATCGCATAGCTCTCGCTTATCGATCATCCCAATTATATATGTGATATATATCTGTTGAATCCGTAATTTTTAAATTTTATTTAAAATTATTGAGACCAAATTTCAAAATTAAAATCCCTCATTTTAAATTTGATTTAAAATTTATATCAAGATAAAAAGTTTCATGATTAAATTGAAGGAATTTAATTTATTGATAATTATGAGGAAATGTGACAAACGTTATCTAAGGGAGTCCTTTATACACTGGCTTAAAAATGGCTTGTACTGGCTAAGTCTTCATGAAGGACGTTGCTTTGTCTAAGGAGGTTGGTTTTTAAGTGGGCCTTAACCCCTCCAACCACCTGGAAGCACTCTTAGATAATGTTAGTCCATGACTTCTAAATTGATCATAAAACAAAAGTTTATTCGATAAGATCATGAAGCTAAGGGAATATAAATATTGTTTAAAATTCCCTAACTTCCATCAACAATGGATGTACGTCGATACTACCCGCATACATAGCCCGGCTCATATTATTGGGGGGGTTCTGTGTGTCGGAAAGCCGTACACGTCATTGACACTTGCTGTGAGTTGGTTGTAACTCCCTTTAACGTTGGCTCATATTATTGGGGACATTAAGAGGACCGTCCATCATGAATCAACATGATGGGTCATCTTGACACGTGATAGTAATCGGCGTCATATTATTTGGCTCTTACTGGACGTGAGGTAAAAATACATGGAGGTTGCACCTGTTGCAATTGGGCTCTACGTTTTGAAGGTCATGGTTGGCTGATATTATTCGGGACCATGATTTCTTGATTGGAATCTGTGTACCCACTAAGGAAACTTGCTTTCCCAATTTCTTTAGATGGTGGTGAAATCGTTAAAATAGTGGGAGGGTGATTCATAAAACTAAATGACCATGTTTTATGTCTTAGCGTTTTTCATGAATAGTCTGTAATGGATGTCTGTTTTTCTTTCAGTATAAACTGCTTTCATTATGTTTTCGATCAAAAATCCACTTGCTGCTATACTGGATAGCAACAAGTTCACTGGCATAAACTTCCAAGATTGGCTTCGAAACCTCAAGATTGTCTTGGCTTCGGAGAAACTTCTCTACACGCTAGAGAAGAGCCCTCCGAAGGAAGCCCCTACCAATGCCAGTCCTGAGGAGCTGGCAAAGCTGGATAAATGGTGGGATGATGAGCTTAAGACACGGTGTTATATGATAGCATCCATGTCCAACGAAATGCAGCGGCGTTTTGAGAAGACGGTGTATGCTGCTGACACACACCTTCATCTCAAAGAGCTGTATGGGGAGAACTCTCGGACTGAGAGGTTCACTACTGTCAAGGAGCTCATGACGAGTCACATGCGCGAAGGGAGTTCGGTCCGCGAGCATGGGGTCCGTATGATTGGGCTCATTGAAAAGCTACTGGGCCTTTATATCACGCTTCCGCATGAGCTGTCTGTAGATATGCTTCTCCTCTCCCTGCCTGCTGCGTTCGACCGCTTTGTGGTCAACTTTAACATGAACAAGATGGAGGCCACCCTTGAAGAGGTGGTAAACATGCTTGTCGTGTTCGAGGGGACCATAAAGAAGGACAAGCCCGTCCTCCTTTTGGGCTCTTCTTCCTCGACAAAGAAGATGCCCAAACGTAAGGGTAAGAAGCATTCTACCCCTGCGAAGAAGGGAAAGCCCGCCAAGAAGCCCAAGGCAAGGGCTTCAAAGCCAAACAAATCTGAAGATGTTTGCCACCACTGCCAAAAGCCTGGGCACTGGAGGAGGAACTGTAAGGATTACCTCGAGCAGTTACGAACTGCAAAAGGTATGTTCTACATTGAAACAAATATGTCTCTTAACTCGACTTCTTGGATACTTGATACCGGATGTGGATCTCATATCTGCAATGACTTGCAGGTAATGACAAGAACCCGACGTCTTAGGGAGGATGAGACCCACTTGAGGCTTGGCAACAGAGCAAGGGTTGCGGCCGAAGCTATCGGAGATGTTTATTTATTTCTTTCTTCAAATTTTAAGTTATTGTTGAGAAACGTTTTATTTGTTCCAGAATTAATAAAGAACATTATTTCCATTTCTATGCTTGATAGTGATGGATATTCTTTTCATTTTGCCAATTCGATTTGCAATATTTACAAGAATGAATGTTTGATTGGAATTGGGGAACGCGTAAACGATCTATACACCTTAAAATTAAGAGAAGTTCCAACTCGCTATGTGGAAACACATACAACAACAATAAAAAGGAAAAACGATAGTCCGAACCCGGCACAACTTTGACATGCTAGGCTAGGTCATGTTTCCTTAAATAGGATGAACAAGTTGATTAGGAGCGACATGTATAATATGCCTGATATTAACTCCTTACCAATTTGTGAATCTTGTCTCAAAGGAAAAATGACAAACTTGCCTTTCACGGGCAAGCCTGAATGTGCTCAAGGTCTATTGGATTTGATCCAAACTGATGTGTGTGGCTCACTTAGCATTGGTACTAAGTACGGTCACATCTACTTCATCACCTTTACCGATGATCACTCTAGGTATGGGTACTTGTACTTAATGAAGCACAAGTCTGAATCCTTTGAAAAGTTCAAACAATTCAAGGCTGAAGTAGAAAATAAACTAGGAAAAAGTATTTAAAACACTTCTATCTGATTGAGGTGGAGAATACTTGAGTGCCGAATTTCAAGACTATCTTAAAGAGAATGAGATTCTCTCATAGTGGACCCCTCCGTCCACACCACAGCTCAATGGTATAGCGGAGCGTCGTAATCGAACCTTGATGGACAAGGTTCGATCTATGATGAGCTTCACTGAACTTCCTACCTCGTTTTGGGGCTATGCGCTCGAAACAGAGGTAATGTTGTTGAAAAATGTCCACATAAAGGCAGTGGATAAAACTCCATATGCGATATGGATGGGCAAGCCACCCAAGTACTCGTACTTGAGGATTTGGGGATGTCCTGCTTACGTGAAGCAGACAGTGGGAGATAAGCTGGATAACAAATCCATCTTATGCTACTTCATTGGGTATCCAAAGAATTCTATTGGATACTGTTTCTACTATCCCAATGAAACAAAAGTGTTAGATTCTAGAAATGCCACCTTTCTGAAAAAGGAATTTCTACTTGATAGAAAAGACAAGATAGTAGAACTCTAAGAGGTTCGAGAACCAACTGAAGTACCAAGTGAATCTCCCGCACCTCAAGGGCCAATCCTTGATATGGACACACCTAGGAGATCTGAAAGGGTTCCTAGGGCTCCTGTTAGATATGGTTTCCCTTGAAGATGATCAAAGTGATCAAACTGTTGGATGTGATCCAAGAACCTTCAAGGAGGCAATTTCCGATGCTGACTTTAATTTGTGGCTTGAAGCAATGCAACCTGAGATTGACTCAATGCATCGAACCAAGTTTGGACTCTCGTGAATCCTTCCAAAGGAATAATTCCTATGGGTGTAAATGGATATACAAGAGAAAACTTGGCCATGATGGTATGGCACTGACCTACAAGGCGTGACTGGTCGCGAAAGGTTACACTCAAAGACAAGGTGTTGACTATGATGAAACATTTTCACTAGTCGCAATGTCCAAGTCAATTAGAATCCTGCTAGCCATAGCTGCATGGTACGACTATGAGATATGACAAATGGATGTGAAAACTGCGTTCCTATATGAAACATTAAGGAAGAGATCTATATGACGCAGCCTGAGGGTTTCACATCTGTAGGAAGTGAGCATAAAGTATGCAAACTTCAGAGATCGATACACGGTCTCAAGCAAGCATCGAGAAGTTAGAATCTGAGATTTGACGAAACAATTAAATAATTTGGTTTCATCAAGAATCCCGAGGAACCATGTGTGTATAAGAAGGTAGCTAAAAATGATGTCATTCCCTGTACTTTATGTTGATGACTTTCTACTCATTGGGAATGATGTAGAAATGCTGCAGTCAACTAAATTATGGTTGTCTAGTAGATTCTCGATGAAGGATATGGGTGAAGCATCCTATATTCTAGGAATACAGATCTATAGAGATAGCTCGAAAAGGATGCTCGAACTCAACCAAGCGACCTACATCGATACCATACTTAAGCGGTTCTCTATGGAAGAGTCCAAGAGAGGACACCTACCTATGTGCCACGGGGTCACTCTATCTAAGTCTATGTGTCCAAAGACTGATGAGAAGATAGAGAGTATGACACGTGTGCCATATGCCTCGGCAATAGGTAGTATTATGTATGATATGATCTCGAATAGATCGGATGTTTCATATGCTCTGAGTGTCACGAGCCGCTACCGAGCCAACCCCGGCCAAATGCATTGGAAGGCTATGAAAGATATTCTTAAGTACTTACGAAGGACTAATAATATGTTCATGGTCTATGGGGGTGGTGAACTGAAATTGGAAGGCTACACTGATTCTAGCTTCCAATGCGATGTGGACGATTCGAAGTAACCTCTTGATTTGTATTCATGCTCAATGGTGGTGCTGTCTCTTGGAAGAGTTCCAAGCAAGACAATATCGCGGATTCAACCACTGAGTGACAACACGGGTGCCGTTGCGCAAGCAAAGGAACTTAGGTCCCACCAAAGATCCAAACACATACTGAGGAAATACCAGATAATCCGGGATATTGTGGCTATAGGTGACATAACAGTCGAGAGAGTCATCTCTGCAGACAAAATTGCTGTTTCACTTATGAAGCCCTTGTCAGGACCATTGTTTGAAAAACATCGCGAAGCAATGGGACTATGTCTGATGATTAGTTGGCTTTAGGGCAAGTGGGAGATTGTTAGAGTAGGTGCCCAACTAGCCAACTTGTGGTCTATGGGTTCTTGTAGACTCTATGTAAAACGATCTTTATTTATGAAATTCGCATTCTTTTATGGCATTCTTTATCTTCATTATTATGATTACAATTGTTGATAAAGACCTTGAATGCACTATAGTGTATGTTAGATGTGATAGTGGATTTGATGGCTATCATGAAACACATCTAATAATCACTGTATATTCTAAACATGTTCCTGGTCTATTGGACCGTTCAAAAGAGGATAAGGGCTGCCCGAGCTTGAGACTAGCATCTACGATGTAAAGTACCACTTTTCATTGGTAGGAACATAGTGATGTTCAGAGCATGTAGATGGATAGTGACCTGGTGCTCTATCGACTACACTCGTTCGGACTTTTCAAGTGGTTATCATTTGTCGAGTGGATTAAGTCCGAGGTCTTGGTTGTACAGATTAGTCCTTATTACTCGAAACGTCATTAAGATTCTACATGATAGGCCTCACTTTGACCCGTTTACCAACTCAGCTGGGGTCATCAGGTGGCGGGATTGGGTGAGGTCCGATGCATGTAGGAGTCGATGATTCGTTGTCGAGGATTCACCGCTCGCCCTTGTGCGTGGATATCCTATGCTATCTGAGGAGATAATAGTGTGACAAATATATGGCTAGAGTACTAGATGTGTTTTAGGTAAATGAATTTACCTAGTAACACATGCGATATCACGTTTTGATCTTCAAGATGTATGCATGGTTATTGGATCTCTAGCGACTCTCGATTTACCAATGGTCATTGATCTAATCGGGATATTTGAGTTGAAATGACCGTACTGTACGCTAACCATGATTGACTGGTTCTTGCAGCCATTATCAGTGATACCTAGGGGATCATGGGGCGATGTTGCTAGATGCTTTACCATGATCCGATGGGTAAGTCCGAAAATATGTTTTCGGAGTCACAAAGAGTTGTGAGCCCACGGCTAGCTGTATCCATGAACCATTGAGGATCACACAAGTACTGTTTCCCAATTCCTGTACGGATATGGTACTCAAAGTGTTGAGTATAGTAGGAGGAAGGTTGGGAGTATGACTTCTAAAAGTAGCTAAGGGAGTAGGACTTCCATATTTAGCTAATGAGAGTAAACCTGTCATATATAGATTTAGTGGTCCGAAAATTTGATTTTGAATCATAATGATCAGTTCTGTAAACTGGTCTAAGTAGTGTTTGAAGACACTGTTCATCAAATCCATGAAAATCGCTGGGGCATTCGTCAGGCCAAACGGCATCACCAAGAACTCGTAGTGGCCATAATGTCCGAAATGCAGTCTTGGACATGTCCTCCTCTATGACTCTCAACAGATGGTAGCCAGATATCAAATCAATCTTGGAGAACACCGAAGCTCCTGTAACTGGTCAAATAAATCCTCGATCCTTGGGAGTGGGTATTTGTTCTTCACTGTAACACGGTTCAACTCCTGGTAGTCGATGCACAACCTCATACTGCCATCATTCTTCTTCACAAACAGAACTATCGTGCCACATGGAGAAAAGCTAGGGCGTATGAATCCCTTGTCGAGCAGCTCCTGAATCTGCTCCTTCAGCTCCTTCATCTCGCTAGGAGCCAATCGATACGGTGCCTTAGAGATAGGCACTGTACCTGGCATTAGCTCAATCAAAAACTCCACCTCTCTCCCCGGTGGAACTCCCATAACGTCGTCGGGGAAAACATCTGCAAAGTCCCTTACTACCTCCACATCAGACAGTGAAGGGCCAGCTGTATTTCCTGTCGCAGTAACACTGGCCAAGAACGCCCGACAACCAAGCTCAACTAGCTTCCTGGCCTATACAAAAGATATAAACCTTGGCTTCCGCGGTCTCGTCGCTGCCTCAAATAGGAAAGTCTCCTGTCCTGGCGGCCTGATCGTAACTGACCTCCGCTGGAAATCAATCACCGCTCCAAACTCCGTCAACCAGTCCATACCTAGAATGAGGTCAAATCACGACATCGGCAAAACGATTAAGTCGGTCCTGACCACATGATCCTAGAACATCATCGTCAATCCCTGAACAAAAATGGCCGTCGATATCTCCTCTCCCGATGGAATCATCACTACGAGAGCCACGCCAAAGCTCTTCGGAGTAATACCCATCCTCTGTGTGAACACACTCGAAATAAACGAGTGGGTCTCCCCTGAATCTAGCAAGGCAAGGGTAGTGACACCTAGAACACGAATCTCGTCTGAAATAGAAACGTCACACATGCACGTGTTTATAGTCAATCTAGATTTCAATAAGCAGTTTAGATGCCTAACACAATACTAGGTTCGCTAGTCCTACCCGTCTAAGTTCTCAAAGCAAGTTCTAGAAGGTCTAGAGTTCTTCTAGGTTCAACCAAATTGTATAAAGCATAAACCTCCTAGCGGTGTTCCACTTAGCATGAAAATTTAAAACACCCAAATACCAACATACCAAATTACGGAAACGACGGAATTCCTAAAGTAGAATACCTATGAGCAGTGTGGTGTCAGGGTCTGTGGCCTCCGCCTGCATCAAGAAAACACGACCTGTGGCCTGTCTCTTACTAGGGCAATCCCTAGAAATATGCCCTGGATCCTTGCAGTGATAGAACCTTCCTGATCCAGCCATGCAAGGTCCTGAATGCTGCTTATGGCACTCCTTGCAGATCGGTGTCCCTCCAGGTCTAGGGGAACTGGCCCCCTGCTGCGGCGGCCACTGCTGGCCCTGAGGTCTCTGCTGCTGTGACCCATGAGGAGTTGGGCCCTTAGGAGGCCCCTGAATTGGTCTCTTCGCTGGTTGCTGCGAAGACTGTCCCCTGACGGGCTGCTGTAACTGACGCTTCCTCTGGAAGTAATCTCTCATGTCCTTCCGGCTCGTCTCGGACCGGTAAGCTCTGTTCACTTCCGCCATATACGTAGCCATATCCGCCATATTGACATCGTGGAGGATGTCTGGTCGCAATCCATCAGTAAACTACCTCAGCTTCTCACTCTCCATTGTCACGATCGAGGGCACAAAGTGACACCCCCACTCGAACTGTCGCACATACTCGGCCACAGACTTGTCTCCATGGTGGAGATCCATAAACTCTCTGATCAACTGACTCCGGGCGTAAGCCGTGAAGTATTTCTCAAAGAAGACGAACTTGAACCTCTCCCAGGTTAGGCTCTCTAGAATCAAACTAACCACTGCGCTCTCCCACCAAAGAGCGGCATCTCCCTTCATCATAAAGATAGCACAACGAACCTTGTCAGCATCCAAGAGACCCATATAGGCAAAGATGGTCTCCAACGATCGGATCCACTCCTCAGCAACGAGTGGATCAGTAGTACCAGCAAACTCCTTAGGTCCCTGCTTGCGGAACCTCTCAGCCACGTCCTCCTCATGAAATTTCCCAGGGCGCTCTACGACTGCCTCTAAAGTAACCTGGTAATCTCGGCTAGCATGTCCACACTAGCCCTCTCATACAATGTCAACTGAGGAGGTGGGGGAGGAGGAGGAGGCGTAGCATCATCCTGCTGGCTCCTGTTGTGTCTGGGAGGCATACTGGCACACAAAACCCCTTTCACGTAAATCTAAGTGCATGACTAAGCGTCTAACTCAAAAACTCCTAAGGTAAAATTAATGCTGAAAATAGAACATGCATCATGCGAAAATAAACATGAATCGTAAAACCCTAAAACTTACAAACTCGCAGTGTGACTTCCGAGCTCCATGCAGCAGGCTAGTACCCCACCAGAACCACCGCTCTAATACCAACTGAGACAAACTGTACTCTAGAAATTTTTTTTTTGAAATAAAATAAAGTGCAGAATAAAAAAACTAAGAAGTATGGCTCGACCCTTCAAAATATTTTCTCGACATTCCTTTAAACATAAATAAATAAATATCTTGAGAACATTGAATCATCCATACGGCTTAAAATCAGAGTACGTAAAAGTTGCGGAAACTAAACATGGCTGATAAAATAACTGAAAATGTGTCATAACATAAATAATGACGTCGGAGTGGTCACGAGGTACACCTGCAACGGGCGCTCAGAGATCCTCACCGTCGATCGGCATAAAATCAATAGGGTCATCACCTGTACCATTTAAACCTAGTGAGCCTAAAGGCCCAGCATGCTCTATCTGAATAATAACTACATATAATAAAATCGCATGCAAGCACATATGTAGTAAAATAACTTCAAAGCATGCGTACATGAATGATCGTAAAACATGCATTGAAACTCTTCATAATAGTACATGATCATATATCGTAACATACTGAGGCATTAACATAACATAACGTGACGTAAAAGGGCGTGTGAGTCATATCCGTGAAATATGAGCGGGCGTGTGATTGATCAATCATAAGAACCAACATACGTGGCGATACGGTTCACCCGACCTTATCTCGGGATCCCTCACACCTCTATGCTGCCACTTCACCATACCGTGAACACATGGATCCATAAGCTCATAATAACATGAACAGAAGTTCATCGGGCCCGGTATCCCGATTTCCCTCATCGTAAACTTGCCACAAATTACTTCAATCCCTCAATATTTTTCTTTTCTTTCATGCCTTATCATTTCGTAAAATTTCCATGATGCGTACATTTCATAAAAATATGCAATTTAAAAGGCTTAGCCCGTCAATATATATTTAATTCTTTTATTTAAAACATTATCATATTCATACACATAAAATACTACATATATAATTAAATATATATTCACGGGCTTCTACACTTTTTACTCCAATCAAGGACTGATTCAGGTGTCTGGCCCACTAATTCGCAGCCCAAAAGCCTAGACTTAACTTTAAAATGACATATAACCCTAAACATGACTTGGCCCATAACTTTAAAATTGAACTTTAAAAAGTTTATAAAATACTCACTCATTTACTTTAAAATCAAGCATTAAAAATTTTGACCAAGTAAAAGTCTCATTGACCAAAAGTTTGACTTTAAAAGTTAATACAAAATATTAGGTCCATAAAATAATTAAAAAAATCAAGCATTAAAAATTTTGACCAAGTAAAAGTCTCATTGACCAAAAGTTTGACTTTAAAAGTTAATACAAAATATTAGGTCCATAAAATAATTAAAAGTTTGACTTAAATTTTGAATTTAAAATGTTTGACCCAATACCCTTAAAATTGGACCTAAAAATTTAAAATAAAAATACTCGGTTCAGAAATAAAATAAGTCGGACCAAACTTAAAATATTTTGACCCGACCCTTGACTGATCGACCTGATCCAACCGAACCCACCAAACCGGTCCAGTTGAACCGGACTCCTCACGAAAGAAACCCTAGCGCACACCACGCACACACACACGACGCCGCCCACTTCTAGCTTTCGGCCTCCCTGCTCCAGCCGCCCATGGCCGGAGCACCGCCGACTGGACCACCCCCAGGTCCAGCCGGCCCTACTGGACCAACCATGGCTCGAACCAAGGGCCACATGGTTCGGCCAAGACACGAGAACAAGCGGTCGTGCGTCGCTCCATGCAATGCCGCATGTCTAGCCATGGCTCGATCATGATCGAGCCTCCAACCCTTCATCCATGGACCACCTCTAGACCTCCCTTGGATCACCATGAACCGACCTCAAGCCCCTTGAACCGCCCATGACCAAAGCAAGACAAGAAACACATCAAACACGTAATGAAAATTATGAAACATGCATGGATCTCAAACATTAAGCATAGATCAATTCAAAGCACATACAATTCATGCAATTTTGCATTAAAAACAGTGTAATATGGCATAAATTGTGAGAAAAGGAGAGATATCACATGCCTTGATTGAAGAATTATGCAAACAATGCGTTACCGGGACGAAGGACAAGCGGTGGGACGTTCAAACCTTGAAATTCACACCAAAACTTGAAGAATTTCATGCAAGGGGAGAGGGGAGTGGCGTGAGAGTGAGGGAGAGGGGAAGGGAGGAGGAGGCTAGGGTTTCAAGAGACTAGGGTTGGAGGAAAATGAATGATTTCCAAAATGACCCCTACAATGTGTTTAATTAGGAAAATACTAGAATTTTCTCCTCCACCACTTAAAATGTCAATTAAAATCAATTAAACTTTAAAATTCCAAAGTTTCGTAATACATAGCCTTCTCAATTTTAAAATATAGGAAAGTCCATTAAAACAGCCCGTATAGGCGAAAAACGGGTCCCCCTCGACAAATATACATAAAAAATCTCAATTTTCGGAAATTGCTGGTTAGAATAAAAATTTTAGCTCTTAAAAATATGAGGGCTTAAAAATATTTCAATTAATTTTCATCTCGGTCGTCCCTAGTCTCGTCCACGCGTCCGGAACTCAAATGGGCTAAAAACATAACATGCATATCATGCAACATTAAAACTACCATTAAATCATATAAAATAGCATATAATTTTCTAAATAATATTTCCCGTAGTCATGCACTCATTCTCATGTAATTAGGATTTTCTGGGCGTTACAAAAATGAACAGTCATAAACAATATGTGGCAAAAAATCATCAGAAATTTGGGTGCTACACGGGCAAACCCAATGGAAAATAGATGTGGCTCATTGTCGACACGAATACGGGCGCTACTCGACCGGCCGCACGAATGCCAAGTGTACTGCAACCACCCGACACCATCTATCCAGGCCACTGCAGCTGAGGGGGCGAGAGCGACTTGTTGCGTCCTCAGTGCACTCCATCGTAAGTGTGTAACCCGACACCAGCTCACGAGAGCAGAACTCAACAAATCACGGATAACAACAGATCACATGGCCCAATATGATATGCAGTATGCAGTAATGCTATGACGTGCTCAACGCACAACAAGGCAGCAGGTACGATTTAGATCACATAGCACGTAATAGCACAGAGCACATATACATACTCTACGAAAGCTGTAAAATACCAGTTTCAATACGTACCTCAATTCCTGCTCAACAGTACCACAAACAGCTCGTCCACACTAAAACCAACAGCTCTGGCTAGACATCTACTGCTTCCCTGCTCTCGAGGAGAAAACTCGACAGAGCCACTCAAACGACCACAAAGATACAACCTGCTCAACTATACTAAATCAGCACGGGCAAACCCAATGAAAAAATAGATGTGGCTCATTGTCGACACGAATATGGGTGCTACCCGACCGGCCGCATGGAATGCCAAGTGTACTGCAACCACCCGACACCATCTATCCAAGCCACTACAGCTGAGGGGGAGAGAGCGACTTGTTGCATCCTCAGTGCACTCCATCGTGTGTGTGTAACCCTACACCAGCTCACGAGAGCAGAACTCAACAGATCACGGCTAACAACAGATAACATAGCCCAATATGATATACAGTATACTATCCAGGCCACTGACAGCTGAGGGGGCGAGAGCGACTTGTTGCGTCCTCAGTGCACTCCATCGTGTGTGTGTAACCCTACACCAGCTCACGAGAGCAGAACTCAACAAATCACGGATAACAACAGATAACATAGCCCAATATGATATACAGTATGCAGTAATGCTATGACGTGCTCAACGCACAACAAGGCAGCAGGTACGATTTAGATCACATAGAACGTAACAGCTCTGGCCAAACATCTACTGCTTCCCTGTTCTCGAGGAGAAAACACGACAGAGCCACTCAAAACGACCACAAAGATACAACCTGCTCAACTATACTAAATCAGCTCAGGGCGGACTACAACAAAAACAAAACTGTAAACTACCAGCTCAGCCTAGCTCGGACCTACACCCCAAATACAATAACTGGTTCTAAATGAAGCTAACGAGAACTAAAACTTACCCGAAGACGCTATCTGAACCCAAAGACCAACTCGTCTAAAATCACGAAAATTTGTACTCTTCGACTATCGTCGTGCTCACTCTTCCGGACAACCAACAGCTCCAAGAATGGTGTAGAAAGGACGAGCTTGAAGAGAGGACCCAGATATTCCAGCCTTGATCCAAGATGAAACGTCTATCGTCGGCAATTGGAGAAGATAGGATTCTGTGAACAGCAACAAGTGTTTCGCGAGGGGATAAGGTTTCGATCTCTCGAGGAAAGAAAATATCCTAAGTGTTGGAAATAATGGCTGACACTTGGTCAAAGTCAATAAGACCCCACGATCTGATTTACAATTGCCACCGACCAGCTCTGTTGGATCTATTTTTACAGATCAGAATCTAAGTTTTGATTCACACAAAATCTGTTATTATTGTACTAACGATTTAACTTAAATGCGCAGGTTGAGCTGAAAAATAAAAACGCAATTTCGGAGGCCTAAACAAAGGAATTTGGCCAAAAAGTGACTTAGCTCACTGCGTAGTAGTGAGTTTTGCTCGTTGGACCGTTTTGGAGGGGGTAGCACCGGCCTCATGCAAAAATCCTCAGCCGGATTATGAACCTGCAACAGAAGCGGGCTAGATGAAGAGAAATGTAGCAGCTCAGAAGCAAGCTGGATCAAAGCACTGATAGCAGATTGACTGAGAGCAGATAACAGTGCAGATTGAGGAGTAGTCCAAGCTAGAACAGTAAGGGGACGCCCAAGCTGGTCTAGCATTGGACCTTAGCTGGTACAGTGAGGGACGCCCGAGCTGATCCAGCTAAGTACAACCAGATTGTAGAGTGGTCCTGTGAAAGAAGAAACCAGTTGGGAAACAAGATCAGTGCAAACCAGCTCCGGAGACCAGCTGGGGGGAAAACCAGCTGGTAGCGACCAACCCAGAGTTCAGCAACCAGCTCAGAGAACAGTTACCAGTTCAGAGCAAAACAGTTTGAACACAAGTATTGTGGAGATCGTATTGCGAAGTTCAAACTGATTTGTTGTATTGTCAAATACGCTGTTCACAGAGCTCAGAATTCAGCAATGGTTGCTGCAGCACATTTAATGAAAAGGAGCTTAAAGTCAACAAATCCTGCAAAGCATTAAATGCAAAAGGACACAAGGTACAACACTGTCAGAACTTTACAGAAGCCTTTACAACGGCTACACCTTTGTGTCCAACGGATAGAATTGCACAAGAGGCTTTATATATCAGGCGCAATGAAACAGAAGATGCTTGCACAAAATAATAGTGAGAGTGTTGTGCAAATACAAAATAGAAAATCAGAAGAAAGCACAATGATGGGAAGATAGCAGATAACCAGCTCGGACTAGGAGAACTTCCTAGTGTGTGTGAGATTTAATTATTGAGAAATTGTGCTTACACTGTAAATCTCACACACATCCCCATTCACTCACATTCGAGAGTTGAGCGAAAAATATTAGAGTGAATGTGATTCAATACTCTCCATTGTAGTCTTTGGACAGAGATGTTAAATAATTCTAGTTGTCTTTCGCACTGAGATGTTAAAGAAGTGTGTATAGCCTTTCTCACTGAGGCGTAAAAGAAGTGAGTTAGTCACACAGATTGCGGGTTGGTGTGCAGTGGTAGATGCTAGGAGTTCTTGCGGCTGCGGGTCGTAGGAGTGGGTTGCAGCGAGGGTCGTTGTAATCAAAGTCTTCTAGTGGATCCTTCCCATGGCGGAAGAAGGGGAGACGTAGGAGCTCCGAACTTCCATAAACAAATTCAGCGTATCTTTCTTTACTGTTTTCAGTGTTTACATTCATACGCATCACATATTTGCTTATGTTGTTAAAACTGTTTATTTGGGCTTCGAACGATAGAGTGCAGTTTGAGTTATTTCCGCATGTTTTATTTACATTACTCAATCTGTATCTCGGTGCACAAAGTATTCAAGAACAATGAGCTATTGCAGCTCAAGTTAAGTTAACCAGATCTTTCGGCCGAAGTGTCGAGCTGGTTCTAGTCTTCCAGCTGGAACTGGCATGTTTAGTGCTCGCCTTGTATTGGGCTAGTTTCAACTTTAAGCTGAAACCAGCTTGATCTTTGCGAACCCGGCTTCAACTTCTGGCTGAATCCCGCGTCTTGTCATTCGATCTGGTTACACCCTCTAGTACTAGTTATTGATTGAATAACTAGTCATTGCACATTAATAGAGGGTCCATAAATCGATCCCCAACAAGCTCATGACTCAAAGTTGATACCAGCTTAGATATGAAGCACATCATGCTTACACCAACAGCTTGCGCATGCCCATAGATCTTGCTCTCAACAGATCACGCTCGCTACTCAGATCACGCTCACTGATCAGCTCGCTCTCACCAAACAGATTACGCTCACAGATCAGCTCTCGCAAGTGGTTCAACTCTCGCACTCTAGACAGCTCTCGTGTACGCAGGTTTCACTGCACGTACCTACACCAGCTTGAGACTGTCAATTCAGCTCGTGACGATCAACTCACTTCACGACAGTCAACTCAGGTCGTGACGCACGCCCAGCTGTATCAGATCGCACCAACAAACCAGATCACGCATTCCAAAAAGTTCTCGCCAAACATGACAACCACGATCAGTTCTCGCCCAAAGCAGAAACCACAAACACCTCTCGTCCGATCTGATAACCACGAGCATCTATCGCCAAAGCTGAAACCCACAACTAGCTCTTTTCTCAACAGAACGCATCTACCAGATTACGCCTAAGCTGATTTACACTAACTATTGCAGCACAACATGCACGATCTGAAAGCTCAGCTCAGGGTACCAAGAACATCCCCAAGCTGAATCCAGCTTACGATCCAGCTCCTAACAACTAACACTAATACAGTAAAATCCCAGAGCTGATCGCTTCTGAGCTATTTTCCATGAAACAACTCACGATCGAAACCAACGAAACACCCACCGAAAGAGTTCAGCTCAGATTCCGATCCACTCAGATCAGATCACGCCTAATCTGATCCATGATAAACATAATTAATCTCCTTAATCAGGTTATTAATCTTCTAGACCTCACACATACAACTAATGAAAGTTTTAAGATTGCAATTGTTGGACATGCGGAGCTAGGGGACATATCTCCACCAACTGTCCAGAAAATTAGAAGAAAGGGATAAGCATTTTGAACCAACTCTCGACATCGAAGAAACGGTCTATTATCAAGACCTAATTCAATTATACCGATTTGAGGACATTTCCTCATATTAAAGAACAATAACCTGACAGAGAATCGGAGTCAGATTATAACTAAGGAAGAAGTGTTTTATCACGAAGCACACGAAGATTTGTCTAGTTTCTTGCCAGACAACTATACTCACAATATGGTTCAAGAATCTGAGGAAAATCCAAGCCTATAGAGATATCAAGGATTCTCTGCAGGACAAATAGAAACATCCTATGAATTTTAGGCCTAAGAAGTAGAAAACATAATTTGATCTATAAGGTTTCCAGAAGGGAAATGGTGATCCCAATAGAACTCACAGGAAATTAAATGTAGATGCAGCTATTTTCTTTCGAAGAATAAATAGGAATTACAAAACCTCAAAATGAATTAGCACGAACAATGTCCTGTAATCATATCGGAGCAGTCCATATCATGATAAAAGAAACATTCAAAGTAGGAATTGATTCACCCATTGATATTTCCATATGCGATAAACAGATAGGAAGTTTACAAGATTCAGTACAAGGTACTATCTCAGTAAATCTATGTGCCGGAAAAATTATCGGGGTAATTTATCTGAGAATTGCCTACAATTTAATAGACCGAGATTTCAGTCGAGCTTTAACGTTACATCAAAACTTCAAAGAAAAGAGACTGTGGAAATAAGGTAATAGATCATATTGTATTACTTATCAAGTTTCATATGATCTTTCTAACACACATCATTCAGAATTATTTATTAGAAATGAGTTTATTGAAACACCAGAGATATTTGGAAAAGTATCTTGAGCTATTTATCCGGGAAGAATTGAGTTTTCAGTAATACAGAAACAGATATCCAGATCCAAGATAAATAAATCATACAAACAAGTCAAAGTTTGAGGTTGGAACCAAGTGGATTATCCTTTCAAGGGGATAGGATTGAAACTTCTAGATGGAAAAAACACCTTATCCAATAAACTCAAACGACACAAAGAAGAATATCTAATTAGGGAAGCTTAGATGTCCCGAAGGACGAGAAAATATAGTATTTGATATTCCAAGCCCAAGAAATAAATTACGATGCAATATTATATACCAATTAGAACAACCAGTGATAGACCAAGGAGTGATAACTATTGAAAATTTGGAGGTCCCTATTAAGGAATCCCAGGGAAAGAACCAAATTGACTTATTCTTGGACTAGAGTTTCTTGAAGAACACAAGCCTTGGAAATGACATGAGAACGAAATGGAATTCATGGTGGAAGATTATATTTCGAATATTCTATGACTACTAGTCCATTCTCAATATACAGTGTGAGTCCCGAAAGTTTACTTGATTAATTGAGTTAATTAATCGGGTTTAGCATAGACCAGATTTGGCTTGAACAGATCTGGGATGGATCAGCTTTGAGGTGGTATGCATGACGCAGTTATCGGGTCAGTAGAAGCCTGCGAATCAGCTCTGGACAGTTGGAGAATTTCAACGGGGAAATGTTCAGATTTGAGTTCTGTTGAGATCTGGTTGGTGGCTTTCAGATGTGAGAGCAAGATCTTGTAGTCGCGCGTTATTTGGTTACACGTGTTGGAAGTTCTGCGCGGGTAGCAAAGCGACGACGTTTGGGAGAAGCCAGATGTGAGTTGCGTTATGCATTGCTGAGGAGTGGACAGATCCGGTTTGTAGTCCCGTTTTGTGTTTTCGTTTAGACCGGTGCGGTTCAGAGATTTCAGATGTGACTTGTTGGAGTGCGTCAGATCTGAGTACTATGGGTGCGAAGCGGTTTAGTGTTTCGGATTTGAGTTAGCAAGATGACGTGTATTAGTTGGGAGTGTGTTTCCTATGCGATGTCGTTTGGTTAAGTCCCACGTCTGTTTTGACATAGTGTCCAGATCTGGAGTGGTACGCAGATCTGTGCTGGTTTCAGATGTGAACCCCGAGGTTGTCGGTGGCTACTGTTCACCAGATTTGACCAGACCTGAGTTATATTTAAGAGAGGACTTCGACCCTTCGTCCATTATTGTTTCCCAACACTTAGAAGTATTTCCCATGAGCAAAGTCTGTCGTGATACCTTAGCTACTGTTCACCGAATCATATCTTCTCCGATTTCCGGTGGTAGACAGCTCCGATCGAAACGAGAGTGGTAGTGCTGGACTCCTCTTGCCAAGACCTTTCTTCCTATACCTCTTTTGAAGACTTTGGAGGAGCTGGAGGTGGATCGCGAAGACATCTTCCTCGTGTAGTCTGTTAGCAAAAGCGTCGAATTAGTCCTGCCATTCAGGTAGCTCGTTGGGTAAGTGTTAGTTTCTACCTTTGCGCTTTGTTTAGAGCTGGTTGTTGAGCTCGTAGGGTAGGAAAGAGCTGGTGGAGTGCGTAGCTCCCAGTTCGTAGATTCTGTGCTTTACGTCCCTGAGCTTGTGTTGTTATCCTTGTTAGAGTAGGTGCCCAACTAGCCAACTTGTGGCGTGTGGGTTCTTGTTGACTCTTTGTAAACGATCTTTATTTAGGAAATTCGTATTCATTTATGGCATTCTTTATCTTCATTATTTTTATAATGTTAACAATTGCGTTGGATAAAGACCTAGAATGAACCATAGTGTATGTTAGATGTGATAGTGGATATGATGGCTATCATGAAACACATCTAATAGTCACTGTGTATTCTAAACTCGTTCCTAGTCGATTGGGCCGTCAAAATGAGGATAAGGCCGCCCGAGCTTGAGACAAGCATCTGCGATGTGAAGTACCACGTTTCATTGGTAGGGAACATTGTGATGTTCTGAGCATGTAGATGGATAGTGACCTGGTAATCTATTGAACTACCCTCGTTCGGACTTTCCAAGTGGTTACCATTTGTCGAGTGGATTAAGTCCGAGGTCTTGGTTGTACAGATTAGCCCTTATTACTCAAAACATCATTGAGACTCTACATGATAGGTACCTCACTTTGACCCGTTTACCGACTCAATTGGGGTCATTAGGTGGCGGGATTGGGTGAGGTCCCGTTGCATGTAGGAGTCGATGCTTCGTTGTCGAGGATTCACCGCTCGCCTTTGTGCGTGGATATCCTATGCTATCTGAGGATATAATAGTGTGATAAATCTCTGGTCAGAGTACTTGATATGTTTTAGGTAAATGGGTTTACCTAGTAACACACGTGATGTCACTATTTGATCTCCGAGATGTATGCATGATTAATGGATATCTAGCGACTTTCGATTTACCAATGGTCGTTGATCTGATCGGGATATTTGTGTTGAAAGGACCGTACTGTACGCTAACCATGACCGACTGGTTCTTGCAGGCACTATCTGTGATACCTAGGGGATCATGGGGCGATGTTTCCAGGCGCTTTACCATGATCCGATGGGCTAGTCCGAAAATGTGGTTTCAGAGTCACACATGTTGTGGGCCCATGTCTAGCTGTATCCCTAAACCATTGAGGGTCACACAAGTACTGGTTTCTCGATTCCCGCATGGAAATTAAGCTCAAATTGTTGAGCATACGAGGAGGAAGGATGGAAGTGTGACTTCCTAAAATTGAACAGGGGTCAAAATGCAATTTCTTTAAAGTTTGGACTAGTTTGACTATCCTTGAAGCTTGCAGGGGCCAAACCGCTATTTTGGATTAGGTGGTCCGAAAAATTGTTTTCGCATCATAATACTCATTTTTTTAAACTGTGTAGATCGGTTCGATCTGATCGTCGATCGGGATTATGATGGAGCCACGGTGATGAACTTGAAACGAATGTTCACCCTGGGCCTGGCCCGACCCAAGCCCATTGGACCGGTTCAAGCCCATCACAAGTCTATATATAGATGACCTAGGGTTTGCATGACACACCCTACCCTAACCCTAGATTACACACGCCTCCCTCTCCTCTCCATCTCCCTCTCGCGTCGCCGCCCGCCGCCATGCGTCGCCGGTTCAAGCCCATCACAAGTCTATATATAGATGACCTAGGGTTTGCATGACACACCCTACCCTAACCCTAGATTACACACGCCTCCCTCTCCTCTCCATCTCCCTCTCGCGTCGCCGCCCGCCGCCATGCGTCGCCGCCAGTCATCGTCGTCGGACTTGTTCCGACCGTCGCGACGAGGAGATTCCGTCCGTGAAATATTCGTCACGTTTTCTAGTGCAGACTGACGAAGGGATCGTGATTTCAGTCGTGGACCGGATTAGGAGAACGACAACCGCCTACCATTGAAGTGTCGATTTCCTCGTGAAATTGATTGGAGCCAGGCGCCTAGACGCCAGCAAGGTACCAATCCAAAACACCCTATGGATGTTTTATTTCTGTATTTGTTATGTATTGACCGTTCCCGGTGCAAAATTTTTAAATCTTCCGCTGTGCCCGAGGAGCGGGATCCGGATCCGCCGCTGTGCCAAACATTGGTATCAGAGCTTTGGCTCGGATCTGTCAATACATAAATTGTACCTGTATTGCAATAGATCTCAAATTTCAAAAAAAAAAAAAATTTTCTGCCGCCGCGCACGTTGCCGCGCGCCACCGCCGCTCACGTTGCCGCGCGCCCCCGCATGCCCTTCGCGCACGGCTTGCGCAACTGCCGCGCGCGATTCACGGCGGGATGCGGGCGTTTGTGCGCGCAGCGTGCGGCGAGCGCCGCGCCCGTGCCCGCATGTCGCGCACGATGGCGTGCGATGCCGCACCCACTGGCCGGCGCCCGTGCGCGACACCGCCACCCCACCTGCACGAACTGGTCGATCAGGTGGCCGCCCCGTGCGCACACGTTGCGCACGGTGGCGCGCACGGCGTGCGGCGTAGTGGCTGCACGTGTGCGGGCGGCGACGCACCACCTTTGCGGAGGCTCCGAGGCGGCGAAGCGACGACTGTTTTTGATTTCTAGGGTTTTTCGGGCCTGTCCCGGGCAGCCCGAGGGTTTTTGGGCCAATATTTGATATTGGGCTTTTTGGTCGGACCAAAATTAAATTTTGGAATTTTTGAGATTTTGGGCCTAAAATTGTTTTGCCCAATTTGATGCAATTAAAAATGACAAAATAAGATTTTATTTATCAAATATGATTTTATATTTAAAATGCGATTTTGTTGGAAATTATCAAATTTGATTTGATTATTTTATTTATGTCAATTAATTGAATTGATTGATGTTTGGGATGATCGAGAGCAATGCCCAATGTGTTAGGTGTCTGCTAGGTTTTACAAATTTTGGTTGTAATATTGTTGATATCAATTTCAAAGTGGGTCTGTTTGTGGCCCGTTTCCACCCCTTTAAATTGTACCCCTATTTGTCATGGCTATTTAAATGTAAATATTAGACTTAGTGGGAGGACCTTTTGAAGAGGTGGAGATGATGATCAAAGATACTGAAGATCGAAGATTTATAAAACTGGAAGGTTATGTAATATGATTGCATTTGCATACTGCATGTCACCTAGGATTGGACCTAGATCCGTGCTTGGCAACCACGGATCGCATAGCTCTCGCTTATCGATCATCCCAATTATATATGCGTGATATATATCTGTTGAATCCGCGATTTTGAATTTGATTTAAAATTATAAAGACCAAATTTCAAAATTAAAATCCCTCATTTTAAATTTGATTTAAAATTTATATCAAGATTAAAAGTTTATTCGATAAACTAAGGGAATTTAAATATTGTTTAAAATTTCCTACCTTCCATCAACAATGAGTGTACGTCGATGCTACCCGTATACATGGCCAGACTCATATTTTTGAGGGGGTTATGTATGTCGGAAAGCTGTACACGTCATTGACACTCGCTGTGAGTTGGTTGGAACTCCCTTTAACGTTGGCTCATATTATTGGGGACGTTAAGGGGACCGTCCATCACAACTCAACATTGATGGGTCATCTTTACACGTGATAGTAATCGACGTCATATTATTGGGCCCTTACTTGACGTGAGGTAAATACATGGAGGTTGCACCTGTTGCAATTGGGCTCTACCTTTTGAGGATCATGGTTGGCTGATATTATTCGGGACCATGATTTCTTGATTGGACTCTGTGTACCCACTAAGGAAGCTTTCTTTCTCGATTTCATTAGAGGGTAGTGAAATCGTTAAAATAGTGGGAGGGTAATTTATAAAACTAAATGACCTTGTTTTATGTCTTAGCGTTTTTCATAAATAGTCTGTAATGCATGTCTGCTTTTATTTTCAGTATAAACTGCTATTGCAATGTTTTCAATCAAAAATCCACTCGCTGCTATACTGGATAGCAACAAGTTCACTGGTTTGAACTACCAAGATTGGCTTCGAAACCTCAAGATTGTCTTGGCTTTGGAGAAACTTCTCTACACGCTAGAGAAGACCCCTCCAAAGGAAGCCCCTGCCGTTGCTAGTCCTGAGGAGCTGGCAAAGCCGAACAAATGGTGGGACGATGAGCTTAAGGCACGGTGTTATGTGATAGCATCGATGTCTAACGAAATGCAGCGGCGTTTTGAGAAGACAGAGTATGCTGCTGGCATACACCTTCATCTCAAGGAGCTGTATGGGGAGAACTCTCTGACTGAGAGGTTCACTACTGTCAAGGAGCTCATGACAAGCCGCATGCACGAAGGGACTTCGGTCCGCGAGAATGGGGTTCGTATGATTGGGATCATTGAGAAGCTAGTGGGCCTTGACATCACACTTCCACATGATCTGTCTATGGATCTGCTTCTCCTCTCCCTCCCTGCTGCATTCGACCCCTTTGTGGTCAACTTTAACATGAACAAACTGGATGTCACCCTTGAAGAGGTGGTGAACATGCTTGTCGTGTTCGAGGGGACCATAAAGAAGGACAAGCCCGTCCTCCTTATGGGCTCTTATTCCTCTGCGAAGAAGGGGCCCAAACGCAAGGGTAAGAAACGTTCTGCCCCTGCAAAGGAGGAAAAACCCACCAAGAAGCCAAAGGCAAGGACTTCAAAGCCAAATAAATCTGAGGATGTTTGCCACCACTGCCACAAGCCTGGGCACTGGAGGAGGAACTGCAAGGAGTACCTTGAGCAGTTGCGAACTGCAAAAGGTATGATCTGCATTGAAATAAACATGTCTCTTAATTCGACTTCTTGGGTACTTGATACCGGATGTGGATCTCATATCTGCAATGATTTGCAGGTAATGACAAGAAGCCGGCGTCTTAGAGAGGGTGAGACCCACTTGAGGCTTGGCAACGGAGCAAGGGTTGCTGCTGTAGCTATAGGAGATGTTTATTTATTTCCGTCTTCAAATTTTAGGCTGTTATTGAGAAACGTTTTATTTGTTCCCGAATTAATAAAGAACATCATTTCTGTTTCTATGCTTGATAGTGATGGATATACTTGTCATTTTGCCAATTCGATTTGCAATATATACAAGAATGAATGTTTGATTGGAATTGGGGAATGCGTAAACGATCTATACACCTTAAAATTAAAAGAAGTTCCAACTCGCGATGTGGAAACACATACAACAACAATTAAAAGGAAAAACGATAGCTTGAACCCGGCACAACTTTGGCACGATAGGCTAGGTCATGTTTCCTTGAATAGGATGAACAAGTTGGTTAGGAGTGACATGTTTGATATGTCAGATATTAACTCCCTACCAACTTGTGAGTCTTGTCTCAAAGGAAAAATGACTAAACAACCTTTCATGGGCAAGCCTGAACATGCTCAAGGCCTGTTGGATTTGATCCATACTGATGTGTGTGGCCCACTTAGCATTGGTACTAAGTACGGTCACACATACTTCATCACCTTTACCGATGATCACTATAGGTATGGGTACTTGTACTTAATGAAGCACAAGTCTGAATCCTTTGAAAAGTTCAAAGAATTCAAGGCTGAAGTAGAAAATCAGTTGGGGAAAAGTATTAAAACGCTTCGATCCGATCAAGGTGGAGAATACTTAAGTGCCGAATTTCAAGACTATCTTAAAGCGAATGAGATTCTCTCACAGTGGACCCCTCCGGCCACACCACAACTCAATGGTGTAGCGGAGCATCGTAATCGAACCTTGATGGACATGGTTCGATCTATGATGAGTTTCACTGAGCTTCTTACCTCGTTTTGGGGCTATGCGCTCGAAACGGCGATAATGTTGTTGAACAATGTCCACACAAAGGCAGTGGATAAAACTCCGTAGGAGATATTGATGGGCAAGCCGCCCAAATACTCTTACTTGAGGATTTGGGGATGTCCTGCTTACGTGAAGCAGGCAGTGGGAATCGAACCTTGATGGACATGGTTCGATCTATGATGAGTTTCACTGAGCTTCTTACCTCGTTTTGGGGCTATGCGCTCGAAACGGCGATAATGTTGTTGAACAATGTCCACACAAAGGCAGTGGATAAAACTCCGTAGGAGATATTGATGGGCAAGCCGCCCAAATACTCTTACTTGAGGATTTGGGGATGTCCTGCTTACGTGAAGCAGGCAGTGGGAGATAAGCTGGATAATAGATCCATCTTATGTTACTTCATTGGATATCCAAAGAATTCTATTGGATACTACTTCTACTATCCAAATGAGACAAAAGTGTTTGTTTCCAGAAATGCCACCTTTCAAGAAAGGGAGTTTCTACTTGATAGAAAAGGCAAGATAGTAGAACTCGAAGAGGTTCGAGAACCAACTGAAGTACCAAGTGAGTCTCCCGCAACTCAAGAGACAATACTTGATATGGACACACCTAGGAGATCTGAAAGGGTTTCTAGGGCTCCTGTTAGATATGGTTTCCTCCTTGAAGATGATCAAAGTGATCAAACTATTGGATGTGATCCAAGAACTTTCAAGGAGGCAATTTCCGATGCTGATTTTAATTGTGGCTTGAAGCAATGCAATCTGAGATTGACTCAATGCATTCGAACCAAGTTTGGACTCTTGTTAATCCTCCCGAAGGAATAGTTCCTATTGGGTGTAAATGGATATACAAGAGAAAACTTGGGCCTGATGGTAAGGTACTGACCTACAAGGCACGACTGGTAACGAAATGTTACACTCAAAGACAAGGTGTTGACTATGATAAAACCTTATCACCAGTCGCTGTTGGCGACAATGGCGTATCCGGATCCCATTTCCCGGGGGAGCAGCGAAAGTCAAAAATTGCCCCGAGATACGTTCAATACATTACGATGTTGACTATGATGAAACCTTACTCACCAGTCGCGATGTTCAAGTCAATTAGAATCCTACTAGCCATAGCCGCATGGTACGACTATGAGATATGGCAAATGGATGTGAAAACTGCGTTCCTTAATGGAAACATTAAGGAAGATATCTATATGACACAGCCTGAGGGTTTCACATCTGTAGGAAGAGAGCATAAAGTATGCAAACTTCAGAGATCGATCTACGGTCTCAAACAAGCATCGAGAAGTTGGAACCTGAGATTTGATGAAACAATTAAAGAATTTGGTTTCATCAAGAATCCTGAGGAGCCATGTGTGTATAAGAAGGTAGTTAAAATGCTGTGACATTGCTTGTACTTTATGTTGATGACATTCTACTCATTGGGAATGATGTAGGAATGTTGCAATCAACTAAAGTGTGGTTGTCTAGTAGATTCTCGATGAAGGACATGGGTGAAGCATCCTATATTCTGGGAATACAGATCTATAGAGATATATCGAAAAGGATGCTCGGACTCACCCAAGCTACCTACATCGATACCATACTTAAGTGGTTCTCTATGGAAGAGTCCCAGAGAGGACACCTACCTATGTGCCACGGGGTCACTCTATCTAAGTCTATGTGTCCAAAGACTGATGAGGAGATAGAGAGTATGACATGCGTGCCATATGCCTCGGCAATAGGTAGCATTATGTATGGCATGATCTCAACTAGACCAGATGTCGCATATGCTCTGAGTGTCACGAGCCGTTACCAAACCAACCCCGGCCAGATGCATTGGAAGGCCGTGAAAGATATTCTTAAATACTTATGATGGACTAAGAATATGTTCATGGTCTATGGGGGTGGTGAACTGAAATTGGAAGGCTACACTGATTCTAGCTTCCAATGTGATGTGGATGATTCGAAGTCAACCTCTGGATTTGTATTCATGCTCAATGGTCGTGCTGTCCCATGGAAGAGTTCCAAGCAAGACACCATCGCGGATTCAACCACTGTTAAATACTTATGAAGGACTAAGAATATGTTCATGGTCTATGGGGGTGGTGAACTAAAATTGGAAGGCTACATTGATTCTATCTTCCAATGTGATGTGGATGATTTGAAGTCAACCTCTGGATTTGTATTCATGCTCAATGGTGGTGTTGTCTCTTGGAAGAGTTCCAAGCAAGACACCATCGCGGATTCAACCACTGAGGCTGAGTACATCGCAGCATCAG
>KV009173.1:82702-99019 GCA_001598015.1 Dorcoceras hygrometricum | reverse complement strand
TCGAGGATTCACCACTTGCCTTTGTGCGTGGATATCCTATGCTATCTGAGGAGATAATAGTGTGATAAATCTCTGGCCAGAGTACTTGATGTGTTTTAGGTAAATGAGTTTACCTAGTAACACACGCGATGTCACTATTTGATCTCCGAGATGTATGCATGGTTATTGGATCTCTAGGGACTCTCGATTTACCAATGGTCGTTGATCTGATCTCGAGGATTCACCACTTGCCTTTGTGCGTGGATATCCTATGCTATCTGAGGAGATAATAGTGTGATAAATCTCTGGCCAGAGTACTTGATGTGTTTTAGGTAAATGAGTTTACCTAGTAACACACGCGATGTCACTATTTGATCTCCGAGATGTATGCATGGTTATTGGATCTCTAGGGACTCTCGATTTACCAATGGTCGTTGATCTGATCGGGATATTTGTGTTGAAAGGACCGTACTGTACGCTAACCATGACCGACTGGTTCTTGTAGGAACTATCAGTGATACCTAGGGGATCATGGGGCGATGTTGCTAAGCGCTTTACCATGATCCGATTGGCTAGTCCGAAAATGTGGTTTCGGAGTCACACATGTTGTGGGCCCATGGCTAGCTGTATCCCTGAACCATTGAGGGTCACACAAGTATTGGTTTCTCGATTCCCGCATGGAAATTAAGCTCAATTTGTTGAGCATAGGAGGAGGAAGGATGGAAGTGCGACTTCCTAAAATTGAACAGGGGTCAAAATGCAATTTCCCTAAAGTTTGGACTAATTTGACTATCCTTGAAGCTTGCAGGGGCCAAACTTCTATTTTGGACTAGGTGGTTCGAAAAATTGTTTTCACATCATAATACTCACTTTTGTAAACTGTGTAGATCGGTCCGATCTGATCGTCGATCGGGATTATGATGGAGCCACGGTGATGGACTTGAAACGAATGTTCACCCTGGGCCTGGGCCCGACCGAAGCCCATTGGACCTGTTCAAGCCTATCACAAGTCTATATATAGATGACCTAGGGTTTGCATGACACACCCTACCCTAACCCTAGATTACACACGCCTCCCTCTCCTCTCCATCTCCCTCTCGCGTCGCCGCCTGCCGTACGCCGCCGCCAGTCTTCTTCGTCGGACTTGTTCCGACCATCACGACGAGGAGATTCCGTCCGTGAAATATTCGTCACATTTTCTAGTGCAGACTGACGAAGGGATCGTGATTTCAGTCGTGGATCGGATGAGGAGAACGACAAACGCCTACCGTTTAAGTGCCGATTTCCTCGTGAAATTGGTCGGAGCCAGGCGCCTAGACGCCAGCAAGGTTCCAATCCAAAACACCCTATGGATGTTTTATTGCTGGATTTGTTATGTATTGATCGTTCCCGATGCAAAATTTTTAAATCTTCCGCTACGCCCCGGGAGCGGGATCCGGATCCGCCGCTGCGCCAAACAATCCTTGGTTGCTAGGTTTCGGATCTGGTTGCTCGGGACCGTCTTATGGATTTTGTAGCTTGTTTTGAGCTACGGATGTGAGCTTGTTTTACAGCATCGGATTTGGCATGGATATGTGTAATTGCTTGCTGTCCTTCTGTGTAGTGTATGCTGGTTCCTTTTCTGTTGCATTCTGTTGCATTGCATACACGCATTATTCATGTTGAGCTCAGATCTTGTTAGCCGTGCCTTCTTGTATTGATCTGTGTGTACCAGGGTGCTTGTTTTGGAGGACGAGCGGATAACTCCCGTATACCTCATCTCCCTGCTGGGATCTGTTAGTCACTATGAGCGAGTGGGTAGCTCCCACATCTCATGAGCTGGGCAACAGCAGGTTGAGTGTATTGTTGTGCACCTGGTGCCGTGTGTTGAGACGAGTGGGTAGCTCCCATATACTCACACACCCCGTGGCCACTATCCTTACAGTTGATCTGTTGTTGTTGTTGATCTTTTCTTGAGATCCTTTGGCTCCTTGCTTTCGGTTGTAGCCTTGTTCTCATGCATAGCATTTGGATATTATCTATTGTTGTCTAATTGCTGTTTTCAGTTGCTCTTCGTACTGGGGTTTGACCCCATGTCCCTCTGGGGCTGGTTGTCTTGTTTGCCTGTTTGTGTATGTCAGGTTATCATAGTTTCTCCGCTGTTCGTGGAGTTGATCCAGCTGGTGGTGCCCCTGGAGGTGGATAGAGTGTCCCAGTTATTTGCAGTAGATACATTAGTTATATTGTATCTATGTTGTCTTGTTGTTGTTGTTGTATTTGGTTTTCAATGTTGTAAAACCCGTATTTTGGATATTAATATATTTTAACTTATGTTTTATAAGTCAGGCCAAAAAGCGAAAATGTTAGCCACTATTTTATTGCTTCCGCTATTGTTTTGCGTGGTTAAATTATGTGTTGTGCACGAGGCCTAACATTTTTGGTATCAGAACTTAAGTGGGATAAGCTCGATTTCTCCTGATCACACTTGAGTTTAGGCACAATGTTGTTTGTTGCATGTTCTTGGCTATGTGTTTTGTTTTTTATGTGATATATTTATTGCCGTGTGATCTTACCCTCTTATTTCCTTCATATATGCCGCCTAGACGTAGGGGTAGAGGTAGAGGGCAGTTTCAACAGGAATCCGAGGGTCAGAACGAGGAGGTGCAGCGTAGTGGACCTTTTCGTAGACGTGATAGTCAGATTGAGGTAGATGAGCTGGCAGCCCGTGTTGCCGACATGGAACTTGTGATGGAGAGGTTTCAACGGATGAACCCTCAGACATATAACGGTGATGATCCTAGTTCCGATGCAGAGTCCTGGTTGCAGCATATTACCGGGATGTTCGACCGTGTGAGGTACGATGACGAGCATAGGTTGAGTTTGGCTACGTTCCAGTTGAGGAGGAATGCCGAGCGTTGTTGGAGGGGCGCTTCGAGGACTCTTGAGGAGACTGGCGTAGGGATAACTTGGAATAGATTTTGTACGACCTTACGTCAGGAGTACATTCCAGAATCCTTTGTGAACACTAGGGAGCGTGAGTTCGATAACCTGATGCAGGGGACTTTGTCTGTGGGAGAGTGCCCGGAGATTTTCTTCTCTTCTTGCGTATGTTTCGCATGTTTCTGGCCGTGAGAGGGCAAAGAGGAACAAGTTCTTGGAGGGGCTGAATGAGGAGTTGTATTATTTGGTGCTGGCGAGTTAACCAGCAAGATATGCGGAGGCGACAGGACTATAGATATCAAGGAGGGACTGTAGAATCGTAGGTCTCGAGTTTAGGCCGCAGGTGGCACAAGGTAACCGTCCCATGGTTCAGGGGGTACACCTTCCCAGTCGGTGCAGTCATCCCAGCCACCCCAGCAGCAGGCAGCCCAACCGTCTGGACACCATAGGTTTAGACCTCGTGGTCTTCAGTTCAAGAAGAAGTCCGATTCTAGTTCTTCCACTTCGGGTAGTTCTAGCAGTGGTAGTTCCAAAGTCGAGTTTTGTGGCCAGTGTGGAGGAAAGCACCCTACAGCGCAGTGTGTTGGCGTGCAGGGTTCGTGCAACAATTTCGGGCAGTATGGACACTTTGCGAGAGTGTGTCCTTTGGCTAGATCTCAGCACACCGCCGCCCCACCGAAGGGTCGTTCAGGAGGATCTGGTAGAGGTCGTTCTTTTCCTGTGCAGTAGCAGAGGATAGGGGAGACGCAGTTTAGGCCGTTCCAGCAGCCTGGTCCTTCGCGTTTCGGACAGTCTTCCCAGCCTCAGTTCTTAGGACCCCAGTTTGCTCAGGTGAATGCCATGACGAGGGATCAAGCGGAGGGCACGCCATCAGGAGTGATCGCAAGTACTTGCTTTGTCTTTGATTTTCCTGTGCGTGTATTGTTTGATACAGGAGAATCGCATTCGTTTATAGCTGATGCATTTGTGGTTGAGCATGGTTTGCATAACACTTCTTTGAGTGATGTTGTGTCTGTTGCAACTCCTGCCGGCGCAAGCCTATACTCCCAAGAGGTTTTGCGGAATGGCATTCTTAGGTTTGGTGAGAACGTGTTAGTAGTGAACTTGATCAGGATAGTGTTGTGGGATTTCGATTGTATAGTGGGAATGGACGTGGTGTATAGATTTAGGGCCACTGTGGATTTTTTCCATGGCGTTGTGCGTTTTAGACCTTAGTGCGGCGAGAAGTGGAACTTCTACGGCCATGATTCCCAGTCGAAGATTCCTTTAATCTCTCCTATGGAGATGTTTATCCTGTTGTCATTGGAGAACGCTGGATTTACGATCTATGCTTTGGATGCATCTTCTTCTTTGCACGTGGAGCTTAGTGATATCCCTGTTGTTCGCAACTTCCCTGATGTGTTTCCGGAGGAGATTCCTGGCTTTCCTCCGAGGAGGGATATTGATTTCAGCATTGAGTTGGTACCTGGTACAGCTCCGATCTGGTGAGCCCCGTATCCTTTAGCGCCAGCTGAGTTGAGGGAGCTTAAGATTCAGCTTAGCGACTTGTTGGAGAAGGGTTTCATTAGGCCAAGTATGTCCCCGTGGGGAGCGCTTATCTTGTTTGTGAAGAAGAAGGATGGTTCGATCATGATGTGCATCGACTTCCGTCAACTGAATAAAGCAACAGTGAAGAATAAGTACCCTTTGCCGAGGATTGACGATTTGTTCGACCAGTTGTAGGATTCAGCACTGTATTTGAAGATCGATCTACGTTCGGGGTATCATCAATTGCGTATTTGGTAGCAAGATGTTTCGAAAACTGTGTTTTGTACGAGGTATGGGCATTATGAGTTTCTGGTTATGCCTTTGGTTTGACGAATGCCCCTGTAGTTTTCATGAACCTGATGAATCGAGTCTTTTGAGAGTTCATCGATCAGTTTGTGATTGTGTTTATCGATGACATTTTGGTGTACTCGAAAACTATGATGCAGCACAAAGAGCATTTGAGACTGGTTTTTCAGACGCTTCGAGACTCGCAGCTTGATGCTAAGTTTTCCAAGTGCAAGTTTTGGTTGGACAGAGTTGTGTTTCTGGGTCATGTCATTTCAGCGGAAGGTATTTCTGTGGATCCCAGTAAAGTGGAGGCTGTTGTTAACTGGGAGGGCCCCAAGAATATGTCTGAGATTCGTAGTTTCTTGGGTTTGGCTAGCTATTACAGTCTCTTTATAGAAGGATTCTCTAGTATAGCTAAGCCTATGACGCAGTTGACTAAGAAAGATGAGAGGTTTGTTTGGACTGAGCAATGTGAGAACAGTTTCCAATTGCTCAAAGAGAAGCTAACTTCTTCGCCCGTGTTAGCTTTGCCGTCTGGTTCAGGTGGTTTTGTTGTATGTTCAGTCTCTAGTATAGCTAAGCCTATGACGCAGTTGACTAAGAAAGATGAGAGGTTTGTTTGGACTGAGCAATGTGAGAACAGTTTCCAATTGCTCAAAGAGAAGCTAACTTCTTCGCCCGTGTTAGCTTTGCCGTCTGGTTCAGGTGGTTTTGTTGTATGTTCAGATGCTTCGCTCAATGGATTGGGTTTTGTGTTGATGCAGCATGGTCGAGTCATTGCGTATGCCTCTCACTAGTTGAAACCGCATGAGACACGATACCCAGTTCATGACTTGGAGTTGGTAGCAGTGGTCTTTGCCTTGAAGATTTGGCGCCACTATCTGTATGCCGAGCAATTTGTGGTGTATACAGACCACAAGAGCCTTCAATATCTCTTTTCTCAGTCAGATTTGAACATGAGACAACATAGATGGATGGACCTGCTAAAGGATTTTGATTGTGAGATCCAATATCATCCTGGGAAGGTGAATGTAGTTGCTGATGCATTGAGCAGGAAGGCTCAAGTGGCGATTTTGGCTTCGTTGCAAATTTCGAAGGTCATGAGAATCTAAGCACTACTGGTTGGCGGTTTTACCTAGGTTAGGATTATGTGGTGGTGTCTTGTTGGATCTGTTTTACAGATCAGAATCTAAGTTTTGATTCACACAAAATCTGCTTCTATTGTACTAACGCTCTACATGACATGCGCAGCTTGCTAAGACTGGAGTAGACGTGAAGATATCCAAACTGAAACGGTGAGGGGACGCCTGAGCTGGACTGGTCGAAGATATCTAGCTGGAACAGTAAGGGGACGCCCAAGCTGGTTCAGCAGTTTACTTCCAGAAGTGTAGGGAACATCAAGCTGGCTCACCAGCTTGATGCAAGAGCAGCACGAAGATCAAGCACAGAATGAAGAACAGAGTTCAAGTGCAGAATGATGATAGACAGAACGGATCAAGTGCTGATCAAGTGTAGTGTACAAGAGCAGTGATTGAGAGCGAAGCCGTATACAAGAGCAGTGATCAAGTGCACGCTTGATCATTGAACACGACAATAAGAAGTTCATCACAGGGATCTCAGTCCTTGGGTAGACTGAATCAGAACTGCTTAACAGTTTGCTTGCGGATGATTTGGATGAGGTGTCTGAATGGACCAAGTGGACAAGCAAGCAAAACTGGGGCTCTTGACGAGAAGAATAGAGCCCAGCTGGTCAAGGACAAACCAGATTGAAGTTAAGAAGACCAGCCGGGAGCAGACAAACCAGCTGGTCATATGATATCTGATCTCACAGATACATCAACCAGCTAGTTGGTGATCAGCTGGGAATGGAGCAAAGCTGGAGCCTCGAAGCAACTCAAGAGCAGGAGAGAACAAAACAAGCTCAAATGCAGACAAAAAGAGGCGCAGATGCAGAAGTTGCTCCAGAAGATCAGCTCGAAGATGAGAACAAAGAATCTGGTGAGGAGAAGAAGAGAGCTTTGAAACAGCTGAAGGAGCAACCATCTTGACGAAGAAAACAAGCTGAGAAGCCTGAACCAGACAAATCAATCTGGTCAAACAAAACAGTTTGAACAATCATACAAAGACCAAATTAATTGGTTCAAACTGATTTGTTTCATCTTGTCCACATCAGGCACAATCAAACAGATCTCGAAGTTAGCAAAGGCTGCAGAATCGCCGATGAAAAGAGCTCAAGTCAAATAAAGCCTGCAACGCATTAAAAGCCAAAGGACACAAAGTACATATGTGTCAGAAGACTTTTCAGAACGACTCAACTTTGTGTCCAACGGATAAATCCAGGCGGAGGATTTATATACAGGCGCAATGGAACAGAAGAAGTATGCGCAAACAGAGAGAGAATAATTGTGCGAAGTCCAAACAGAAAATCAAGAAATGCACAACATTGAACCTGGGAAGACAATGAAAAACCAGCTCGAACTAGGAGCACTTCCTAGGGTGTGTGAGATTTAATTATTGAGAGACCGTGCTTACACTGTAAATCTCGCACACACACATTCACTCACATTCGAGAGTTGAGCTAGATAGATCAGAGTGAATGTGATTCAATATTCTCCACTGTAGACTTTGGACAGAGACATTAAACAAGTCTAGTTGTCTTTCGCACTGAGACGTTAAAGAAGTGTGTGTTGTCTTTCACACTGAGACGTTAAAGAAGTGTCGCCTTTCTCACTGAGGCAGTAAAGAAGTGAGTTAGACACACGCAGCTTGCGGGCTGGTGTGTAGTGGTGTGGCTAGTAGTTCTTGCAGCTGCGGGTCGTAGGAGTGGGTTGCAACGAGGGTCGTTGTAATCATAGTCTTCTAGTCACGCAGCTTGCGGGCTGGTGTGTAGTGGTGTGGCTAGTAGTTCTTGCAGCTGCGGGTCGTAGGAGTGGGTTGCAACGAGGGTCGTTGTAATCATAGTCTTCTAGTGGATCCTTCCCGTTGTGGAAGAAGGGGAGATGTAGGAGATTGAGCTCCGAACTTCCATAAACAAATTCAGCGTATTTTATTTACTATTTTCAGTACTTGCATTCATATGCATTCCATATCTGTTTAACGCATAAAACTATTTAATCGAGCTTTCGAACTTTAGAGTGCAGTTTGAGTTATTTCCGCATGATTTTTGTTCATTACTCAATCTGCATCTCGGTGCACAAGTATCCAAGAACACTGAATTATTGCAGCTCAAGATAAGTTAACCAGATCATTTGGTTGTGTGTCGAGCTGGTTTCAGCATCCAGCTGGAACCAACATGTTTAGCGCTTGATATGTATCAAGCTGGTTTCAACAACCAGCTGGAACTAGTTTGGTTATCACAACCCGGCTTCAATGCCTTGCTGAATCCTGCGTCTTATCATTCGATCTGGTTACACCCTATAAGTGCCGATTATTGTCAAGATAACAAGTATATGCAGGGTAAATCGATCCTAACATGTCTTCTTCCCAAGTTGAGCCACAGATTGTTGCGAACATTAGAGCAGCTCAGAGAACAGATCCATCTATCCATGAGTTTAAACTGAAGGTTAGAGCTGGACAGTTGGAGGATTATTCTGTCTCATATGACGGTTGTTTGAGGTTTTGTGGCAGGTTGGTAGTGCCAAATCTGATTGATTTGAAGGAGGAAATCTTGAGAGAAGCACACTGTAGTAGACACAGTGTTCATCCTGGTACAAGAAAGATGTACCATGCCTTGAAGCAACATTACTGGTGGGCAGGTTTGAAGAGTGATGTTGTCTATTGCAGAGTTTGGAGGTGCCCCAATGGAATTGGAAGCACATAGCTATGGATTTTATCACACATTTGCCTCGTTCCAGCCGAGGGTGTGATGCTGTGTGGGTGGTTATTTGACAGATTGTCGAAGTCTACTCATTTCATTCCCTAAAACATGACATATTCTTTGAAGAAGATGGCGAAGCTGTACATAGATTTTGTGGTGCATTTGCATGGTGTTCCTGTTTCTATCGTTTCAGATTGTGATCCGAGGTTTCCTTCCAGATTTTGGAAGAGTTTGTAAACAACTTTGGGCACCAGATTGGCTATGAGCACAACGTATCATCCCCAAACAGATGTCCAATCTGAGAGAACTATCCAGATTTTAGAAGATATATTGAGGGCTTTTGTGATGGATTTTAGTGGTAGCTGGCAATACTCGTTGTCTTTGCTTGAGTTTTCCTACGATAACAGCTATCAGGTCACGATTGTTATGGAACCATTTGAGGCTTTGTATGGCAGGAAGTGCAGATCGCCTATATGTTGGGAAGAAGTGGGGGAGAAACAACTGTCTTCTCCAGAATTTGTGCAGCAGATGAGAGATCAAGTGGATATGACCGCCAGCGTATGAAAGTTGCACAAGATTCCCAAGACAGTTATGCGAACAAGATAGGCCTTTAGAATTTCAGGTTGGTGATCTAGTTTTCAGGCCTCGTGCTCTACTCAGAGTTAAACCACGCAAACATAGCGGATGCATACAAAAAGTGGCTTAAAATTTTCGCTTTGGGCCTGACGGTTTGAAGCATATAATTTAAAATACAATCGTACTTAAAATATCCCAGTTTACAAAAACACGATACAACAGTACATCATTTATACAAACACAAATACCAGTACTACAATGGATAACACAATCCCACAAGCATAGGGCATTCCCCGGCTAACAGTACTAGTACATATATGCTATACGCTAACTGGGATATCCTAACCACCTCCTGGGGCACCTCCAGCTGGGTCAAAGCCACGACCAGCAGAGAAACCTGGGAAACCTGAAAACAATACACATGAAGACCTCGGGGTCAAACCCCAGTACGGAGATCAGCAATAAACAGCATAAGGAAAACACAGATAAATATGCAAATGCTATGCAAGGGATCAAGGCTACAACCGAAAGCAGGGAGCCAAAAGACCTCTACAACAGCTCAACAACAAGATCTGATCAAAGGAACAATCAGTTCATGGCCACGGGTATACTGAGCACATGGGAGCTACCCACTCATCTCCAGTACACCATACCAGATGCTAACAACCAGCTCCACCTGCTGTTGCTCACTCATGAGATGTGGGAGCTACCCACTCCACTCATAGCAGCTAACAAACCCAGCAGGGAGAATGAGGTACGGGAGTTACCCGCTCAGCCTCCAAGGTATACGGGAACTACCCGCTCGTCCTTGAACATAGCATCTTGGTACTCACAATTCAACATAACAGGCATAGCTAGCAAAACAGGGCTCGACAACAATATGCGTGTATGCAATGCAACAACTGATATTATAACACAGGCACAAGTAATAACAGCACAGAGCACACACACAGCCAAGCATATAATCCATGCTCAATCCTAAGCTGTAAAAAAGCTCACATCTGTACCTCAATTCTTTGTGCAATTACTACAAGCAGATTGCCACAATGACGCAGATCCACGACCTGCTCAATGGCAACACAACAACTGCTCAAAGACCGAAGCACAGAAAAGCAACAGTTGGGAGCTACAACTCGACCAACGCTATCCTACCTCATCTAACACCACAGAAAGCTTTAACAAGCTTAAAGGCAGGAACAGAACTTACGCCAAAAAGTTAGAAGCAAAATCCGACGCTTAAGGCAACATACTACACAAGGGAGATGTCTTCGCACACCTCACCAGCTTCAAGCAAACTTTCAAAAACAAAATCCAAACGAAGCGTCTCAGCAAGAGGAGTCCAACACTACCACTCTCGCTCTCGTCGGAGCTACCTACCATCGGCAATCGAAGAAGATAAGGTTCGGTGAACAGTAGCTAGGGTATCACGACAGAATTTGACAATCGGGAAAATATTCTACGTGTCGGGAACAATAATAAAGAACAAGGCCAAGCTCCCTATTAAATCTCACTGCTGACAGAAACTGAAACAGCTCCACCGACAACTTAAGCTATCGCAACTGATATTCCCGCTCGCAAACAGATCTTGCAACAGAAATCACTAAGCCAAACAGCTATCGCTACTAACTAAAACGACATCGCAGAGAACTACTGTCGCAACTGGACACGTCACCCGCTACTCACTGCTGAACACTACCAACATCTGTTAGCAACGCTACAATAGATCTCTCACCTAGCTGACGCTAACGCAACTCACAGCTGATCTTCTTCGCTAACCCCAAAACTCTGTCTTTCCAACTAATCCAAACGATGACGTACAAGAACCCGCTACTGAAACACGCTAGTGCACTCGCTACTGCTCAGCGACTGCTGATCTCGCTACGACTACTGAAACAACCACTCAGTGATAGCTGCTGAAGTCACCACTGCTGAACGCCAACATTCAGCGATGACCTGCTCTAACTACTGAACAGCTTCCGTGAAAGAACTCAACTAACTAAAGCTGTTCTAAGAACAAACAGAACCCGATAGCTTCTCCAAGCTCATTAACTCAAAGCTGATCTATACAAAACCCGATTAATTAACTCAATTAATCTTATCAGCTTTCGGGTCTCACACTAGTTTTCCTAAAAGTTTCTCCTTTTCGAAGTTTTATGAGATTTGTTCTCAAGGGAAAGTTGGCTCATCGTTATGTTGGACCTTATGAAATTGTTGAGAGGATCGGTCCTTTGGCTTATCGACTGTTGTTGCCGCCAGATCTTTCCTCCTTGCATGATGTCTTTCATGTGTCTATGTTTAGGAAGTTGAGCCGGATCCTTCGCATGTGTTGAGAACTGACGAGGTGGAGCTAGATCGAACGTTGAGTTACGTTGAATATCCCTTGAAGATCTTGGATAGAAAAGAGAAACTGTGAGACCTGAAAATGTAATAGAAGATTAATTGTTGGATTAATCGGTTTTTAAGGAATTCTGGTGGTTCAGATTTCTATTTGAAGGTTGGTTTGCATTTTTTGGGTCAGATCTCACATTTAGAGCAATTCTGGAAGTTTTTGTATTTTTGAGTTTTGTCTAAGTGTTGGATTCAGTCGTTGTATTGCTACCAGCTGTTGCGAGAGAAGCAGCAGCAATGCTGACGTGGATTTTAGACGTTGGTGTTTTAGTCGCAAGAATCAGCAGACAACGTTATAGAACCCTGAAGCGATGATGTGTTGTTGAATAGGAACCAGCTGGTGGTTTTTTAGCGCGTTTCTTAGTAGCGACCAGCCGTTGGGTGAAACTACGTCGTTTTGGGAATTCAGCAGTTGGTGTGTTTTCTCTAGTAGCGATCAGCTGTTGGGTTATGCGACGCCGTTTGCATTTAGTTGAAACGCAGCGTTTTGGGTATCGCGTCTAGTACCAGTTGCAAGGATCTGTTGCGTTATTTTATCCAGCTGCTGGTTTAGGTGATCAGCTGTCGACAGATATGATGACGTGTCCTATGCGACGTCGTTTGGTTAAGTTGATGCGACGTCGTTTTGCGTAGCGTTGTTTGAGGAATTCAGCCATTGGGTTTTCCAGCTGTTGGCAGTTTTAGTGTCCAGCAGTAGGAATCTATTGTAGTATATTCAGCTGTTGGTTTATCTTTCGACAGCTGGTTGGGTTTTCAGCGATGTCGACTGGTTTTGTCGGTGGAACTCGCTCTTGCTGCTGTCAGTTGGTGTGAAGTGTATATATATGAGAAGACTTGGTCTTCGACTGGATTAACAGATTCCATACTTAGCGATATTTTCTCCCGATTGTTGTTCTTCGCTTCGAAACATAGAACACTGTTCACCGCAGCATTTCTCCGGCAATTCCCGTCGTTTCCGGTCATTGTTTAGTACGTTTGAGGTAGCGCTGGACTCCTCTCGTGAAGCTCTTTCATTCTATACCATTCTCGGAGGCTGTTGTTAGCTGGAAGTAAGATCTCAAAGTTGTTTACTTCGGTCATGTGTTCGCTATTCAGGTAGCCTTTCGAATTAGCGATAAGATCTTACCTTAGAGCTTTGTTATTGAGCTTCCTATTGAGTAGAATGGTAGAGTAATAGCTGGTTGTAGTGTATAACTCCCAGCCGTAAGTTTCTATGAATTACCGTGACCTTCTGTGTATCTTTTGAGATATGTGCGTTTTGTGTTTAGCAGGTTTCAACCAGATCTCTCGGGTCCCTTGTTGTGGTAATTGTGCTCAGAATTAAGGTACGGATTTGGAGCTTGTGAATCAGCAGGTTTATGGCTTGAGTGAATTGTAGTTGCTGATATCGTGAGATGTTTGTGTATGTTTGCTGTTGTGGTTGCTGTTTTGCATATGAGTTATGCTAGTTGTTGCATACACGCATTATCATCTCATTTCAGCTATTGCAGCCATTGCTTTGTTGTTGTTGCTCTGTTTTCTTACCAGGATGCGAGGGCGAGCGGTGATTCCGCACTCTCATCTCCCTGTTGGGATTTGTTAGCCCCTATGCGCCGAGTGGTTAACTACCACAGTTCATAGGTTGGGCAACGGCATGTTGAGTTGTTGATGCATCTGGTATTGGTGGGCGAGTAGGGGTGAGTGGGTAGCTCCCACATGTCCTACACTCACCGTGGCCGCACATATCTATTGCAGATTCCGTTGAGCTGTGCATTGAGTTCTTTGGCTACCTTCCTTGGTTGTAGCCTTCGGCTGTTGTCCCTGGTCTCATGCATAGCATCTGCATTTTATTCTTGCTGTTTACTGCTGTTTTGTAGTTGCTCTCCGTACTGGGGTTTGACCCCATGTCCCTCTGGGGCTTGGTTGTTTTGTTGTCTGTGTTGTTTTCAGGGAATCCAGGTTTTACAGCTGGTCGTGGGTTTAACCCAGCTGGAGGTGCCCCAGGAGGTGGTTAGAGTGTCCCAGTTATGTATACTATTTAAATGCACAGGTATCACAGCGGGTGGGATGTCCCGGGTGATGCTTAGTTTATTGTAGCTGGCTGATAGCCAAGGGATACCATTTTCTATGCTGCCTTGTTGTATGTTGTAGCCTTTGCTTGGTTGGTTTTGTAAACTGGGATATCTATTTTGAGTATTTTCGTATTTTAAATTATATTGTTTTAAACCGTCAGGCCAAAAGCAAAAAAACATTTTACCCGCTTTTTAGTAGCTTCCGCTTGTGTTTATGTGATTTTACTCTGTTGTGATAGCGAGGTTTCAGAGGATGAACCCTCAGGATTTAATGGGGACGAGTCGAGCGAGGATGCAGATTCGTGGCTTCGGAATATCACTGATCTATTCGATCGTCTCCAGTATGACGACGAGCTTCGTTTGTTAGAGTAGATGCCCAACTAGCCAACTTGTGGCGTGTGGGTTTATAGACTCTTGTATATGACAATCTTTATATATGATATTCGCATTTATCCATATGGCATTCTTTACTTTCATTGTGTGTATGATGATTTACAATTGCGTAGAGTAAAGACCTAGAATGCACTAAAGTGTATGTTAGATGTGATAGTGGGTATGACGGCTATCATGAAACACATCTAATAGTCACTGTGTATTCTTAACAAGTTCCTAGTCGATTGGGCCGTCAAAATGAGGATAAGGCCGCCCGAGCTCGAGACTAGTATCTGCGATGTGAAGTACAATGTTTCATTGGTAGGGAACATTGTGATGTTCTGAGCATGCAGATAGATAGTGACCTGGTGATCTATCGAACTACCCTCGTTCGGACTTTCCAAGTGGTTACCATTTGTCGAGTGGATAAGTCCGAGGTCTTGGTTGTACTGATTAGTCCTCACGACTCGAAGCGTCATTGAGACTCTACATTATAGGCGTCTCACTTTGACCCGTTTGCCGACTCACTTGGGGTCATAAGGCGTCGGGATTGGGTGAGACCCCGATGCATGTATGAGTCGATGCATCGTTGTCGAGGATTCACCGCTCGCAGACATGCGTGGATATCCTATGCTATCTGAGGGGATAATAGTGTATAAATCTCTGGCCAGAGTACTAGAAGTGTTTTAGGTAAATGTGTTTACCTAGTTACACTCGCGATGTCACTATTCGATCTCCAAGATGTATGCATAGATATCGGATCTATAGCGACTCTCGATTTACCAATGGTCGTTGATCTGATCGGGATATATGGATTGAAAGGACCGTACTGTACGCTAACCACGACCAACTGGTTCTTGCAGGCACTATCAGTGATACCTAGGGGATCATGGGGCGATGTTGCTAGACGCTCTTACCATGATCCGAGTGGGCAAGTCCGGAATTGTGATTCCGGAGCCACAATGGTTGTGGGCCCACGGATAGCTGTATCCCTGAACCATTGAGGGTCACACAAGCACTGGATCCGAGATTCCCACACGGATACTCAGCTCAATGTGTTGAGCATGAGAAGAGGATTTTGGGGAGTGCGACTTCCTAAAAGTCAACTAGGGTCAAATCGAGATTTCCCGACGTTGAGGGGCAAAACGGTCATTTTGCACTGGGGTTCTGAAAAATGGTTTTTCAGATCATAGTGTTCAGTTTTGGAAACTGAATCGATCGGTCCAACCTGATCGGCGATCGGAGTTACGATGAAGTCACGGCGATAGGGATGAACGTAATGTTCATGCTTTGGATCCGGGCCCGTTGGGCCGGTCCAAGACTAAAGCCAAGTCTATTTAATTAGACTTAACTTCATAATGATACACTACACTAATCAAACCCTAACCCTAAGCACTCTTGGCCGCCGCCCCCTTCTCTTCCTCAAGCCTCACGCCGCGCCGCCGCCGCCGCCGCTCGCCGGACTTGCTCCGGCTAGTTTTTTGAGGAGAATCCGTTGGCGATAAAATCCCTCAGTCTTCTAGTGTAGGCTGATTGGAAGAGATCGATTCCAGTCATGGACCTGATTGACGGATCTACCGCTACCTACCGTGAAGAGCCGGCGTTCTTGTAATTCCGGTCGGAGCCAGGCACGAGTTGCCAGCAAGGTATTCCTATAAAACATCCTATGAATGTCATAGAATTGAATTTGTTTTATCGTATTGATCGTCTCCCGGCACATGTTTTTCGTTCTTCCGCTGCCTCGCCGGGGGGCGTGATCCGGATCCCAACAGTGGTATCAGAGCCATGGTTTTCGGATCTGATCAATACGATTACTGCCTTATTGTATCTAACGTCTTTGAATTTCAGATTGGATCATCAAAAATTCCTTGAATTTCCGGCCACGCCACCGCCCCATGCGGCGGCGCCCTTCACTCCCGCCGCGCGCACATGCGCGCGCGGCAGCCATGCTTGCTGGCCGCGCATGGCGACTGGAAGCTTGGCTGCGTCACACAGCAGGCCGCACAAATCGTTGCGCATGGAGCGGCCGAGAGTTGCCGCCACCCTAGCGTGCTTGGCGCGCGGTGATCGCCTCGGCCATGCACGATGGCGCGCGTTGATCGGCCGCCGCTCGCGCAAGTGTTGCGCAGCGTTGCATCGCTGGTCGCGCGCAACTCGTCGATGCGCGATGGCCATTGGTTGGGGAAGCTTGCTGGACGCGATGCGCACTGGTCGCGTAACCTCGCGGCCGCCCGTCGCACGGTGTCTGGGCGCTACTCGCACGGCTGCGCGCTGCTGGGCGTGCAACTCGCGCATGGAGCGCCGCTCTTGTAGCGGCCACGCGCGCGCCTTTGCGCCGCACGAGTTTTCGTGATGGCGGCCGCAGGCCGGCCCCCGCCCCGGCGGAACCCCCGGGGGGGC
>KV009173.1:37491-48037 GCA_001598015.1 Dorcoceras hygrometricum | reverse complement strand
TGGTACTTCGCATCCCAGATACTAGTCTCCAAACCGGGCGGGCTTATCCTCATTTTTAAGGGCCAATCAACTAGGAACATGTTCAGAATACACAGTGACTATTAGATGTGTTTCATGATAGCGGTCATACCCACTATCACATCTAACATACACTTTAGTGCATTCTAGGTCTTTACTCAACGCAATTGTAAATCATCATACACACAATGAAAGTAAAGAATGCCATATAAATAAATGCGAATATCATATATAAAGATTGTCATATACAAGAGTCTATGAACCCACACGCCACAGGTTGGCTAGTTGGGCATCTACTCTAACATGAGTACATCGCAACATCAGCTGCTGCTAAAGAGACGGTTTGGATAAGGAATTTCGTCTTAGAGTTGGGCGTAATCCCTGATGAAGTTGGTCCAGTCCCGGTGTACTGCGACAACATGGGTGCCGTTGAGCAAGCAAAGGAGCCTAGGTCTCACCAAAGATCCAAACATATACTGAGGAAATACCACATAATCCGGGATATTCTGGCTAGAGGTGACATAGCAGTCAAGAGAGTCGCCTCTGCAGAGAACATTGCTGATCCACTTACGAAGCCCTTGCCAGGACCGTTGTTTGAAAAACATCGCGAAACAATGGGACTGCGTCTGATGAGTAGTTGGCTTTAGGGCAAGTGGGAGATTGTTAGAGTAGATGCCCAACTAGCCAACTTGTGGCGTGTGGGTTTTATTGACTCTTTGTATAACGATCTTTATTTATGAAATTCGTATTTCTTTATGGCATTCTTTATTTTCATTATGCTATAATGTTAACAATTTGTGTTGGATAAAGACCTAGAATGCACCATAGTGTATGTTAGATGTGATAGTGGATATGATGGCTATCATGAAACACATCTAATAGTCACTGTGCATTCTGAACTCGTTCTTAGTCGATTGGGCCGTCAAAATGAGGATAAGGCCGCCCGAGCTTGAGACTAGCATCTGCGATGTGAAGTACCATATTTCATTGGTAGGGAACATTGTGATGTTCTGAGCATGCAGATGGATAGTGATCTAGTGATCTATCGAACTACCCTCGTTCGAACATTGGTAGGGCACATTTGTCGAGTGGATAAGTCCGAGGTCTTGGTTGTACTGATTAGTCCTCACTACTCGAAACGTCATTGAGACTCTACATGATAGGTGCCTTACTTTGACCCGTTTACCGACTCAGTTGGGGTCATTAGGTGGCGGGATTGGGTGAGGTCCCGATGCGTGTAGGAGTCGATGCCTCGTTGTCGAGGATTCACCGCTCGCTTTTATGCGTGGATATCCTATGCTATCTGAGGAGGTAATAGTGTGATAAATCTCTGGACAGAGTACTAGATGTGTTTTAGGTAAATGGGTTTACCTAGTAACACACGCGATGTCACTATTTGATCTCCGAGATGTATGCATAGTTATTGGATCTCTAGCGACTCTCGATTTTCCAATGGTCGTTGATCTGATCGGGATATATGTGTTGAAAGGACCATACTGTATGCTAACCATGACCAACTGGTTCTTGCAGGCACTATCAGTGATACCTAGGGGATCATGGGGCGATTTTGCTAGGCGCTTTACCATGATCCGATGGGTAAGTCCGAAATTGTGATTTCGGAGTCGCAATGGTTGTGAGCCCACGGCTAGCTGTATCCATGAACCATTGAGGGTTACACAAGTACTGGCTTCACTATTCCCGCATGGAAACTGAGCTCAATGTGTTGAGCATAGAAGGAGGAATTTAGGGAGTGCGACTTCCTAAAAGTCGACACGGGTCAAATTGCAATTTCCCTAAATTTTGGGCTAGTTTGACTATCCTTGAAACTTGAGGGGCTAAACTGCAATTTTGGACTAGGTGGTCTGAAAAATTGTTTTCGCATCATAATACTCAGTTTTGGAAACTGTGTAGATCGGTCCGATCAGATCGTCGATCGGAGTTATGATGAAGCCACGGTGATAGGAATGAATCGAATGTTCATATGGACCTGGGCCCGCCCCAGGCCCATTGGGTTGGTTCAAGCCCATGTATCACTTTTATATACATGACTTGGTCTAGGACTACAATATAACAAAAACTCTCATACCCTAGACCTAGCACTAGCCGCCCCCCTCTCCACTTCCACCTCACGGCCTCCGCTCGCCGCCTTGTGCCGCCGCCCACCGCCGTCTGTTTTCTTCATAGTTGGACTTGTTCCGATCACGTCGACGAGGAGGTTCCGTCCGTGGTAAATTCGTCAGCTCTTCTAGTGCAGACTGACGAAGGAGTCCTGTTTCCAATCGTGGACCGGATTAGGAGATCTACCGTCGCCAACCTTTGAAATGCCAGATTCCTTGTAAATCTGGTCGGAGCCAGGCGCCTAGACACCAGTAAGGTATCTTCTTTAAAACATCCTATGTATGTTTTAGTGCATTATTTGTTATGTATTGAACGTTTCCGGGAAATTTTTTAAACTTCCGCTGCGCCCTTGGGAACGGGATCCAGATCCGCCACTACGCCAACAGTTTCGAGCGCTAACGTTATGTTTTAGAGGAGAGATTTGTTCTTGCTGTGCGACGTTGTTGGAATTAGTGGCTATGTCGTCGTTTTAGTATTATGCGTGGCTAAGGCGCTGAGATCTGTTTTGAGTGATGCGGCGTCGTTCCATTAAGTTGCTGCGTCGTCGTTTGGACTTGCGCGCGAGAGTTAGCGTGAGCGCTGGAATTGAATGATGTGAGCGCAGGTTTGGAGAAATCTGTTTAGCGCTAGTTTACGTTGCAGGAATCTGTTTTGTTGGTGTTTGACTAGACAGTAGCGTTTGAGTTGAGGAATAAATAGAAGTGTCGAACTACACTTAGAATATTTCTCAACCTGATATTTCTTATCATTCTGTTCGAAACCCTCAACTTGCTACTATTCACCGTAACTTTCCGCCGCCGATTCCCATCGATTCCAGCCTCTGTTTTTGACGATCTTGGTGGCGCTGGACTCCCCTAGCTTAGCTATTTCGTTTGCTACCCATTAGAGACCCTGAATCAGCGTTCTAGGAGGAACGCGATGTGCTGTGTCTTTGTGTCGTGAGATCTGTGAACCTCCTGCTAGCGTGAGCTTTTGGGTGAGAACTTCTTGTTGATTTGAGCTCTGTTCTTGTATTTAATACCTGCGTAGATGTTTAGAACTTGAGATTAGTTCTGGCCGTAGGTATTAGAATGTTCAGGCTTAGAATTGTGCTTGATATAAGCTGATTTTCGAGGCTTTGAAACAGATTTCAGCTTCCAGGAAGTCTCTGCCGTGGATTGTTGGGACAGGAGAAATTTGGTTGCTTGGCCGTGTGTTTTCCGTGCCTTTTTGTGAAATCTGTGAGGTAGAATTTGTGGAATTGAGGTACGAATTGAGCAGCCCTTAGCAGCTTGAGCGTGAACATGGCTATAATTCATGTTATGAATTCTGTTTGAAAGCTGTTATGTGTATTACGTGAAACTGAATGGTTTAATTGAATTGATATATGTTCTGTTTTACGTATTGGGCATTGTATGTATTGAGCATTGATATTGATTGGCATACATGCATACATATTGGGCCTTTGACAGATTGATTGATGACCTGATTGGGTGCCACGTTGTGACTGGCCGACTGATGAGTCGTGCCTGAAAAGTCCAACGCTATCATCGGAGTGGTGACTACCGGATTCGAGTGTCTACCACCGAGCTGTGATGGGATGACGGGTCCCGATGATCACAGATCGATGATTTCCACCGGCTGATTGGTTGTGCGTGGTATAGAGGCTTGATTTGATTTGCTAGTTTATAGACTGGTCTAGCTATCCGATTCTTTGATAGCCCTCATGCATTCATGGCATTGATTTACAGCATGTTGTGTGTTTAGCTGTTTTGATAGCTCTTCGTACTGAGACTTGACCTCGTATTTGTTTTTTCTACTTTTGTGTTGTTGGGTCTGCGTTACCCATTTGTAGGATCTTCAGGTAACCAAGCTGGACAGAGTGGAAGTTCAGCTGGTCGATCTCCTTTCCCTTGAGTCCCAGTTATATTTATGATGTGTATTGAACCGGGGGATGCCCCGTGTTTTTATGTATTGGGGATCTGTATTTGATTTGATATGTTGTTGTTACCTGGTTGTATAAGTTTGAGTTAACTTATATTTTGATTATCGATATTTTGAATGTATGTTTTGAGTTCAGGCCCAAACTATTTCGAAAAATTTTTAAGCCCTGATTTTGTGCTTCCGTGTTTAAGCGTTTATTATGTGTTAATTGTGAGTAATTAGCATGGGACCTGACAAATAGGTACATAAACTTCCCTGCAGACAGCTCCTTGGTATATACACAGTAGTCATAGTCACTTTTCACAAAATTTTGATTCACCATAAAGTCATCAAAGCGTTTATACCACTATCGTGGTGCTTGCTTCAATCCATACAACGATTTCTTCAGTAAACACACCATCGGTTGTTGGCTTGTCACTTCAAAACCTTGAGGTTGGCTCATATATATCTGCTCATAGGTTGCCATGTAAAAAGGCTTTCTTTACATCAAGCTGCTCTAATTCTAGATCATACTGTGCTACCAATGACAGCACTGCTCTTATTGACCTATGCTTTACAACTTGTGAAAATATCTCATGAAAATCAACTCCTTTCACTTGAGAGAACCCCTTTGCAACTAATCTTTCTTTGTATCTTGGTCTCTCAATTCCTGGAATACCTTCCTTTTTCTTGAAAATCCATTTGGAACCAATGACTCGTTGATTGTCAGGCTATGGTACAAGCTGTCAGGTGTGATTCTTCCTTAGTGAATTCATTTCCTCCTCCATAGCTTGTTTCCAGAACTGACCCTCACTGGAGTTAAGAGCCTGTTGTACTGATGTAGGTTCTTCGTTCTCAACATGTGAGGCCACATTAAATGCGTACGAAATGAGATCAGCATGACCATATCTCTGTGGTGGTTTAATTATCCTTCGTTGTCTATCTCTGGTGAGTTGATACCCCATTTCAGATGTTTCTTCTGCAGTAACAGCTCCTTCAACATCAGCTGGATTACCTCCTTCAAAAGTGACTGGCTGGTCAACTGGTATCTCCACCTGAACCCCTTTACTGTGATCCTGTGAGTTGTATCCAACAGAAGGTTGATTCACCAATGACTTATTAAACGGGAACAGCTCCTCCTTGAATGTTACATCTCTACTGATGAATGCCTTATTTTGTCTAGGTTCGATACACCAAAGTTTGTACCCCTTGACCCCTTCTGGGTAGCCCAAAAACACGCACTTTAAGGCCCTTGTCTCCAACTTTCCCTAGTTTCACATGAGCATAAGCTGCACATCCAGACACTTTGAGATTATCAAGCGATGGACATTTACCAGTCCACTTGTGCAGTGGTGTTTTGAGATCTATTGCAAAAGACGGGCATCTGTTGATTAAGTAAGCAGCTCCTCTGCCCAGAAAGATTTGGGTAGTCCAGAACATGACAACATACACCTGACTCTCTCCAGTAGCTTCCTATTCATTCTCTCTGTTAATCCATTTTGTTGTGGGGTACCAGGTACAGTTAGGTGCCTTGCAATTCCAGAATCCTTGCAGTACTTATCAAACTCACTGGACCAGTACTCTAGTCCATTGTCAGTATGGAGTATCTTTACTTTTAGGCCATAGTGTTTCTTCGAGTAGATGTGCCACTCCTTGAACTTAGGGAATGATTCACTTTTCTGTTTCAGTGGTAGAGCCCAGACTCTCCTCGAATAGTCATCAATCAGCGACATAAAGTATCTTGCAACCCCATTAGACACCACCTGTGTGTTAGAGTAGATGCCCAACTAGCCAACTTGTGGCGTGTGGGTTTTATAGACTCTTGTATATGACAATCTTTATTTATGAAATACGCATTTATTTATGGCATTCTTTATTTTCATTATGTTATATAATGTTAACAATTGTGTTGGATAAAGACCTAGAATGCACCATAGTGTATGTTAGATGTGATAGTGGATATGATGGCTATCATGAAACACATCTAATAGTCACTGTGCATTCTGAATACGTTCCTAGTCGATTGGGCCGTCAAAATGAGGATAAGGCCGCCCGAGCTTGAGACTAGCATCTGCGATGTGAAGTACCATGTTTCATTGGTAGGGAACATTGTGATGTTCTGAGCATGCAGATAGATAGTGACCTGGTGATCTATCGAACTACCCTCGTTCGGACTTTCCAAGTGATTACCATTTGTCGTTGTCGAGGATTCACCGCTCGCTCTCATGCGTGGATATCCTATGCTATCTGAGGGGATAATAGTGTAAAATCTCTGGCCAGAGTACTGGATGTGTTTTAGGTAAATGGTTTTGCCTAGTAACACTCGCGATGTCACTATCTGATCTCCAAGATGTATGCATGGTTATCGGATCTCTAGCGACTCTCGATTTACCAATGGTCGTTGATCTGATCGGGATATATGTGTTGAAAGGACCGTACTGTACGCTAACCACGACCAACTGGTTCTTGCAGGCACTATCAGTGATACCTAGGGGATCATGGGGCGATGTTGCTTGGCGCTTTACCATGATCCGATGGGTCAGTCCGAAATTGTGATTTCGGAGCCGCAATGGTTGTGGGCCCACAGCTAGCTGTATCCCTGAACCATTGAGGGTCACACAAGTACTGGATTCATGATTCCCGCACGGAAACTGAGCTCAATGTGTTGAGCATATGAGGAGAATTTTAGGTAGTGCGAATTCCTAAAAGTTAACAGGGGTCAAATTGCGATTTCCCACTGTTGAGGGGCAAAACTGTCATTTTGGACTAGGTAATCCGAAAAATAGTTTTCACATCATAATATTCAGTTTTGGAAACTGAGTCGATAGGTCCAATCTGATCGTCGATCGGAGTTATTATGAATCCAAGGTGATGCGGATGAACCGAATGTTCATATATTGGACTGGGCCCGCCCCAGGTCCAAGGGGCCGGTTCAAGCCCATGAATAACTTATACATACATAAGTTGTATCTAGGGCATCACAACACAACACACAAACCCTAGCCCTTGCTCTCGGCCGCCCCTCTTCTCCTCCAAGCCTCACGCCGCCGCCGCCGCCACTTCGCCGGACTTGTTCCGGCCACCGCGCTGAGGTGTTTCCGTCTGTGCTGAATTCATCAGGCCTTCTAGTGCAGGCTGACAAAGGCGTCTTGATTCCGGTCGTGGACTTGATTGACGATCTACCACCGCCTACCGTTTGAAGTGCCGGTTTCCTCGTGAAACTGATCGGAGCCAAGCACCTAGACTCCAGCAAGGTAACCTTCATACAAACATCCTATGAATGTTTTATGATTGAATTTTATGTATTGAACGTATCTCGGGGCTTAATTTTAAACTTTCGCTGCGCCCTCGGGAAACGGGATCCGGATCCGCCATTGTATGCCAACAGTGGTACGCTATGCGTTGCCGACCGCCGCCGCCGTCCGGTGATCTTCTCGACGGCGATGCGACGGCTAATTTTTCTTCTATGTTTTGTTCGGGCCTGTCCCGGGCAGCCCATGAAGTTTTTGGGCCAATATTCGATATTGGGCCAATTTTGGTCGATTTTGAAATTTTTGAGATTTTGGGCCTAAAATTGTTTTAAACCCAATATGATGCAATTAAAATTGCAAAATATGATTTAGTTATGAAATACGATTTTATAATTAAAATATGATTTTGTTGATTAAAATATGATTTTATCGACAAAATGCGATTTTATTATAAAATGCGATTTTATAATTAAAATATGATTTTGTGGGTAAATAATTTGATTATTTGAATTTATGCAAATTAATTAGATTGATTGCATGTTTGGGATGATCGAGAGCCGTGCCCAACGTGTTAGGTGTATGCTTTAGGTTTTGTGATTTCGGTTGTAATATATTGTTGATTATCATTTTAAAGTGGGTCTGTTTGTGGCTCGTTCCCACCCCTTAAAATTATATCCCTTACTTGTCATGGAAATTTAAATGTAAATTACTAGATTTAGTGGGAGACATTTGAAGATGGTGGGCCCATGACGATCAAAGATATTGAAGATCGAAGATCTGTAAAAACCAGAAGCAATTGTAATAGGATTGCATTGCATATTGCATTTCACCTAGGATTGGACCCAGGTCCGTGATTGGCAACCACGGACCGTATAGCTCTCGCGATCGATCATCCCAATTATTACATATGCGATATATATGTTTAGTTGAATCCGCATGTTTTAAATTATGATTTAAAGTTGCATGAGACCAAATTTTCAAAAATAAAATCCCTCGTTTTAAATACGATTTTAAACTAATATCAAGAGTTTATTCGATAAACTAAGGGAATTTAAATCTGTTTAAATTATCCCTGCCTTCCATCAACAATGGATGTACGCCGATGCTACCCGCATACATGGCCCGGCTCATATTATTGAGGGGGTTATGTATGCCGGAAAGCTGTCCACGCCATTGACAATTGTTGTGAGTCGGTTGGAACTCCCTTTAACGTTGGCTCATATTATTGGGGACGTTAAGGGGACCGTACTTCACGACTCAACATTGATGGGTCATCTTGACACGTGATAGTAATCGGCGTCATATTATTGGGCCCTTACTGGACGTGAGGTAAAATACATGGAGGTTGCACCGGTTGCAATTGAACTCTACCTTTTGAGGGTCATGGTTGGCTGATATTATTCGGGACCATGATCACTTGATTGGACTCTGTGTACCAACTAAGGAAATTTGCTTTCCCGATTTCATTAGATGGTGGTGAAATCGTTAAAATAGTGGGAGGGTAATTCATAAAACTTAATGACCTTGTTTTATGTCTTAGCGATTTTCATAAATAGTTAGTAATGCATGTCTGTTTTTCTTTTCAGTATAAACTTCTTACAAAATGTCTTCGATCAAAAACCCACTCGCTGCTATACTGGATAGCAACAATTTCACCGGTCTGAACTACCAAGACTGGCTTCGAAACCTCAAAATTGTGTTGGCTTCGGAGAAACTTCTTTATACGATAGAGAAGAGCCCTCCGAAGGAAACCCCTGCCGATATCAGCCCTGAGGAGCTGGTTACGCTTAAACAATGGTGGGACGACAAGCTTAAGACTCGATGCTATGTGATGGCATCGATGTCCAACGAAATGCAACGGCGCTTTGAGAAGACGAAGTATGCTGCTGACATACTCTTTCATCTCAAGGAACTGTATGGGGAGAACTCTCGACATGAGAGGTTCACCACTGTCAAGGAGCTTATGACGAGCTGTATGCACGATGGGACTTCGGTCCGCGAGCATGAAGTTCGTATGATTGGGCTCGTTGAAAAGCTGTCGGGCCTTGATATCACACTTCCACACGAGCTGTCTATGGATGTGCTTCTCCTCTCACTACCTGCTGCATTCGACCCCTTTGTGGTCAACTTCAACATGAACAAGCTGGCAGCCACCCTTGAAGAGGTGGTTAACATGCTGGTCGTGTTTGAGGGAACCATAAAGAAGGACAAGCCCGTCCTCCTTATGGGCTCTTCTTCCTCTGCGAAGAAGGGTCCCAGACGCAAGGGTAAGAAGCGTTCTGCCCCTGCGAAGGAGGAAAAACCCACTAAGAAGTCCAAGGCAAAGGCTTCCAAGCCGAACAAGTCTGAGGATATTTGCCACCACTGCCACAAGCCTGGGCACTGGAGGAGGAACTGCAAGGAGTACCTCGAGCAGTTGCGAACTGCGAAAGGTATGTTCTATATCGAAATAAATATGTCTCTTAATTCGACTTCTTGGGTACTTGATACCGGATGTGGATCTCATATCTGCAATGATTTGCAGGTGATGACAAGAAGCCGACGTCTTAGAGAGGGTGAGACCCACTTGAGGCTGGGCAATGGAGCAAGAGTTGCTGCAGTAGCTATAGGAGATGTTTATTTATTTCTGTCGTCAAATTTTAAGTTGTTATTGAAGGATGTTTTATTTGTTCCCGAATTGATAAAGAATATTATTTCTGTTTCTATGCTTGATAGTGATGGATATTCTTGTGTTTTTGCTAATTCGATTTGCAATATATACAAGAATGAATGTTTAATTGGAATTGGGGAACGCGAAAACGATCTATACACCTTAAAATTAAAACCAGTTCCAACTCGCGATGTGGAAACACATACAACAACTATTAAAAGGAAATACGATAGCTTGAACCCAGCACAACTTTGGCACGCTAGGTGTTGAGTTAAGCGTGCAAGGGTGAGAACAATACTGGGATGGGTGACCTCCTGGGAAGTTCTCGTACGTCAAGCTGCTGATGTTGCGCCTCTTGATCTGGTTGGCCATGTGGGCTGTAAAAGTGTGATGCCAGATCTTAACGGGTAATACTATCTCTGCTGGGGATAGGGCCGGTTGTAGGGGAAGGGTAAGACTGATCTCTAAGGGAATTGAAACAGCACCAACAGTTAGACACGCATCTCCCCTGACTCATGGGCCCAACAGGCCAACCCTAACTCAGATAACTAGGTGCACTCTGTGCTGCCACATTATAAGGAAACTAAACGTTGCACCTTGGCTAACA
>KV009173.1:0-36781 GCA_001598015.1 Dorcoceras hygrometricum | reverse complement strand
TAGGTGCTGAATTTCAAGACTATCTTAAAGAGAATGGGATTCTCTCGCAGTGGACCCCTCCGGCCACACCACAGCTCAATGGTGTAGCGGAGCATCGTAATCGAACCTTGATGGACATTGTTCGATCAATGATGAGCTTCACTGAGCTTCCTACCTCGTTTTGGGGCTATGCGCTCGAAACGGCGGTAATGTTGTTGAACAATGTCCACACCAAGGCAGTGGATAAGACTCCATATGAGATATGGATGGGCAAACCACCCAAATACTCATACATGAGGATTTGGGATGCCCTGCTTATGTGAAATAGACAGTGGGAGATAAGCTGGATACGAGATCCATCTTATGTTACTTCGTTGGGTATCCAAAGAATTCCATTGGATACTACTTCTACTATCCAAGTGAAACAAAAGTGTTTGTTTCTAGAAATGTCACATTTATGGAAAGGGAATTTCTACTTGATAGAAAGGGCAAAATAGTAGAACTCGAAGAGGTTCAAGAACCAACTGAAGTACCAAGTGAATCTCCTGCACCTCAAGAGCCGGTACCAGAAATGGTCGCACCTAGGAGATCCGAAAGGGTCCCTAAGGCTCCTGAAAGATAGGGTTTCCTCCTTGAAGATGATCAAGGTGATCAAGTTGTTGGATGTGATCCAAGAACTTTCAAGGAGGCAATTTCCGATGCTGATTCTAATTTGTGGCTTGAAGCAATGCAGTATGAGTTTGACTAAATGCATGCGAACCAAGTTTGGACTCTCGTTAATCCTCCCGAAGGAATTGTTCTTATTGGGTGCAAATGGGTATACAAGAGGAAACTTGGGTCTGATGGTAAGGTAATGACCTACAAGGCACGACTGGTCGCGAAAGGTTACACTCAAAGGCAAGGTGTTGACTATGATGAAACCTTCTCACCAATCGCAATGTTCAAGTCGATTAGAATCTTACTAGCCATAGCCGCATGGTACGACTATGAGATATGGCAAATGGATGTGAAAACTGCGTTCCTTAATGGAAACATTAAGGAAGAGATCTATATGACGCAGCCTGATGGTTTCACATCTGTGGGAAGTGCGCATAAGGTACGCAAACTTCAGAGATCGATCTACGGTCTCAAACAAGCGTCGAGGAGTTTGTGCCACGGGATCACTCTATCTAAGTCTATGTGTCCAAAGACTGATGAGGAGATAGAGAGTATGGCACGTGTGCCATATGCCTCGGCGATAGGTAGTATTATGTATGGCAAGATCTCAACTAGACCGGATGTCGCATATGCTCTGAGTGTCACGAGCCGCTACCAGGCCAACCCCGGCCAATTGCATTGGAATGCTGTGAAGGATATTCTTAATTACTTGCGAAGGACTAATAATGTGTTCATGGTCTATGGGGGTGGTGAACTGAAATTGGAAGGCTACACTGATTCAAGCTTCCAATGTGACGTGGATGATTCGAAGTCTACCTCTGGATTTGTATTCATGCTCAATGGTGGTGCTGTCTCTTGGAAGAGTTCCAAGCAAGACACCATCGCGGATTCAACCACTGAGGCTGAGTACATTGCAGCATCAGCTGCTGCTAAGGAGGCGGTTTGGATAAGGAATTTCGTCCAAGAGTTGGGCATCATCCCTGATGCAGTTGGTCCAGTCCCGGTGTACTGCGACAACACGAGTGCCGTTGCGCAAGCAAAGGAGCCTAGGTCTCACCAAAGATCCAAACATATACTGAGAAAATACCACATAATCCGGGATATTGTGGCTAGAGGTGACATAGCAGTTGAGAGAGTCGCCTCTGCGGACAACGTTGCTGATCCACTTACGAAGCCCTTGCCATGACCGTTGTTTGAAAAACATCGCGAAACAATGGGACTGCGCTTGATGAGTAGTTGGCTATAGGGCAAGTGGGAGATTGTTAGAGTAGATGCCCAACTAGCCAACTTGTGGCGTGTGGGTTTTATAGACTCTTGTATATGACAATCTTTATTTATGAAATACGAATTTATTTATGCATTCTTTATTTTTATTATGTTATATAATGTTAACAATTGTGTTGGATAAAGACCTAGAATGCACCATAGTGTATGTTAGATGTGATAGTGGATATGATGGCTATCATGAAACACATCTAATAGTCAATGTGCATTCTGAATACGTTCCTAGTCGATTGGGCCGTCAAAATGAGGATAAGGCCGCCCGAGCTGGAGACTAGCATCTGCGATGTGAAGTACCATGTTTCATTGGTAGGGAACATTGTGATGTTCTGAGCATGCAGATAGATAGTGACCTGGTGATCTATCGAACTACCCTCGTTCGGACTTTCTAAGTGGTTACCATTTGTCGAGTGGAAAAGTCCGAGGTCTTGGTTGTACTGATTAGTCCTCACTACTCGAAACGTCATTGAGACTCTACATGATAGGCGCCTCACTTTGACCCATTTGCCGACTCACTTGGGGTTGTTAGGCGGTGGGATTGGGTGAGGTCCCGATGCATGTAGGAGTCGATGCTTCGTTGTCGAGGATTCACCGCTCGCTCTCATGCGTGGATATCCTATGCTATCTGAGGGGATAATAGTGTATAAATCTCTGGACAGAGTACTGGATGTGTTTTAGGTAAATGGGCTTACCTAGTTACACTCGTGATATCACTATTCGATCTCCAAGATGTATGCATAGCTATCGGATCTATAGCGACTCTCGATTTACCAATGGTCGTTGATCTGATCGGGATATATGTGTTGAAAGGACCGTGCTGTACGCTAACCACGACCAACTGGTTCTTGCAGGCACTATCAGTGATACCTAGGGGATCATGGGACGATGTTGCTAGGTGCTTTACCATGATCCGATGGGTCAGTCCGAAATTGTGATTTCGGAGCCGCAATGGTTGTGGGCCCACGGCTAGCTGTATCCCTGAACCATTGAGGGTCACACAAGTACTGGATTCATGATTCCCTCACGGAAACTGAGCTCAATGTGTTGAGCATATGAGGAGAATTTTAGGGAGTGCGACTTCCTAAAAGTCAACAGGGGTCAAATTGCGATTTCCCACTGTAGAGGGGAAAAACTGTCATTTTGGACTAGGTAATCCGAAAAATTGTTTTCGCATCAAAATTTTCAGTTTTGGAAACTGAGTCGATCGGTCCGATCTGATCGTCGATCGGAGTTATGATGAAGCCACGGTGATGCGGATGAACCGAATGTTCATATATTGGACTGGGCCCGCCCCAGGTCCAATGGGCCGGTTCAAGCCCATGAATAACTTATACATACATGAGTTGTATCTACGGCATCACAACACAACACACAAACCCTAGCCCTTGCTCTCGGCCGCCCCTCTTCTCCTCTAAGCCTCACGCCGCCGCCGCCGCCGCTAAGCGCCGCCGCCGCCGCCCCTTCGCCGGACTTGTTCTGGCCACCGCGCTGAGGTGTTTCCGTCCGTTCTGAATTCGTCAGGCCTTCTGGTGCAGGCTGACGAAGGCGTCTTGATTCCGGTCATGGACTTGATTGACAATCTACCGCCGCCTACCGTTTGAAGTGCCGGTTTCCTCGTGAAAATGGTCGGAGCCAGGCGCCTAGACGCCAGCAAGGTAACCTTCATACAAACATCCTATGAATGTTTTATGATTGAATTTTATGTATTGAACGTATCTCAGGGCTTAATTTTAAACTTCTGATGCGCCCCCGGGAAACGGGATCCGAATCCGCCATTGTATGCCAACACTGTGATGACCCCCACAAGTCAGAATGTATGTATTCTAGTGGTGCTTTACTGAAGTGCTTCCCTTTAGTGAACGACACACGAGTTGTCTTCCCTCTAACACAGTATTCACAGAATTCTAGCGGCTGAAATATGATTTTGTCAAGTATCCCCTGCTTATGCAATTCATGCAGTCCTTTGTCATTGACATGACCGAGCCTTTGATGCCATAGATCAACAACACTCCTTGTTGATCCTGCTAGGTCCATGCTTCCCACTATTGTGTTTCCTAACAGCACATATAGTCATTTCGATCTGATACCTTTCATCAACACCAATGCTCCTTTTGATATATTCAATTTGCCATTTTCTTCTCTAAATGAATATCCTTCTTGATCCAGTGCACCCAGAGATATTAGATTCCGTTTAGTTCTGGGACATATCTGACATCATGTAAGATCTTTCAGTCGCATCATACATTTTGAGTCGAATGGAACCAATTCCTTGAATCTGACAGGCCATGTTATTTCCAAGCACAAGCTGACCACCGTCTAAAGCTTCAAAGGACTCAAACCAGTTTCTGTTCGGAGTTAAGTGGAATGTACAGCCACTGTCTAGTATCCAACAGTGTTCATCCTTCACCTTAGACAGATAGAGCACATCAGCACTTTGATATCCCTCATCAACAAGTGCAGCATCGGCCTGTTCCTTTGGTTTTTCAAAGTGGTTCTTCCTTTCAGGGCAGTCCTTCCTTACATGTCCTGGCTTGTGACAGTGGAAGCATTTGATCAATTTGCCATTGGATTTGGACCTGCTCCATTTCTTATACTTGGTGTCTCTTTTATCAGGCCTTTCTTTTACGTTGAGGCTATCTCTTGTGCTTGTCTCTGTTTTATCCATTTGAGCATCTGTGTCCTTAGACTTGAGGGCTCTCAGAACATTATCAAGAATTAGTGACTCCCTTGAGTATTTCAAGGTTTCTACAAAATTTGCATATGTTTTGGGGAGGGAGTTCAGAAGAATGATTGCTTTATCCTCTTCTTCAAGCTTGACACCGATTGATTCAAGATCAAGAATTAACTTTAAAGTCATCCAGATTGTCACTTACAGGTTTCGAATATGTCGTCTTGAATCCAAAGAATTTTCCCTTCAGGTAAATGCGATCTTGAAGAGATTTGGTCATGTAGAGTTGATCAAGTCTCGTCCAGATGCCAGCCGCAGTTGTTTCGGAAGCAACTTCCCTCAAGAATTTGTCGTCAAGATGGAGAGTTATTGTACTGAAGGCTAACTCCATCTTTTCAGATTTCTCCTCAGCTGTAAGTGCATCGGGTAGATTGTTTTCTCCACCTAGGGCTTTGGCAACTTTCTGCTGGACAAGAATGGCGTACATTCTTCTCTTCCATAATCCAAAATCAGTCTTCCCATTGAGCCGTTCCAATTCAATCTTGGTGGTCATCTTTGTTTTCAATTGAAATCGTTTTCTTGTGGGATCAAATCCATCGTCCAAGACCAGTTTCTTGGCTCTGATACCAATCTGTTACAACTTTGATCCCAGAAATCGTCCAAAGCGGTGTTCAGATGCCCTGTTCTTGTTAATGCAACACACAGCAGTATAACACCATACACAGCAGGAAGAAAAACAACAAAGAATTTACGTGGTTCGGTTATAAAATCAACCTACATCCACGGGAGATCCCACTAAGAATCGAATTGAGTTTCAGAGTACAAGCTACACATATGAATTCACTCTAGTATCCACTTCTTTTCACACAATGGACACTCTCTTGATATTCACTCTTCTTGTGTCAGAAAGAAGACGTTCTGAGAAAATCCCTTGATATTATGCTCTACTTCCTATTTTATACTTCTGATCCTCCTTCCCTTTTTAATTCTCAAGGTGATCAAGTCTCATGGCAGTTACAATATAACCGCTCCAGGGGTAGCAGCATACCGAGACAGATTCTTTGTCTTCTTGAATACAGTGACACTTGCTCACATCTTTATATTTCCTGATGTTCGGGGCGAAGGAGAGAATTACACATACGTTCTTGAAAGCCTCCAAACACTTTTGGAGGTAGTAGATTTCACATGTGAGCCAGAGGTCCTTGCGAGGATCCCAAATGTTAAAGAGCTGAAACTCTTGTTTAGCAAGGATGCTACTGGCTGGTCATTTGGATCATTGAACAATCTTGTTCGCTTGCGGGAACTCGAGTCATTACGCCTGGACTTTTGGCCACATGAGTACAACTTGGGGAGCCTTGCCTTCTCATCTTCACTAAAGAAACTGGTGTTGCTAGACTGTCGGATTCCTTGGGAGCAAATGACCATTGTTGGTGTCTTGCCTGAACTTGAAGTACTCAAACTACGTCTTAGATCCAACAAATGCAAAATTTGGGAGACGAATGATGGCGAATTCACGAAACTGAAGTTCTTGTTGATTGAACTATCAAGTCTAGTGGAGTGGAATATTGAGAGAGATCATTTCCCGAGCTTCCACCACCTTATCCTTCGGTAATGCGCCTTGTTGGAGGCAATCCTATATGAAATTGGAGAAATTCCCACACTCGAAAAGATCGAGGTAATTGAATGTTCGGAAGCATCAAAGGCTTCAGCAAAGAAAGTGATCGAGGAAGACATTAAGCTTTTGATTTCCAAGAACACAAAAAAAAGCACATCATGTTAATAGTCGTTATATATTGGACTGGATTGGTGTAACTCTCTGTGAGTCCATTAAGAAATCATGTTGTGTCATCCTTTGAAGTTCTTGCTATGTCCATTCTGAGTTTCAATGGAAAATAACTTTTTCGATTTCCCATATTGGGTTTTGATACATTATGTTTAAAATTTTAGTCTTGATTCACTATCTTTTATTTTCTTTGATGCCTATTTCATTAAATGTTGACGTTGTGTCCAATAATTCTGACTAGTTTCAAGTTAGCAAAACAGCTGAAATTGAAAATTAAAGTGTCAATTCCAAATTTTGAGAATTTATTAGAACAAATCCTAAACTGGGTAGTCAAATAAACCAAAATAATATTCACTTTATCGTTACATTAATTATGGTTTACATTTAAAGGTATAAAAAGTAATAGTATTCATACTAGAATGCCTTTAATCATATGTTCAAATGTACAACTCGACAACCAGCCTATTTGGAAAATGTTACTAAAATATTCATCAGTTTTCAGTAGTCATTTATTGTGTGTTTGTTTAGGTTTGTAAGTCTAGAAGATTTACATTATAATCAAATGAAACATTACATATAACAAAAATGCAAAGTTTAGCGTTCCATATCAAGGTCTAAAAACTTGCCATCATTGCCTTCTATGATGACCTACAAATTTGTATTTCCGTTGCAGACGAATAAATGTTTTGAAATTATAAAAATAAATAATTAGTTGAAGTTGTCTAATTAATTATAGAAATGGAATGATAGAAGATAAGGAAGTAGACGAAAAAATTTGTTATGGTCAAATTATATTTGTATTTAGTTTGATAAGATGATCTAAGTTCTTTATTAAATAGTACAGATTTCATCACTTTCAAAAAATTTCCGAAGACTAGAAACAAGTATCGACAACCGATTCAATCACAATGCTCAACTCCAATGAAACAGTTGGCATTAGATGTGAGAGATACAAAGTATACATAACTGGACTAAGTTCACTGTGCTATACTGCTATACATATTTCAAGCTTAGAGGTTCACATAAATGAACTACAAAGATTACAGGATTCCCAGAGTAAAAAGAAGCCTTGGGGAGTGCGGAAGGTAAACTTATTATTCAATTCCGACTGTATTGGTAACAAGTCCGATCCGTCAAGCTTCACCAGAAGTGGATGTTGATTCGGTAGAACCGATGCCATGGCTCCAAAGTTGTTTTAGCTCCTTTCTCACCAAACCCAATAATACGCAGGTTCCTGAAGTTCACATGATGCATATATGACAATTGTAAAACTACCGAAGCTAAAATTTAAGAAAAAAACGCAACTTACGTTTTAAATAGTTGTTACATGGTCATGTACAAAGAATTGTCAATAGTTTCTTAAAAGAGAAGTTATATGCTGGAAATAGAGAAACATTTATGGAACTGAAGATTATAAATCATATACAGGGGAAAAGTAGTTTTCTTATGTACGAATTTGATGGAAAGTGATTCATACCAAGTGTACAGGGAACCAGATAAAGGAGAGCAGGCTGACCGTGCCCATCCATCAAATATAAGCCTAAGTAGGTAAATAATAGGCCTGCAGCAAAGTATTTTCAATATACTTTTCAGTTCAAGCTCATTTTCTAACAAATAAATGCAGCTTGAGCTTGAGAGAAACATGACAGCATGGTTCTTCCAGAAAGATAACTCATAGCTTTCAAACACTGATGGAACATGTAAAATAGACAAATGTGCACTCCTGATTGTTGAATGACGAAAAATAACATGCAAGAATACTAGGAAGGAACAGTATTATCTACAACATTTGGATAGCAAGGAAGTAAGATTTTTATAATGAAAAGCCCTTAATTAAGCAGTTGGTAAAATTAAAACTCATGCTTTTCAGTGCATGTATTAATGGTCCCTCATTTTAACCAGTAAGGTTGATCCTAAGTTGCGAGCTTTTGTTTTCCTGGATACACCCACATTTGTACAGTTTTTTATCATGAATTATTTTTCCCATGGGAAACTGAATTTTTTAAGAGTGGACGATAAAAAAAGAAGGCTATTGTTTTGCGTTGCATATAATAGAAGATGACAATAAAAAAAATCCAGCAAATGCACTAACCAGCTCCATAACCAATTGTCAACCACAAGAAGTATCCATTCATGGTACTCTTCTTATAGGCTTTGTCAAATCTGCAAGAAAGAACAATTTTTTCAGTTAAAAAAAAAGTGGATTAACTAAAAGCTCAAGTTTTTCAATTAGAACATTTTCACTCATCAACTTGTCTTAATATGCATGTATACTTAAATGAGGCATGTACTGTACATATCACACTGATATGTAGAACTAAATTTTATCATGAAGCATGTAAACAAATTTTCATCATCATAGATGAAATACAGCATCTTTATTGATGGCTCTTGAATAAAAACATTGCCCACAAAAAATAATTGTTATTTGTTCAAAGCAATTCACAAAATAGCGTAGAGTAAAATATTATATTTATCACCATCAGCCACAGCCTGGCAAGGGTACCTAAAAGCAAAAGAAACTAGTAAACCCGGAAAGAGAATGTCCCCAAAACCTATCATGTTGTAACCACCCCAAGGATCAGCGAGTCGAGGAATCCTCAAAAGCATGGGAATTGATTCTCCACCAGCTTTATCACCTCGAGCAACCTAAATTATTTGAAAAACAAAATCAAGGTGATATAGAATAATCCACGAGGATTGGAATACCAATGCAAATATTGTGCACTCCAAATTCTAAACCGCCATTAAATGCAGACAATTCAATGTCACAGACTAAGAATATTCAAATAGTTGGCGGACAACAAAAATTTAGAAAGAATCCACTATATTACATCTCTCTACTATAGCACAGAGAAATTCTGACATCCATTTCGACGACTAGTTAGCTATATATCCATCCAGTTGATCTTGGATATTTTGAAGCTTATTCAGTTCATTGGAACCGAGCTGCATATCTTTAAGACTTTAACTTATTCAAACTCCTGCACTTATAGTAGCATCAATTAAACTCATAAGTGCTGTGATACGGGTACTTTCAAGCTGACATCCAACATTGTGAGCGAAACTTGAAAGTTGAGGACATGTTTGTACGTTACAGTAGTTCTAAACCTATCTTACCCACATAACTGTGAGATTTTCCGATTTCCCAGTGGTCCAAAAGCTCTAGACACAAAAAGCTCTTAACATGTATTTATAAATGACAAAGGTCCATGCACATTTAAATGGACAGATGAAATGGACTGACGCACTACAGTGTCCAGACTCTTGAAACACACTAAAATGAGGTTTAAACCATGTAGGAGAATCATAGGTGAGTAAGGGGTCGTCTAATGCATAGATTCTACATGGCCACACTTGCTTGTAAGTTTTCAAGAGTTATAAGCAAAAGTAGCTATCTGGGCTTGCTTCGGAGTCATTTTCACACAATCTACAAGACACGAAGTAATACTTAGAAAGAAAGGGGATGTTTTTCACATATAGATTGGTTTTTTGACTACTTTTTAATATACGAAACGAGATGTTCCAGATTTCTTACGCGTATTCGTGCCATTTGCTCAAAAATATTTCATATATAAATGAAAGCACTTGGTATACTTATATCAGAAGGCAAACGAATTCTAGTCCACAACCACCAAAAAAAAGATTAGTAAAAGTTGAATGCATATGCCAATAATATCGATTATGAACTGAGCCCAGAGAATCCAATAAGTTACCCATGGAAGATAGCAGACGACATAGGAAGGTCCCATGTTCACATAAGCTTACGACATAAAATGAAACAGAGAAATGACAAGTAAACAAAAACTTACTGCAATCATAACACTGTCATGGAATATAAGAGGAGACAAGAAAACCCAAAAGATGTCATATACGAAGGCACAACACAAAAGTACCGTGGCAACCTAGAAGACAACAAATAATTATCAGTTTATGATAAATATGGAGACAACGGTGTAATGACAAAGCACAGATTTTCAACATGCCTTTATATTTGGTAACTGAGCCAGCTGCAAGACAGTAATCATCATACAAATACCCTGAAGTCAAAAAATGTTAAATAGTTGACAATAGCATTTCATATACAACAAAAAGCTTTTCAACTATGTTGCAGGGATATGGGTATCATATCGAATATCCGCAATATGACAATCTTCGAAATACGGCTAGAATACGGAAATAATGTATATATATACATATATACATATATATATATATACATATATAAGAATGAAAAATCTCTCATCAAGCAAAAAATCTTCAGAGAAGAGATGAATTTGACGAGAGAACAGGAACGTACAATCAGCAGACTGGGGCTTATAAGCCCAATTCGTTTTAGTTTATTTTCAATTTAGTTCTCCGAAATTTATTTTTTAACGTTTAACCCCTAAAACTCTTAAACAATTTTTCAATTCGGTCCAAATATATCCAGGTATTGTCCATGCCATATCCTAGCCGAGTCCAAAATCCAACTGGACAAACCTAAAAAAAGTCAAACGACGAGGCTTTTGCCATATCCGACTTGCGTATTCATGTATCTTAGATACTCTAAAGCTTCTGAGGATTGATTCAGAAGTATTGAGAGATTGTCAAATGGCCACAAAATGCAAATTAACTAACAGACCAGAGAACCAAATGGGAAAGATTTTGATTACGGCATCTTAATCCAGACATCTTTCACAAAAATCAGAAGCCATAATTGAACAGTTATAGTTGAATAGAGAAATATGTGTGGTTCATATATGCAAAATGAAACATAGAAGCCTGTTTTTAAATGCAAAGACAAATAGAACAAACCAGCTTTTCCACCATTAATATTATGCATTTAACCGAGTAGAAATCAAGTGTTAATGCTAGATATAATCTAAAGTTAGCAGTTAAAAAAATTAAGATAAATTTCAAAATTTTGTGAAGACTAGAAATGCAATCAAGTCAATACTCATACCAAATGAAATTTTATTTATCTTTGGTCCAATTAATTCACTTTCAGATCATCATTTCCATTGCTATCTCTAATAAAAACAAATACAGGAGATCAAAGCAAACTTGCTGCAACTTATACGATCTAAGAATTACATTAGTGAACTACAAGTGAAAATATTGCATGTGACCGGTGGGTTTGTGATGAAATGAAGGGTGGGGTGTGAGTTGCTTCAGAAAAATACTTTGAGATTCACATTCCGAGACCATGGGAGAATCTTCCAGACCCAATTAAATGCTAAGGTAACAAAAAAAGCCACTTGCCAACATTTTTCAGTTTGCAAGTGAACAAATACATTCAGGAACAGAATAAACAAGAAAGAAACATATGATAGCTTACAAGAACATCCTGGCCAAACCAAGAGTACGATGCCTTCCTGTTTGCAGCCCACACAACGGCAAATAGCAGACAGAATGCCAACACAGCTAAAGAGAAAATGGAAACCTCCCCTACAAGAGGCATAATCAATGTCTTTTGTCCAATACTTTTGCGTTTGCTGCTCCAATCAAGAACACAGGAGCATATATATGTGAACATAAGGAATCAGCAATGATAAAAAAAAATTATCTTACCAAAGAAAATCAAACTGTACCTCATCGCCAATGATACAATACAATTATGCATTCCCTGATTACAGAAAATAATCAATAAGCATGATGAAGTATGAGCAACATTAACAGCTTAAACATACGAACAAAATTTTAAAAAGTGTAGTACAACATCTTTGTAAGGACGTAAAAGCTGACCCACATGCGTATTTGATTCAAGTTAACCCACAGTAAACAGTAAGACCCACACATATAAATTGACAACATAACATCCTTCTGTGACACGATACCTTGGATGCAGCTTTCTGTTTCTTTTTATCCCCAAGGGAAAAGATGAAATTATTGAATACACCAAGATCTGATGTAATGAGAATTTTGAATGTGTCTTGCTTAACAGGAATAACCGTCACTCATGGTAACTGATATGTCTCACTTGACAAGAACATTCACATCATGGCAGGTCAAAAGCAACCTAAAGATATATAAAAAGCAAGACACTATTTGGGCTTCCATCGTCGTCGATGAAACTGATTCTTAATTATGATGCAAGAACCTAGGTTTATTTAATCAAGATTTGTGTCAAGGGAATAGGAAATATTTACCAAAAGAAAAACAAAATGCAATAAGATTCCAGCAGAGCTAGAGGAGCCACAGTAATTGGAGAGAATGTGTGACAAGGACTCATATGTCAATAAAGAAAGTAAGTCCCACATGCCTACTGCAGAAATCAACCAGTCTTGTTTGATTATTCATACAAGTTGATTCACTCACTGTAACACCCGAAAATTTTCCCTACTAAAACTCAGCATGCCTTAGTAATATTTTTTTCATTTCCAATAGCAATATTAATTCCATTAAATGATTATACCATATAAATTATTTAAGCAATTTATTGATGGGATCTTTTTAGATTTTTTAATACTGGTGCTACGAGACCGGAATGGAGATGATGGGACACCGAAGTAAAGATGATTTTTATAAGATCAATTCTTGAGGTCATCCTCTATGCTTTGGAAGGTTTCATGGTAGTAAAATTCTTAAAAGCCCATTTTTCTTAAAACAAGTTTTCTCCTCATATTTTTACCCAAATTTTCGAAACTGTGCAAGGGGGAAGAAAGATTTTTAGTAGCACTTTTATCATTTTACTAGCAACTCTCTCTACCGTCTTTAACAATTTTAAAACACAAATTTCCCATTTATTTAAATAAGAGTTTAGGCCCCTATACACACACAACACCTCACTCTATTGTTTCCAAAAAAAAAAAAACACTAACCCCTTCCCTGTAGCCACCGCCCCTCCCCTTCTGCCCCATCAGCTTTGAGCTTTTCCATAGCAAAACCAGAGGCGTTTCCGACGTTCTCCATCCCTTCCAGCTTCGTCGCACTTGGTATAGTTTTTCAACTTAAAGGAAAGTACAAAAGTTTCTTGAATGCACCTTTCATTCATATTATTGTGCGGGTGTTTTAAGCTTTCGATTTCAATGATTTGAGGCTTCGAATTGATGTCCAACGTGACACATTTTTCTCCGTTTATCATGACAAGGCTGCCTACAATTTGAGTTGTGGGAAAGGGTTGATGGTTTGAGTGAGGGTTGAGGTCAGGCTGGGCGATGGTTCAGTTTAGAGCAGGGACCAAGGACTGTTGATGTCGAGGAAGAACGGGCCGAGGTCGAACGTTGCTCGGGTTTTGTCTAGCCATGTTTCGATCCCTGCCTAGGTCAAAGGCTGTGTTCCGTAAGCTTAGGTCGTAAGTTGTGTCCCGTAAGCTTAGGTCGTAAGCTGTGTTGACCACCGTAAGCTGAATCGACCACCGTAAGCTGAGTCGACCATCGTAAGCTGCATCGACCACCGTGAGCTCAGCTGACCACTGAGAGCTGAGTTGACCAACAAGAGAGAGCTGAGTTGACCACAGTGAGCTGAGTTGATCATCGAGAGCTGAGTTGACCCCGTGAGTTGAGTTGACCATCGTGAGCTGAGTAGAGCGTCCTAAGCTGAGAGGAGGGTTTGCGATCTCATCTGCATATTCTAAACTGAGTTGAGTACTCCGTGCTGTGTTTAGTATGTGATCTGGTCCGAATTCCCGAACTGATCTGGGTAGACGTGCTGACCTGAGTACTGCGAGCTGAGTGGAGGGTGCGTGATCTGAGCCCCTAAGCTGAGCTGTTGAGGTGTGAGCTGCACCGGGTAGTGCCTGCTGTACTGGGTACCGTAAGCTAAGCCTTGTGATATGAGCTGGGCAGCCTACTGTCATGAAAATTTTAAATGATGATTTTAAGTTTATTTTATGATGTCTAAGCAATTTCTAAGAATTTTTATGACCGATGAAGTTTTACGAAAATTTTGAGGAAAAAAAACAATTGATACTTTTGAGGCATGAGATTTTATCTGAGCAAATGAGGAAAATGTTTTGAATGATGGGACTTGGCTGTGGTGTTTCAAATTTGACGGATATGGTGGCCGGAAGACGTTTTATTTGGCCATATCAACATGACGGATAGGGTGGCCAGAAGACGTTTCGTTTGGTTGTATCAACTTGACACATTGAGCTTCAGATAAGTACTGGAGTGCATTTACACTTGATAGGACTGGAATCCAGAAAAGTATTGAGATGCCTTTTCAACCTGGAACCATGGTATTTATATAGCTTGATCAGGTGATTTGAGGTTGAAGGACCACAATCGAGAAACGGAATTTGCCAGAAAAACTTTTTATTTATGAATTTATCGCTTGTGCATGAATTTAAAGGAAAATGATTTGAGAAAGAAAACCATGTTTTTATGCATCTAGTGTTTGAGAAAAATAAATTTTTGAGTATAAACATGTTAATGCATGTGATTGTATTATGTAGTACTTGTTATCCTTTATTTTGTACTTGTTAAGCCTTTAAGCTCACTACGTTTGATTGGTGCAGATGATGAGATCGAGGGCAGGACCTTTGAGCGGATGGCAGTCCAGCTTGGCACATTCCTAGCGACCTAACATTTTTCCACTTATGTTGAAGAATAATCTTTATTTATACATTTTATTTAAGTTGTGGTTCTATAGTTCAATTTAATTGACTTATGGGTTAAGTGGAATTGAGTTCTTCGTTTGTTACGAGTATATTTTAAATCCTTATGAATTTCACATTACCGAGTTTTGAAGCTTTCGAATTTATAAAAAACTCAAACTATTTCCGCATTTATATTTCTAGAAAAGGAAGATAGTTTGAGGGTGTTTCAAGTTGGTATCAGAGCAAGGTCGTTTGGGTTGTGCCTACAGCTGGCTGCAGTAAACTCAAAGAGTCACACCTCGAAGTCTGTAAGTCTTAGTTTTTGACTGTCCTAGTTTTTAGCTTCTTTTACTATGATTTGACGCTTATCGATATTTCGAGATATAGTATGTTTATGTCATGAGGTTGTATATGTGTATTATTTTATTTGAGGTATGTTGATAATTAGTAACGAAATGGTTGTTATACCCCCAGATGCCTCCCAGACGCCAAGTTACTCCACGATCGCCACCACTGTTGGGTTTAGCTGCTTAGACAAAATGTCTAGCGGGACTTGCTCAGCTGCTTAGACAAAAGTTCTAGCGGGACTTGCTCAGCTGCTTAGACAAAATGTCGAGACGTCGCAATCAGTGAGAACGAAGTTGTCGTATAAGAAGTTCAGGAAGTTGGGGCCTCCTGAGTTCTCGAGCTCCACGGACCCATTTGTGCTGAGGAATGGGTCAGATCTTTAGAGACTATTTTCCGGAATATGGGGCTGGCGAATGCTGCCAGAGTTAGTTGCGCTATCTTCCGGCTGAAGGACACTGCTCTTTGGTGGGAAGGAGCAGATAAGACTGTTGATATGTAGACTGTGGTCTAGGCCGGATTTAAGAAGTTGTTCTACAACAAGTATTTCACCCCAGATCTGCAAGCCAAATTGAAGCGAGAGTTTCGGAATCTTCGACAAGGAGACATGACGGTTGCAGAATACGTCAAGAAGTTTGACAGGGGTTGCCACTTCTCGGCCCTCATTGCCAATGACCATGCGAGAAACTGCAGCATTTCCTCGACGGCTTGAGCCCCATTATTCGCAGAGACGTACTGATGGCCGATCCCACTTACTATGCTGCAGCCTTGAAGAGGGCCTTCAGGTCGGAGCAGACGCTGAAGGATATACGGATAGAGGCGCAGAGGAAGAGACCATTCCAGCCTCAGCCTCAGCCTCATCAGCAATTGCAGGCCAAGAGGCCATTTTCTGGACCGGCGAGGCAGCAAGGCCAAGGTTAGTATAAATTCATTTGAGAAGCTACTCCTTTATGCATGTTGGTAATGCTCATACTTATCAGGGACATCGAGGCCAGCGGCGAATGAATAAAGGAAGGCACGGTATACTAGGAAAGCTACTCCTTTATGCATGTTGTTAATGCTCATACTTATCATGTCAAAAAAGACAAATGTGCACTCTTGAATGTTGAATGACGAAAAATAACATGCAAGAATACTAGGAAAGCACAGTATTTAGGCCAAGGTTAGTCTAAGTTCATTTGAGAAGCTACTCCTTTAAAACTCAGGAGGCCCCAACTTCCGGAACTTCTGATACGACAACTCCGTTCTCCATGCTTGCGACGTGCGGCATTTTGTCTAAGCAGCTGAGCAAGTCCCGCTAGAACCTGCTCACTTGAGCTTAACGGTGGTGGAGGTAGTGGAGTAACTTGGCGTCTGGGAGGCATCTGAGGGTATAACAACCATTTCGCTACTAATTATCAACATTCCTCGGATAAAATAAAGCACATATACAGCCTCATGATATAACATACCATATCTCGAAATATCGATAAGCGTCAAATCATAGTAAAAGAAACTACCTAGGCAGTCAAACACTGTGACTCCTTGAGTTTACTGTAGGCACAACCCAAACCAGGACCTTGCTCTGATATCAACTTCAAACACCCTCAAACTATTTTCCTTTTCTAGAAATATAAATGCGAAAATAGTTTGAGGGTGTTTCACTCACTCATCCCATCACCAATTCTTTTCCATCAGAAAACCCTTTTGGTTTTCCATTATTCTTAGTATTTCTACTCATAGTACCTATTGCATTAGTCACCAAAAGTTCCTTTTTCAGTAATTACTAAATGTCCCATATCACAAATTAAGCACATTTCCATGCATCAAGCACATTACTGGTTTTTAAAACAAATATAATCACAAACAATATATCTATCAATATGTTTATGTTTTTATAACAAAACATAGACCAAATCCGTTACTTTAAAACAATAACAGATCCAGGATGAAAAAATTTCGGCGCGCAACAGCTTGAAATTTCGTTATATATAGAGGAATTCAAAGCACCAATGAAATTCAGTCTGCCAATTCCAAATAATTTTTTGCAAAGAATTAGAGGAGTCGCGAACTGAGGTTCCTAAACAATAATTAATATAAATTTGGTGTTTCAAATTCAGCAAGGTCCATATCTCTTCACAGAACCGAAAGCATCAAACTATATTAAATTTTTTTAGGAGCCAAGGACTCAGTCTGGGGCTCCTCCAAGTTTGGTATCCTCTAACCTTTTGAAAAAAGTATTTCAGATGCAGTTCGTGCTTTGTAATCTCTAATGCTTTTGTAAAAAAATATTTAATTAAGTAAACATGAACTGGGTGAGGTTACAACTTAAAAAACGTGGATCTGATTCAAGTTTTATTTAAAATCATAATTTCTTGTTTATGTTATATTCTAATAAAGAGATTTAGATTCATAATATAGTTTAAACAAAACAACATTTTGAAATTGATGCCCAAAATAAGAACCTATATGCTTACTTATTTTATTAACTATATATACGATTTCATCGCAGCCAAAGAATGATGCAACCACATTGAGACATATATATTCGCCATTAAAATTACAACCCTGTTATGCAGCAATTTTGAAAGCTCATCATTACAGTCGTCCTCGCAAGAGAATAAGCTGCAGTCTCATTCCGTATTATTGAAATAAGGTTAATTTAACTTCTTATCTCTAATTCATCGTAACCAAAGAATGACGCTCCACACACGAACATTGTCACTAAAACTACAACCCTGCTACGTAGCAAAACTATGAAGGCTCATCACAGTCATTCTGAACTAGAGAATAAGCATACATATGACAATCTGATGGTGATGATGATGGTACAAGAATTACTTGTCTCTGTATGTTAATAACTACGTCCAAACAAATTGTCAATCTGGAGAGTCGGATGACACCTTTGTGAAACAGTGTAACAGTTTTCACTGTTTTTTTTACAATAATCTTAATCAGAATATTATAATAGATTGAATATTCACATATTCCATGGATCGATATTTAACTGTGTTCATGTAAGTTTTGTTTTATGCCAAGAGGTTGACAATTTGCGAGTCTCCATCAGGGTTACTAATATCATGGTAGTTCATGTTCGTAATTCGTGAGGGTCTATAGATCTCTGTACTATAGAATCTGAATCATCTATTTCAGGAAGTAGATGGCAAACAGGTAATTGAAGGGAATATTTACCTCGACACCTCCAATGCAGAAGAGTACAATTAGCAGCCAGACAAACCAGGATGACATAAACAGGTAAAGCAGGACCAGAAAAGTTGATGCTGTTATAACAAAAATAACAGCACTTTTAGCAGTAAGTTGGAGTATTTCCTTGTCTTCCTCATCTTTGCCTGCTGCAGCATTAGACTCCTAACATGAAACAAGATACTTTATGCAGCTGCCTTGTTCACCATAGGAAAACAGATGAAGCTATGACTTTCAGAGGAAAACGTGCAGATTGAAGTAGGAAAGAAGGGTTGTACTTAATGTTCAACATAAGTAACAAGCAGCCAACAACTTTATCATACTATAACTCATGAAAAAAATTTTACCACCACAAACTCTGATAAGAAACTTTATCATCACGTTCTTTTTAAGTCTTAATCTATTTCATCCTACTCACCAAGTTCAGGAACCAAAGGAGTCAATTTAAGAAGTAACGGGAGATAAGCTAGAGAGACCAATACAAAAAAATCACAAACTAATTTAAACTAAGATCAGATCAGATAGCCTAATCAACATAAGAACAATTAGCATGCAAAGGCTGTGATACAATGCCTAATTGGTTAAAAAATGACAGAAATGTAATATCAGCATCATGATAATGGCAATGGACTTCATGCTATGTCTCTAGTTGTGCTTCTCTACTACAGATATACTGATCCTATAGAACTGAAATGAAACTCATGTAAATGATTTATCACATATAAAGAAGTGAAACAAAAATCAGTCAATTGGAATAAATCGCCATTCAAAAGCTTTAAGCTTTTTCGGGGCGACAGGCAGATAGTTATTCACACACAGACTTGATATACTGTTCGAATGCCCAGAATAATGCCTGATGACATGCTTCATGATGCTATTCAAGATACAGCATACATAATTTTTGTTAAAGATCATGTCTATCCAGAAAGAGTAAAGGTAATTATTGTACAAGAAAATAAGTACAAATTGTCTAGTTCATGTAACCTTGGGCGACAATTCGTTGTAGCGCTCATCACTTTGCTCTGTCCCAGTGAATTCTGACCAAAGTGATGCAGAAACTATTGTCCCAACAGCCATCAGCCACAAAAATATCACCGAGAAGTCTACAATTGGACGATTTGGAGAGTACAACAAAAGTTCCACTGCATTTGAACACATGGTAGTTACTCCAGATTCCTCAGAAAATAAATATCTTGGACTGTGATCCATGGATACCATGATATATAACATCAATAAATCTGACAAAATTAGGACATTGGACGAAGGCAAACATGATCGTAAACTTAGTTTATTGTCAACTTTCGTGACAGCGTTGTAGACTTTGCATATTAATTATCGTTTTGCACCCAACAGTGACTTTCCCTCATCCAAATTGAAATTTAGCTAACAGCACCAACATTATGTATTTAACACAAAACAAACGTGGCTGACGCATGAATGCACATGAAAATACCAAGTTTTCACAAATCTTCAGATTTTTCAAGAATCAGAAATATTGTTCTTACACTATATTTCCTTGACTACATAAATAGAATAAACCATGCGAGAATAAGCAACAAACAATAGGTTCGCACCAAGGGAGCTGCAAAACGGCAAAAGGTTAACTTCCTTTCCTCTTGGAAGGAAATCTCTCTCTCTTCTGATTCAATCACACTTTATGGCCAGATCTGTGGCTAATGGTACCACCACAATCCATAGGAATTTACCTTAAGGATCCACAAATGATCTTTAATTATTATAGCTTCTTGTGGGTGGCCAGACACATGCCTCGGTTTGTACCCGTAATTTGGTAAAAAGTTTAGTGTATTTCAAAAACGTTCGGGTAAGTGGTTTTCTTATCTCAACATGCATGATAGATCGTAAACATTTATTCTGGTTCACTGGGCTAGATCTGCTGAATTTCTCATGTGCACAACCATCTTTGTATTGGAATACCTTAAACAATTACTCTTGTACACTAGAATTTATTATCATTTTGATTCAATCACACTTTATGGCCAGATCTGTGGCTAATGGTACCACCACAATCCATAGGAATTTACCTTAAGGATCCACAAATGATCTTTAATTATTATAGCTTCTTGTGGGTGGCCAGACACATGCCTCGGTTTGTACCCGTAATTTGGTAAAAAGTTTAGTGTATTTAAAAAACGTTCGGGTAAGTGGGTTTCTTATCTCAACATGCATGAGAGATCGTAAACATTTATTCTGGTTCACTGGGCTAGTAATTTCTCATGAAAACACCTTCGATTCAGTTGCCTACTAGATATCTAAATTAAAACAAAAATCTTTCAGAGAATTGATTATAATATTTCTAAATGGTAAAGTCCCAAATTATTTCAAAAACCAATCATTTTGAATCAACAGAAAACTGAACTCAAAAAGTGAATAAATGTGTTCACAACAGCACGTGATAACAATTTTTGTTAGTGAAAATAGGATTACCCCTCATTCCTTCGGCCAGGGAATTGTTTAATTCTGCTCCTTCTGATTTAGAAATTGCAACTACTGGAATTGTAATGTTTGAAGTAGTTTCATTTGCAGCACAACTCATCTCCAAAAGATCTATGGAAGTTCAAGAAAGAAGGCACCATTAAGGGCAAGGGCAAAAAGGAATGAACTAATTCAAGATTGGCAGAACAAACTACAAGCTCTATGAATTTACATAATAAACAACAAAAGCTACCTTCACTATCATTTATCACCACCAGTCCAGCGGCTCCACCCACTTGTGCCACGTTGGCCTTAGTCGTAAAACCGCAATCACCACGTAGTGCCAATACAATAGATCCTGCTAACTACAGGGGAGTATAAGACACTCTGTGTTACAACTGAAAAATACATGTTATATTTTAAAGCAGATGGCTTAGAGCTTCCAGATGTGAGGCTGAACTTCTGGCCTTTAACAATAACCAATATTTGGTGACTGGTTTGACAAAGAATTTACATTCTAAGTAGCTATACATGAAAGACTAGTGAATTCAAGAAAAAATGAATGCTGATAGGTTCCCCGTGAATTGAAGGGGCTATTAGGGCCTTTGATCTTGCGATCCAGTATATTCCCCTGCCCCCCCTCTCTGATAGGTCCCTCTATGAGTTTGTCGTGAATTGAAGGGCTATTAGGACCTTGGATCTTGCGATCCAGTATATTCCCCTGCCCCTCTCTTTCGGCTGAGTAGCCAGTATGCGAGCAAGGCCTATATCGCTCCTTTTCCGTAAATTCGGCTCTAGTGTGAAGCCCACCACCCGGCCCAGATTTATTGTTTTCTCAATACCCTACTGATGAATACCTAGTACGATAATGGCCTAGGTACCCAAACATCTGTCCGTCAATTGCACATGACAGATCCATGGCCTTCATGATCGTTCGGGGTTCATAGATCCTGATGTGCTTGCAAATGTCCTCCCTCAAGCCGCTCAAGAAATGCCCAAGATATTGGCCCTCCGACAAATTCCTCAACTGAGCTAATATCACCTCGAATTGTTTGATGTACTCATCCAAGGGTTGTACTCCAATGTTTAGGGATTATAAGGGGGTTGGTGTGTCTCCTCCTTCCATATCTCTTGATCAATTCTTTTGCAAACCTCTCCCAACTTGTGTTTGGGGTTTTTTATCGGATCCATTGAAACCAGTGGTAAGTTGGACTATCCATGTGGATATGTGCTAGTTTCAGGCAATTGTTCATCAGAGTATCATGTAGCTCGAAATAATGCTCTGCCTTTCCCAATTATCCTTGCGGATCCACCCCTTCGAATCCCAGTATCTCGACTCTCTTCAGTGCATGTCTCATCTAGGGCTGCAATCGAGCCGAATAATACGAAATTTTCAATATTTGAGCTTAAGCTCGAAACTTGCATATGAAATTCGTATTCGATTCGAAGTACGAAACATATACATTTGTGGCTCGAACTCGGTTCGGAATCATGTTCAATCTCAAATTTGACTCTAACACTATCGAACTACAGCTCGAATGTCTCAAATTCGAGCTCGATTCGAACTATTCAAACTGCAACGTGCACATATTCTAACGAAAGTATTTTCTTGTAAATGAAAATTTCCATATTTTATATATTTGAAGAAATCATAATCCAGGTTAATCACACAGACAAAATTAGGTTGCAATTTGCCTAAATCTGCAATTTTTTAATACAGAAATTTGAAGCTATCCAGTACCGAAAAGGAAAATCATCTAATGATTTAAACTCAAAGAGGAACTGAAAATGTATTTCAAACACCCAAACATTTCAACCTCTTCAATTTCGAAAAAAGAGGTAGTGTAAAGGGAAGAACAAATTCAAGCTTATTTAAAATTTAAATCACAACAACTCACAGAAACAATAATTTCAATTATCCCCGTAGAATCTGTCAAAGTCTAGCAGCTAGTCCATCGCTCATTCAATCTCGTTCACACTAACTTTCAATCGAAAAAAAAAAACAATACCAAGAGTGAAAGAAGATATAGTTACATATAGCTACGATTATTTTCGTGGATGGAGATGTGAAGTTAGATTTACCATTCAATTGTCACTGATTCAACATTAAGGAGAAGGAAGAAAGGAGAAGCAGAAGAAAGAAAGGAGAAGCGGCGCTAATTCTAGTCCAGGGTTAGTGAATCATTTTCATAAAAGTGAGGTTTAAATATATATTTATTTATCATATTTTTATGGGTAAATATATATATATATATATACATATATAATAAAAGCTCGCGAACAACTGATGAACAATCAAACTAATTATTTTTATTCGAGTTTGGCTCGAAAAGTTAACAAACATACTCGAATTCGGCTCGAATTCAATAATTTTGAATTCAAATCACATATTTTTCGAGCCGACTCGGTTTGTTTGCAGCCCTAGCCTCATTTCATCATCTATAATATTTTCAATTCCCAGAATGAATCTCGCACTTCCAAACCTTCCCCCTGATCAAAATTTTCATCATTCTTCTTCCCCTATTTTATCCTCCCTCGATAGGTAGTCCTATCATCCCCCATTTTCCATCCTAACCTGTGAGTCTTCCATTCGTGTCTGAGAATCTGCCATCTTAGCTAACGCCTTCGTTAAGGTGCTAATGTTATCCTGCATCTCACTCATGTTACCTTGCATATTACTCACAGCTTTCTCCAGAATTCCATCTTGGTTTCTACAAGTGTTGCTGCCATTTGCTCTTCCTTCTTGATCGTAATTCCAGCAGTTTCTCCCCCCCGATCCAATAGGTCGAACCAATTGATAGGAAGGTTTATGCGGTTCCAAAATACTCCATAGGAAAATCAGAATGTGATGAAGTAGGAAGCATGATTAGGAAGAATTAACAGAAATATATTCATTCATATGCAGGAACATGATGAAAAGTAAAGAAGAACTCTCAGAGCAAGTCTACGTGTACTCCCTAGCTATGGCCAGTAATCAGAAAAGCACTCAAACCTTTCTAACCAGTTTTCTCCGTTCTCCCCCTAAATATTCTCTTGCTCCTCTCCCCTATCCTACATCATCTATGGTTGGGCCTTAGGCCTTCTTGTGTATACATTTGTAATCATGCGCTTTGGCCTATTGACAAAGTCCATATCACGTTCTTTACAGTGATTATACATACAGTATTGCTAGACTTGTCATATGGAATCTCTTGCATTAAAAAAATGTACGAGACCTTGTTCTCCTACCTCTACAAAGAGCCTATGAAAAATTAAATGTGTTGAAACATTTCTCTCCTCAATGATAGTATCCAGTATAACCTCAACGAATTTTAAAACATAAAAGTTGAGAACATCTAGCTACATATAAATATTATCACTATTAGAAATCCAAATAGTGAAAGATATTTGAATTTTAAGGGTGCACCAAGAATGCGGACAGTGCCACAACAAATTAAGTAAAAAAACCTGCAAAGAAGAAATACCTTAGTGGACGACCGTGAACAGCTATTCAAAGGCAGTGAAAATCTAGCTGGCAGTCTTTGACCTTGTTCAGCATCCGTGGGCAATATAGAGCCAAATGATGCACTTATCCCACTTACGGGATCCTTTTTTAACCCATTCACCCACCTCTTGACCTTAACCTGGAAACAAGACGAACAATAAGTAAAACTTAAAATCAGCCAAGAAAAATAGTTTTCACCTTTGATATACCTTCCCAACAACCCTAACGATGATAAGTTATAATTTCTCATAAAGCAACAGCCAGCAAGAAAATTTTAGATTCCGTGAAGTTTCAATTTACTCTCTAGACGACAAAAAAAGGACTGTAGTTTTACTTTACATACACCTCGGAACCAATTCACAACATAGCATCCATCAACAAACTCAGTTTATATAAGCTAGCACCTAATTAGCATCATCTTTCATTGAAAATGACATGAGTTACAAAATCCCAGTAAAACCTAATAATCATCGCAAGTGGCAGTCGTGAAAATCAAGCCCAAAGTACATCACTTCATCACACAAATCAAACACAACTGACAACCAAACACTATCACGCAAAATAAAAGCAGCAAAGTAAAGGATAAAACTAGAAACGGTAAGTGGTGCTTTTCCACGAACATTTATTTTAAAATGCAGACTGTCCCCCTTGTTTATTTGATTAAAATAATTGGGTTTGTCACACATGAAAAATGGGTATCTCGCACTAACTCGGAAAAACCCAAAAAAATTGTAAACTCAAAAAGTCAAACGCCCCATGAAAAACAAATGAATACAGATTACCCGGTACTTGTAGAAAAAGTTCATCCAAAACCTCAAGATCAAATCATGGGTAGATGATACCTATTGCTCATTACTATCTCATTAATCCTGAATGCTTTAGTAGTACAGTGCAACTTCGTGATCAATAAGGATGTTAACCTCGTTTTCTGAAAGAACACATGCCATTTCTTAAACTTCAAGCTACCAATGGCTCCTAAATGCATATGTTTGCACAGATATATCGGCAAACGTTGTCACATTCCATTCACATTCGTCTTTGCATATTCACCCAATACAACTACAACGATTTCAGTAACTGAAACACAATACACAACAACAAGCACAAAAAGACGACACATTACTTAGACTTAGCAAATCATACCAATCGGAAGTCGTTAGAACAGGATGCAGGAGCACCCCCTGGGGCGGCACGGGACACGTCGTCTCCGGCGGCATTTGACGATATAAAGAGAAAGAAAAGAGCCAATCGAAATAAAACCAATACACCACCCAGGGACAATCTATGAGATGAAGAACCCATACCTAAAAATTTTCAATCTTTTTTCCTAAATAATTTAAGAGCAAATTCCAAATGTTTATCCTCAGTTTTCACATGATTTCAATGCCGACAATTGATTAATCCAAGTATAGGATGCCAAAGACTCATTGAAGCGTGAAGAATCGGGAAGAAGGGAGGGAATTTGGGGAAGAGCAAAAGATGCGTCGGGACGTCAAAAAAAAGTCCCAGCTTAGATATCGAAGAGACACGTTGTTCTCATTAAAATGCTTTGTGTCGTGATTCTTATTTTTTATTATTGTTTTTAATATAAGTTTTTTTTACGTATAATGTCGAATAATAATAATCATAATAACAATAATAATAGATAAAACTGCACTTCGTGGAGTATCGCGCCGATTCACTATTTTACTGTCAATTTCACTTTTACTTTAAATAAATATAAATATTTTATTAAACGAAACAAATAATGGACAAAAACTATTGGGGATGGAAATGAGAGGGTCTTTTTTAAGACGAGAGCATATCTTACAAAGCTAGAGACTTTAGCCTATTTAAAACCATTTAAAGGGGTTTTGAGGATTTTTTGTATTGGGTTTGCCTTTACAGACCTAAAGTTAAATGGACTTGGGGTTGCTTTAACTTACTTAATAATTTAAAAAAACACTTGGTCGAAGATTAAATGTTGAACATTAGTACAACAACAAACTTTTACAACCAAACCATATACATTCACACAAGAAAAAGAAAACTTGAACGACATCACTACATTTGATGGAGAAGTTATAAGTTTTGGTGAAAACAAAAAAAAATTAATTAATCAGCTCAGAGAATAATCGACCAGATCAAGACGGAGCTTGCTGTGTTGATTACTCAAACCAGATCGGAGCTAAGCTGGTTAGGGACAAACCAGCTCAGAGATGTTAGCTAAGCTGGTTAAGGATAAACAAGCTCAGGAATTTAGCTGTTGGTTAAAGACAAACCAGCTCGGAAGAACAAAACCGTTTCAGACCAGATTAGAAGTGCAGAAAGATTTTGACAAGTTTATCAGTTGAAAGAAGAACAGAACGGGTAGAGCGGATTTTTTGTATCGGATCAGTTGAAAACCAGCTCAGAGCAAGAAGTTTGTATCAGACAAGCTGATTGTAGGTACAACAGGTCTCAAGACTGGAACAATCAACCTGGTACCTGGATAGTGGCTGTGCGAGGCACATGACTATATATATATATATATATATATAAAAGTATATAAACCATTTTTTTTATCAAACCTATCTCACGCATCACATGGGAAAATAAAATGAGAAAAAATTAACACAAAAGGAATAATGATTTTAACCATAAAAATATGAAGTTTCCCTCTCTCTCGATAATAAATCCAAAACAATATTATGTCTCAACTTAGAAATATAACACTCGAAACTCGTGCGAAAACGAAGAGGTCGTTGGGTGAGTGCCCCGACTGCAGTCTACTCAGGCGTCATGCCCCTCGATCCCAGTCTTAGTCTCATCTGCACAAATCAAGCATAGCGAGTCTAAAGACTCAACAAGTACAAAAATTAGGAATAACAAATACTAAATAATACACGTGCATTCATTGCAAATACTTGTACTTAAGGTAATTTTTCTCCACTTAAAAAACATGCATAAAACCTTTTATTCTCCAAAAAATGTTTAAAAGAAATCTAGGCATGCATAAAAGTAAACTTCGTAAACATTTTCTTCGTGAATTCAGTTTCTCGACTATGGTCCCTCAACCTCAAGCCGCTTGATCAAGCTATAAAAATATCATGGTACCAAGTTGAAAAGGCACTCCAGTACTCAACTGAAGCCCAGAACCGTCAGTTGGAAAGGAACTCCAGTACTTAACTGAAGTCCAGACCAATCAGTTGGAAAGACACTTTAGTAATTATCTGAAGCCCAGACCCGTCAGTTTGATCTGAAAATCAGAACGTCTTTCGGCCCCATACCCGTCATATAAAAACCACAATCAAGTCCCGTCATTCAAAATTTTTATTTCTTCTCAGTCTAGCCTCATAATCCTCAAAAATAATTTATTCCTCACTTCATAAACTTTCTGTTCATAAAATTCCTCATAAAATTTCAGCAATGACAGTTTAAAAAAATCACACATGCTAAAAATTCATTTTCTAGGCATTAATTTATCATGAAAATTGTCAAAAATCTCATAAATCAAATAAATTCTAAAAATGCTGAAAAAAATCTTAAAATATGCTTAAAACATCAAATAAGTCATCCACGAAGTTTGGCAGCCCATAAGACTCAAAATCCCAATTTTCACAAAAAAGACCCGACGAGGCTCACTTCGAGCGACAAAACGGTACAAATCATTAAAAATTCATTATTAACCAGACCACTCCCTGTTTCGACCCAAGTCACCCTAACTCAAGCTAATAGCCATTGGAATAAACGAGACTCAAATACGATTTCCGACGCGACCAAACCGACAACCGTAATGCCACTGCTCGCGCACAGAGGCGATTCTGGCATAGGCTGAGACCTCATCTAAAAACGCCTAACTTTTCTCCACTCCAAGACCCGATCAGCCCCTAGTACAACCCATGGATGATCCCTAGACTCCATCCTAACCCCTCTGGACTGAAACCTATGCCATGCTATACCTCTCATTCTTCAAAAAACCCTAGCCGACGCATACACCCATCTCTCACGTTTAGATCCAATCTAGGCTGCAAATTTCGTTAATAAATGACAATTAACAGTAAGCTAGGCATCAAAAATACATTCAACAAGTCACCATCAGAAATATACACATAAATGTACATAAACTTGAAATGTGCATCAAAGAAAGTCTTGTACTTGCCTTTCTTATAATAACTTACAACCAAGATGATGATGCAGGCTGGTAGGAAGACAAGGACACCACACCAAGCTAGGGAAAGAGATTTGAGCTCCAAAAGTGATGAGAAATGCAAGAAGAAATGGAGACAATTTTACAATTGTTTCAAGGGGGGGCGCATATGGTGAGTTTAGGGCTAGGGTTGCCTTTTTTTTTTGTTGTATATGTTGGTTGTATATTGGGTATTGTAGGACAAGAGTTGTGTTTTATAAAAGGCTCAAAGTTGTTACTCAAAAATCCTATCTTCCCCCTTTACATAATTTCGAAAATTTGGGCTAAAACATGAGGAGAAGAATGATTTAATAATGGAAATGAGGGTGTATGAAATTTGTTATATGTTTTTAACAATAATTACTTCAATCTCTCAAATTACAAATTTTGGAAATAGCATAATGAAGATAAATTTTTAAAAGTTTATACTATAAAATATTTCAAAGTATAGGGATTGTTCTCAATAATCGATTTTATAGAAAACATCCTTAACTCAGTTTTCCCGTCGTCTCCGTTTCGGCCTCGCATTATCTAACTACAAATTCAAAAACTAAGTATCGAACAAATAATTAAATAAATCACATAGCCTAAAACATGGAAATAAATAACATAACGAGACATGTGAATTAGGTAAAAATATTCCTAGGCGTTACAATACTCTCCTCTTACAAAAATTTTGTGTAACGCCCGGAAATCCTAATTACGTGAATTGAATGCATGACTAGGAGGAAAACCTTATGTTAGTATGATTTGCATGTCAATTATGTGATTTCATGATGATTTTATGCTTTACGTGTGCATGTCATTTTACGGTACGGTTTGAGACCGGTAAGCGAGGACGAGTCCGGAGACCAGTTCTCCCTGGTTAGGTCACGGTTTGAGGCAAGGTCAGTCACATTAGAACCGCCTGGCCCTGGGGGTGGTCCAGCCGGAAGGGCTCCGGCAGTGGTGGCCGGAGCAGGGAGAACGAACATAAAAATTGGAGACTTGTCGCTGCGGCAGCTTGTGTAGGGGAGTGTATTTTAGGTTTAGGGTTTGTAGTGGGCTGTTTTGGTTCGATTGAACCGGCTGGTTCAGTTGGACCGAACTGATTCTTAGAGTCTCGAGTAAATTTTTAAGTTCGGTCTGAATTATTTTATTTTTGGGCCGGGTTATTTTATTTTTAAAGTCCGAGTCATCTGTACCGGGTCAAGATGACTTTTTAAGTTAAAATTTAGTTTTTGGTCAAATGACTTCGGGTCAACGATTTTAAGTAAAAATCTATTTTTAAATTGCTGGAATTAACGATATTGGGTCGAGTCCTTCAAATGATTTTAAAAAGGGTTTGTTCTTAGTTGTTGGGCCATTATGAGTTGGACTTAGTATTGTTTTAAGTTTGAGTTGAGGCTTTGGGCTTAGAAGTAGTGGGCCAGTCGCTTGAGCCAGTCCTTGATCGGGCCGAAAAAATAATGCATAGGCCCATTAATATACATTTAATTTTATATATATTATGTTATGTATTTAAGTATGTAATGTTTTAAGAAAATTAGAATATATTGATGGGCCAAGGTTTTAAAGTTGCATGATTTTTATGAAACGCATGCATCATGAAAGTTTAAATTATGTTAAGGCATGAATGAAAATATTTTTGAGAAATTGAAGTGTTGTGGGGCAAAGTAACGATGGGAGTTAGCCGGGTAGCCGGACCCGGGGCTCCTCTGTTAATGTATAATGATAATGAGCTTATGGATCCTCGTGTGACATCGGGGTGAAGTGGCAGCATAGAGGTGTGACATATAGGGATCCCGAGGTAAGGTCGGGTGAACCACACCGCCGCGTACGTTGTTTATAGATTGATCAATCAAATTTAACGGCTCTCACTTCATGGATACGACTCGCATGTTCTTTTAAGTTATGTTATGTATTATGCTATGTTAAGGCATAGCATAATACACGCTATGTATTATGTTCATGATTTAACGTTTTAAGATCTTTTAATGCACGCATGTCATGAAAATTATGTTCATACACTTATGTGCTTGTATGTGGTTTTATCATATGTACCTTGTTATTAGCGGATATAGCATGCTGGGCCTTTAGGCTCACTAGGTTTATATGGTGCAGGTGAGCATGATAATGTTGATGATATGACTCCGACCGGCGGTGAGGACGTCTGATGCTCCGCTGCGGCTGTTACCCCGTGACCGCTTAGTTATTTCATGTTATTTGCTTTTAATCATGTTCAGTTTTTCCGCAAACAGTTTTTGAATACTCTGATTTTTATGATTAGCTCGTGAGACGTGGATTAAGGATTTTGCAGTCGTTTTATCGAATGTGGAGATGTTATTTGCAAATGCTTAAGTTATGGTTTTATTTATAGCTTTTATTAAATGTTATTCCACGTCTGCTTTCAAAAAAAAAAATTTAGATGTTTAGTATGTTTCAACTTGGTATCAGAGCGGTGTTTCTGATGGGGTACTATCCTGCTGCGTGGAGCTCGGAAGTCGCACTGGCAGTCTGTGAGTATTATTTTATGATTTATGTTTATGTTGTATGCTGCATGTTTAGCTTTTCCTTAGTTTCACCTTAGATCTTAAGGGTTAGACGCCTAGTCATGCACTTAAATTCACGCAAAGAGGTTTGGTGTATTCATATGCCCCCAGACGTGCTAGAGATCAGTAGGATGATGATGCACCTCCTCCTCCACCTCCGCAGTTGAAGCCTTATGAGAGGGCTAGCGTGAGCATGCTAGCCGGGATCACCAGGATCCTAGATAGGCAGTCGGAGCGTTCCGGGAAGTCGCATGAGGAGGAAGTGGCCGAGAGGTTCCGCAAGGAGGGACCTAAGGAATTTGCCGGGACTTTAGATTCGTTAGTTGCCGAGTTGGACCTAAGTAGAACTGTTAGATCTTCTAGGACTTGCCTTGAGAACTTTAAAGGATAGGACTAGCGAACTTAGAACTGTTTTAGGTATCTAAACTAATTTTGGGATTTAGTATGACTGTAAGCGCGTGCTTGTGTGTTGTGTCCGTTTCAGGCGAGATTCGCGTGCTTGGTGTTACTACCCTTGCACTACTAGACTCAGGGGCGACCCACTCGTTTATTTCGAGTGCGTTCATGCAAAGGATGAGTATTACACCGGAGAGCTTGGGTGTGGCTCTCGCAGTGATGGTCCCGTTAGGAGAGGAGTTGATGACGACCAGCGTGGTTCAGGGATTGACGATGATGTTCCAGGATCATGCAGTCCAAGCAGATCTAGTGGTATTGCCGATGTCAGGATTTGATCTCATCCTAGGCATGGATTGGCTGACAGAGTTCGGAGCAGTGATTGATTTTCAGAGGCGGACAGTTTCTATCAGACCGCCAGGGCAGGAGGCCTTCTTATTTGAGGCAGCGAGGAGACAGCGGAAGCCCAGATTCATATCATTCTTACAGGCCAGGAAGCTGGTTGAGCACGGATGTCAGGCGTTCTTGGCCAGTGTTACTGCTCCAGGAGATTCAGCGGGCCCTTCGATGTCTGACGTGGAGGTAGTCAGGGATTTCGCAGATGTTTTCCCCGACGATGTCACAGGAGTTCCACCAGAGAGAGAGGTGGAGTTTTCGATTGAGCTTATGCCAGGTACAGTGCCTATCTCTAAGGCACCTTATCGATTAGCTCCTACCGAGATGAAGGAGTTGAAGGAGCAGATTCAGGAGTTGCTAGATAATGGGTTCATTCGCCCTAGTTTTTCTCCATGGGGCGCGCCAGTTCTGTTTGTGAAGAAGAAGGATGGTAGCATGAGGCTCTGTATTGATTACCGGGAGTTGAACAGAGTTACCGTGAAGAACAAATATCCACTCCCAAGAATTGAGGATTTATTCGATCAATTGCAGGGAGCTTCAGTGTTCTCGAAGATTGATCTGAGATCTGGCTATCATCAGTTGAGAGTTAGAGAGGAGGACGTGTCCAAGACTTCTTTTCGGACACGCTACGGCCACTATGAGTTCTTGGTGATGCCGTTTGGTCTGACGAACGCCCAGCGATTTTCATGGATCTGATGAACAGAGTATTCAGGCAGTATCTTGACCAGTTCATCATTGTGTTCATCGACGACATCCTGATTTATTCGAGGAGCTTTGAGGAGCATAGGAAGCACTTGCAGACAGCTTTGCAGACTTTGAGGGAGCACAAGTTATACGCCAAGTTCAGCAAGTGCGAGTTTTGGCTAGAGCAGGTGGCGTTCTTGGGGCATATAGTGTCGAGAGATGGGATTTATGTTGACCCATCGAAAGTGGAAGAAGTGCAGAACTGGGGGATTCCGAAGAATGCAGCGGAGATTCGTAGTTTCTTGGGCTTGGCAGGTTACTATCGCAAATTTATCAAGGGCTTCTCTTCTGTTTCAGTGCCCTTGACAGCCTTGACCAAGAAGAATGCGAAGTATGTGTGGAGTGCCGACTGTCAGAGGAGCTTTGATCAGCTGAAGGAGGCCCTTACTTCAGCACCAGTGTTAGCTATGCCAGTGGACCACATGGAGTTTGTGGTTTATACAGATGCTTCTTTGAGAGGTTTGGGTGCAGTTCTGATGCAGGGTGGTAAGGTTATTGCTTATGCGTCGAGACAGCTGAAGAGTTATGAGCAGAACTATCCGACGCACGATCTGGAGCTTGCAGCAGTAGTGTTCGCACTGAAGATTTGGAGACACTATTTGTACGGAGAAGTGTCAGATTTTCATCGACCATAAGAGCCTCAAGTGCTTCTTCACCCAGAAGGAGCTGAACATGAGGCAGCGCAGATGGCTAGAGTTGGTGAAGGACTATGACTGTGACATTAGCTACCATCCGGGTAAGGCTAATTTGGTAGCAGACGCTTTGAGCCGGAAGACTTCAGTGGTGGCGTGTTTATCAGTTGGGTGACCACTCCAGACTGAGATTCAGATATTTGGATTGGAGTTTTATTCAGGAGGCTGCGCACCTAGCCTCGCAGCACTCACAGTTCAGCCGACTCTTCGTGATCGGATTAGGGACGGCCAGGCTGCAGATGAGCAGTTACAGCAGTGGAGAAAGAGAGACAAGGCTAGAGGACGAGGTTTGTACACAGTTGAGGATGGGATAGTCTGTTTCAGGGGTCGCATGTGGGTACCCAATACTGAGTAGTTTAGAGCTGAGATCTTATCAGAGGCCCATGCATCGACGTATTCCATTCACCCAGGGAGTACGAAGATGTACAGAGACTTGCAGACACTTTACTGGTGGCCAGGGATGAAGAGGGATATCGAGCGATTTGTATCAGAGTGTTTGACCTGTCAGCAGGTCAAGGCAGAGCACCAGAGACCAGCAGAGTTGCTACAGCCACTCCCTATCCCTGAGTGGAAACGGGAGAACATCACGATGGATTTTGTGGTTGGTTTACCCAAGAGTCCCAGAGGCTTTACGGCGATTTGGATGATTGTGGATCGACTCACCAAGTCCGCACACTTTCTACCGGTGAAGACCACTTTCACATTGACGCAGTATGCAGAGCTATACATTAGAGAGATTGTTAGGCTGCATGGCATACCAGTCTCTATTGTATCAGATAGGGATTCCAGGTTTACGTCTGCGTTTTGGAGGAGCTTGCATGCTGCATTGGGGACCAAGCTATCTTTCAGTACGGCTTTTCACCCGCAGACAGACGGTCAGTCGGAGAGAGTCATCCAGATTCTAGAGGATTTAATGAGAGCCTGCGTGATAGATTTTCAGGGTGCGTGGGATTCTAGATGCATTGGGAGGAGGTGTAGGTCTCCCGTGCATTGGGATGAGGTTGGCGAGAGGATTTTGACTGGAGCAGAGATGGTACAGCAGACAGCATATATTGTGACCAGGATACGAGATAGGATGAGGACAGCTCAGAGTTGTCAGAATATTTATGCCGATCGTAGACGACGAGACCTGGAGTTGGCAGTTGGGGATCATGTCTTTGTGAGGATATCGCTTATGAAAGGCGTGATGCGCTTCGACCGGAGAGGCAAGCTCAGTCCGAGATTCATTGGACCGTTTGAGATTTTGGAGAGGGTCGGTACGTTAGCATATCGTGTAGCACTACCACCCAGTCTGTCAGCAGCACATAACGTGTTCCATATTTCGATGTTAAGGAAGTACGTCCCGAACCCATCCCATGTGCTGGATTTTGAGCCGTTTCAGTTGGCACCAGACTTATCTTTTGAGGAGCGACCAGTTCAGATCTTAGCGTGAGAGGAGCGCAGGCTTAGAGCGCGGAGGATTCCGATGGTCAAGGTCCGGTGGCAGAATCACTCGGTAGATGAGGCTACCTGGGAGACCGAGGCCGATATACGGACGCGCTATCCAGGATTTTTCGGTACGTAACTCAATTTCGGGGACGAAATTTCTATAAGGGGGGTAGAGTTGTAACGCCCGGAAATCCTAATTACGTGAATTGAATGCATGACTAGGAGGAAAACCTTATGCTAGTATGATTTTAATGTCAATTATGTGATTTCATGATTATTTTATGCTTTACGTGTGCATGTTACTTTACGGTACGGTTTGAGACCGGTAAGCGGGGACGAGTCCGGAGACGACCAAATCGAAAATATTTTAATGTTTTAGCCCTTAGACATATTTTAAAGAAAAATATTTTTATTTTATGCACAATTTCCAAAATAATGAGATTGTATGCGCGGTTACCGAGGGGACCCGTTTTTCCCCTATACGGGCCATTTTTATGACTTTTATGACACTTTTAAAATTGAGAGCTTATATTACGAAAATTAAAGGCTTGGAGGCTGAAATTTAAATGTTTTTAAGCCTTTTTAATTAGAGGATGGGCTAGTATGATGATGGGCTCTTATTTTTTAAATAAAACAAGGTAGAAGGGCTTTTTAGTACACTTTTTCATACACCCTTCACCTAAACTCGAAAATTACCCTAGCCTCTCCTCTCATCAGTCAACTTCAGCCTCCATCCTCCCCAAGGTGACCAAACTCTTTCAAGTTTTGGATTGAAACTCTAAGGTGTGGTCTTCTCCATTGTCCTCCGCTCCGGTATCACGTATTTTCGCTTCTCTATCAATCAAGGCATGTTATATTCTTTCTTTTCTCACCATATAAATCATAATATACTGTTTTTACAAAGATTATGCATGAATTTTATGTGAATGTTTCAGATCTCAATGTACATGTCCATGATCATATGTCTCTCTTCATGTGCACCTCACGGTTTTGAATTCTTTTGAATGGCTTCGGTTCATGGTCTGCTTGAGTGGTCTTGGCTCGATGTTAGGTGGTTCATGATGGTCCTAGGAGTGGCTGGTCGTGGTCTGAAGTGGAGGTTTAAGGGTCGAACCGTGGGCTTGATGAAACACACCGTGCAGTGTGTGTTTTGCGCCTGCGCGTGCATCTGCTTCCCAGGCTTCGTTCTCTCTCGTGCGACCACGGTTTGAGGCAATGTTGGTCACTTTAGAACCTCCTAGACCTGGGGTGGTCCAGCCGCAAGGGCTGCGGCAGTGGTGGCCGGAGCAGGTAGAACGAACGCAAAAACCAGCAGGTGGTCGCGACGGCGCAGCATGGCTGGAGCGCCCACTTGCAGCGACCAGTTCTCCCTGGTTAGGTCACGGTTTGAGGCAAGGTCGGTCACGTTAGAACCGCCTGGACCTGGGGGTGGTCCAGCCTGAAGGGCTCCGGCAGTGGTGGCCGGAGCAGGGAGAACGAACGTAAAAACCGGAGACTTGTCGCTGTGGCAGCTTGTGTAGGGGAGTGTATTTTAGGTTTAGGGTTTGTAGTGGGCTGTTTTGTTTCGATTGAACCGACTGGTTCAGTTGGACCGAACTGATTCTTAGAGTCTCGAGTAAATTTTTAAGTTCGGTCCGAATTATTTTATTTTTGGGCCGGGTTATTTTATTTTTAAAGTCCGAGTCATTTGTACCGGGTCAAGACGACTTTTTAAGTTAAAATTTAGTTTTTGGTCAAATGACTTCGGGTCAATGATTTTAAGTCAAAATCTATTTTTAAATTGCTGGAATTTTAATTAAATTGGGATTTTTGCCAAATTATTGGATTTTGGGTCGATATTTATTTTAATGAAAATTTAAGCCTTTTTAACGATATTGGGCCGAGTCCTTCAAATGATTTTAAAAAGGATTTGTTCTTAGTTGTTGGGCCATTATGAGTTGGAGTTAGTATTGTTTTAAGTTTGAGTTGAGGCTTTGGGCTTAGAAGTAGTGGGCCAGTCGCTTGAGCCAGTCCTTGATCGGGCCGAGAAAATCATGCATAGGCCCATTAATATTGTAATGCCCAGAATCATTAAGAAGTGGATTAGTGGAGTAATTTCGACATTTACGAATTATTG
>KV009109.1:190007-251013 GCA_001598015.1 Dorcoceras hygrometricum | reverse complement strand
GGTAGATTATCGCCAATCCGGTCCACAACCAGAACCGAGACTCCTTCGTCAGGCTGCACTAGAAGCACTGACGAGATCAGCACGAACGGATTCTCCTCATCGAGTTGGCCGGAAACGAATTTCCGGCGACAACGGGCGGCGGCGGCGACGTGTGTGAGAGGAGGGAGGGGCGGCTACTTTGTGCTAGGGTTAGGTTTAGATGTGTTGTTGTTATTATGTTAAGTCTTGCTTAAGTCTAATTAAATAGACTTAAGTGTTAGACTTGGACCGGCCCAACGGGCCCGGGTCCAACGATGAACATTCAGTTCATCTCCAACACCGAGACTTCACCGTAACTCCGATCGTCGATCAGATCGGACCGATCGACTTAGTGTCCGAAACTGAATACAATGATCTAAAAAACCATTTTTCAGAACCCCAGTGCAAAATGACCGTTTTGCCCCTCAACAGCGGGAAACCCCGGTTTGACCCCTGTTGACTTTTAGGAAGTCGCACTTCCCGAAATCCTCTTCTCGTGCTCAACACATTGAGCTGAGTATCCGTGCGGGAATCTCGAATCTAGTACTTGTGTGACCCTCAATGGTTCAGGGATACAGCTAGCCGTGGGCCCACAACCATTGCGGCTCCGGAATCATAATTCCGGACTTGCCCAACGGATCATGGTAAAGCGTCTAGCAACATCGCCCCATGATCCCCTAGGTATCACTGATAGTGCCTACAAGAACCAGTCGGTCGTGGTTAGCGTACAGTACGGTCCTTTCAATCCATATATCCCGATCAGATCAACGACCATTGGTAAATCGAGAGTCGCTATAGATCCGATAGCCATGCATACATCTTGGAGATCGAATAGTGACATCACGAGTGTAACTAGGTAAACACATTTACCTAAAACACTTCTAGTACTCTGGCCAGAGATTTATACACTATTATCCCCTCAGATAGCATAGGATATCCACGCATGTCTACGAGCGGTGAATCCTCGACAACGATGCATCGACTCCTACATGCATCGGGGTCTCACCCAATCCCTACCAATGAAACATGGTACTTCGCATCGCAGATACTAGTCTCGAACTCGGGCGGCCTTATCCTCATTTTGACGGCCCAATCGACTAGGAACATGTTCAGAATACACAACGACTTTTAGATGTGTTTCATGATAGCCGTCATACCCACTATCACATCTAACATACGCTTTAGTGCATTCTAGGTCTTTACTCAACGCAATTGTAAATCATTACACACATAATGAAAGTAAAGAATGCCATATAAAAGAATGCGAATATCATATATAAAGACTGTTTGTACAAGAGTCTATAAAACCCACACGCCACAAGTTGGCTAGTTGGGCATCTACTCTAACAGTATAGATCAAAGTCTTCTAGTGGATCCTTCCGAGGTGAAAGAAGGGGAGATGTAGGACATTGAGGTCCGAACTTCCAGAAACAAATCATTGATTATCGTACTCTGTTATTCATTCAGCACCTGCATATTTACTTTAGCATTCTCGCATAACTCAGCATCGCATAATTCAGCACTTGCTTATATTTCAGAACTCACGCATACAGTTAACACACTTGCACGTTCAGCTTTCACGCACTCAGTTCAGCACTTGCACAAGTCTCGAACAGATTTATGTTGTGCATAAATCTTTTTGAGTTTTTTTAAAATATCGGATTCAGTTCTGGTATTTTCCGCATGATTTTTAAATCATACCAGATCTGTCTCCGGTGCTCTGTGATTTTAAATGTTCAAGAACCATGAGCTATTGCAGCTCCGTATTAGCAGCGCTCAAAATTGTTTTTAATGTCTTTTAAACAGCGGCTGCTGATGTTTCCTTCGAAAAACAGGGACCAACACCTACCTCCACACTGACCACACGACACTACTCGAGCCACTGCCACCAGAACTAACAGAACCAAAAGAACTTGAATTCGATCGTCTCTTGAACTGCTTTCCTCGAGGATTGAACCTCTGGCGATTAGAATGCTGCGACGTCTGAGGAGGTTGAAATGGATGCGTACCTTTTGGTACGGGATGGAAACTACGTCCAACTGTCGGCTGAACCTGATTCTACGCTTTGTTGGATCTGTTTTATAGATCAGAATCTAATTTTTTGTCAGGCCCCGTGCTAATCTCACAAGATTAAAGCACAATTAAGCACATAATCACGGAAGCGAAAAACAGGGCTTAAAAATTTTTCGAAATAATATGGGCCTGAACTCAAAACATACATTCAAAATATCAATACTCAAAATACGAGTTGACTCAAACTCATATAAAACAGGTAACATCAATTATCCATTCAAATACAGATTTCCAAAATACATATGACACGGGGCATCCCCTGGGTTCGATATATAAATAAAATAACTGGGACTCATGGGAACGGGGATCGACCAGCTGAACCTCCACTCTGTCCAGCTTGGTTACCTAAAGATCCTGCAAGTGGGTAACACAGACCCAAATAACACAAAAGTAGGAAAACAAATACGAGGTCAAGCCCCAGTACGAAGAGCTATCAAAACAGCTAATCATGCAACATGCTATAATCAATTTCCTGCAAGTGGGTAACACAGACCCAAATAACACAAAAGTAGGAAAACAAATACGAGGTCAAGCCCCAGTACGAAGAGCTATCAAAACAGCTAATCATGCAACATGCTATAATCAATTCTATGAAATGCATGAGGGCTATCAAGGATCGGATAGCTAGACCAGTGTATCAACTGGCAAATCATCTCAACCAGCCTCTATACCCGCACGGTGTATCAACCGGGGAAATCATGGGTCCGTGATCTTCGGAGCCCGTCAGCTCATCACAGCTCGGTGATAGACACTCGAATCCAGTAGTCATCACTCCGATGACAGCGTTGGACTTTTCAGGCACAACTCATCAGTCGGCCAGTCGCAACGTGGCTTTCAATCAGGTCATCAATTCAAACTGTCAATCAGGCTCAGGATGTATGCATGTATGCCAAGAATTTATAGCAAAATCCTACATGCATCATATACGTAAAACAGACTCAATCAATCAAACATTCATCAACTGTTTCACGTAATCACAACTCATCAAATCAGCAGATTTCACAACATGAAGTATAGCCATGTTTACGCTCAAAGCTGTAAAATCCGCTAAATTCGTACCTCAATCATCTGAATTATCCAACAGATCTCACCAGGCATGGCTAACCTCAAACCTTCACTCACTGATCACGACAATTCAGCTGTAAGCCTCCTGGAAGTTCAGATCTGTTAAAACGTCTAGTAATTCAGCTCAACACGAAGTCGAATTCACTTAGCACCTACGGCCGAGAACTAAATCCTAGTTCTGCCATACAACTCAGGCTAAACAGCTTAAAAATAACTTCAAAACAGAGGAGAACACTTACCCAAAAGCTTACACTAACAGAGGAACGCTCGGGCAAGATTTCACAGAAAGCGTCGAACGAACAGGCTCTTCGCGTTTCCTCAAATCCACGGTTCCAGTCTCCAAATTGGTATCAATCGATAAAGAAACTCAAGAGGAGTTCAGCGCCACCAATATCATTCAAAACAACGGCGGGACACGGCGTCAATCGACGAAAGAGTGCTACGGTGAACAGTAGCTATCGATGGATTCGAAGAATGGAGATAAGAGATAGCGGGTGAAAAATAATATAAGTGTTGATCAACACTTCTCCTTATAAATCCTCAAGCAACAGCTGCTGTTCTAAAAAAATCAGACGACGGGAACAGTAGATATCTTACGACGGGTATTCACGTCTTATACAACAAAACCAGTAGCAACAACCAGTCGCAACATAATACCAAAGCAATACCAAACGACATCGTAGCAACTAATCAAAACGACGTCACAGCGCTCCACCAGCTGATACCAAATTTCCTACGAACTAACCAGCAGCTGGTTACGCTAAACAATCCAGACGCAAGCGTAGCTAAACAAAACGACGTCGCATAAGACACGTTAGCACTGCTGTCAACAGCTGATCCAACCAACAGCTGGTAACAAATTCCTCACAGCTGGTACCAGACGCAATCCCCCAAAACGCAGCGTTTCAACTTATCTAAACGATGTCGTCCAACATCCACGACTGGTTCTTCAAACCAACAGCTGGTCACCCAGTCACAACCACATTCTCACAACGCAACTACTGCCAGCAGCAACCTCTACAAATGCAACTACTGAATAGCGAAACGACGTTTCATAACTCACTCGCTACAGTAGACTTCTGAAATGTGCTACGACTGGTTTCTTACATAAACGATATGTCTGGTTTCACCAAAACGACGGCGTATTAATCTCCTGCGATTCCAAATACGCGTTGCAACTTGATTTCACTACCGACCAGCTTCTAACTCAAAATACCAAAATCACGAAAACTTCCAACAATTAATCTCTTCTAATCTCAGATGAATTCGATTAATCTCTAATCTAAAATCTGATTCCTCACATTCTCCCCACCTTAAGAGATTTCGTCCTCGAAATCAAAGGTAAACTCAGGGAAAATTTAATCAATTCATCATAACAATCGAATACAAAGCAGAAATTCATCTGATACAAGTCCAAGAGTTCAAGATAACTGGACAAATAACAACCAACAACTAGGGAAAACACCTAGAAACCAAAATCTAAAACAACAATCTACTCAAACAGATGCGGCCACTCACGCTGCATCTTCTCTTCCGGTTCCCAAGTCACTTCTTCTCTGCCATGCTTGCTCCATTGGACCATCACCAACGGAACTAATTTATTCCTCAACTGCTTCTCCTTCCTATCCAGAATCTGGACTGGATATTCGACATAACTCAAGGCAGAATCCAGCTCAACTTCGTCGGTTCTCAACACATGGGACGGATCTGACTCATATTTCCTCAACATTGACACATGAAAGACATCATGCATCGCTGTCAACTCATCAGGCAGTCTCAATCGATAAGCCAACTGTCCAATCCGCTCAACAATCTCAAAGGGACCAACGAATCTAGGAGCTAATTTCCCTTTAAATATGAAGCGCATCACGTTCTTGAAAGGAGAAACTTTGAGAAATACTCGATCGCCAACCTCAAACTCTAACGGGCGACGTCTTCGGTTAGCATAGCTGGTAAATCTATCTTGTGCAGCTTTCAATCTACTTCGAATCAAATCAATCTGGTCTTTCATATGCTGCACAAACTCAGGGGTAGAAAGCTGTCTCTCACCAACTTCTTCCCAAAAAATCGGAGATCTGCATTTTCGACCATACAACGCCTCAAATGGAGCCATCCTGATAGTCACCTGGTAGCTGTTGTTATACGAGAACTCAACCAAGGACAAAGAATCCTGCCAGCCACCACTGAAATCCATCACAACTGCTCGGAGCATATCCTCTAAAGTCTGAATGGTCCGCTCTGACTGACCATCTGTCTGTGGGTGATAGGCTGTAATCATAGCCAATCTCGAACCCATCGCTGCCTGCAAGCTCTTCCAAAATCGGGAAGTGAATCTTGGATCTCTGTCAGACACTATCGAAACAGGCACTCCATGCAATCTAACCACATGGTCGATATACAGCTTCGTCATTTTCTTCATAGAACACCTCACATCACAGGGAATGAAATGGGCTGACTTCGAAAGTCTATCAATCACCACCCAAATCGCATCACATCCCCTACTTGATCGAGGTAGATGAGTCACAAAATCCATGGCGATGTGATCCCAATTCCATTGGGGCACCTCCAAACTCTGTAGCAAACCACCAGGTCTCATTCTCTCAGCCTTGACCTGCTGGAACTTCAAACATCTAGCAACAAAACCAGAGATGTCTCTCTTCATGCCTTCCCACCAGTAGTGAGATTTCAAGGCATGGTACATCTTTCTATCGCCCGGATGCACATTGTACTGACTAAAATGTGCTTCATTCATAATGGTCTCTTTAAAATCGATCAAGTTCGGAACCACCAATCTTCCTCGAAATCTCAGACATCCATCCGAAGAAACGGAGAAATCATCAGACTGACCACTTCGGGCTTTAATCTTCAACTCATGAATATAAGGATCAGTCCTCTGTGCCTCCCTGATGTCACTCACAATCTGCGGTTCTACTTGAATCGAAGAAACCATAAAGTACTGATCACCAGGCTGGAAAATCCAACCAGAAGTACTCAACTGCTTGTAGACTTTAGAGACACTCACAGACGAAAGCATCGCAGGCTGGGTCTTCCTACTCAAAGCATCTGCTACTGAGTTCATCCGCCCAGGCTGATATTGAATCTCACAGTTAAAGTCCTTGAGCAATTCCATCCATCGTCGTTGCCTCATATTCAGATCAGACTTCGTGAAGATATATTTCAGGCTCTTGTGGTCGGTGTACACCATAAATTCTTCACCATACAGATAATGTCGCCAAATCTTCAAGGCAAACACTATCGCAGCCAACTCTAGATCATGAACAGGGTACCTCATCTCGTGAGGCTTCAACTGTCGAGACGCATAGGCAATCACGTACCCGTTCTGCATCAGCACACATCCTAAACCATTGAGAGAATCATTGGATCACACAACGAATCCTCCGAATCCAGACGGTAGAGCCAAAACAGGAGCATTAGTCAACTTTTCCTTCAACGTCTGAAAACTGAACTCGCACTCATCAGTCCAAACGAACTTCCTATCCTTATGAGTCAACTGAGTCAAAGGCCTGGCTATCGAAGAGAACTTCTCGATAAAACGCATGTAATATCCAGCCAATCCCAAGAAGCTGCGGATCTCGGAAACATTCCTAGGTCTCTCCCAGTTAAGAACTGCTTCGACCTTACTCGGATCCACCGAAATCCCTTGCACCGAAATCACATGACCCAAAAAGATAATCCGATCAAGCCAAAATTCACACTTGCGGAACTTGGCATACAACTGCGAGTCTCTCAATCTCTAAAACACCAGTCTCAGATGCTCCTTATGCTCTCTCATGCTCCTCGAGTCAACTGGATGTCATCTATGAAGACGATCACGAGCCGATCTATGTACTCGCTAAAGACGTGATTCATCAAACCCATGAAAACAGCTGGGGCATCGTCAACCCAAACGACATCACAAGAAACTCATAATGCCCATATCTCGTCCGAAAAGCTGTCTTCGCTACATCGGCGTCTCTAATCTGCAACTGGTGATAGCCAGAGCAAATCAATCTTCGAGTACACCACCGATCCTTGCAACTGATCGAACAAGTCATCAATCCTCGGCAAAGGATATTTGTTCTTCACCGTCGCTTTGTTCAACTGTCGGAAATCAACGCACCTGATGAAGCCCTTCTCCAAGAGATCTCTCAACTGATCCTTCAGCTCTTTCAACGCCAACCGGTAAGGAGCTCTAGAAATCGGGGTGGTACCGGGCACCAACTCGATGCTGAAGTCGATCTCTCGTCTTGGAGGGAATCCAGGAATCTCATCTGGAAACACGTCGGGAAACTCTCGTACGATCGGGATATCGCTCAAATCCAATCACGACTCTTTGGAAACGTCAAGCGCATAAATCATAAATCCAACATTATCCAACGATAGCAGGCTAAACATCTCCATGGCGGACACCAGAGGAATCTTCGAGCGTGAATGAGCACCGTAGAACTCCCACTTCTCACCCGAGCAGGGTGAAATCTCACCACACCATGAAAACAGTAAACAGTAGCCTTATAGCTAGACAACACATCCATCCCCAAGATGCAATCAAAATCTCTCATTCCCAAAATAATCAGATTGGACACCAAAACGTGCTCATCAAATCGAAGCACACAATCAAACACCACTTCACGGGACCACAGATTCACACCAGCAGGGGTAGACACGGAAACAACATCACACAATGGGGAAGAACTCAACCCATACTCACAAACAAACATCTCAGAAATAAAAGAGTGTGATGCACCAGTGTCAAATAGAACTCTCGCAGGATAATAAAAATAAAGCATGTACCTGCGATCATCATACCAGGCGCCTCCTCAGCCTGCTCTCTCGTCAAAGCGTTTGCCTGAGCCTGCCATGGAATCTGGAACGGAGGTCTCGAAGGTGCTCCAAATCTAGAAGGCTCACGGGGTTGGAATCCAGATCGTTGGGTAGGGGCAGGAAACTGCGATCTCTGAGAAGAACCACCAGCTGATCCCTGTTGCGAAGGAACTGAAGACTGACCCCTCAACAGAGGACACACTCTAACAAAGTGTCGCCAGCTTCAGTCTCTTCTTGGGAGCTTACTCCAAGGTATCGAACAACTCCTCCATCTGAGCTAACCAAGCCTCAGCCATCGCACCACCCTCTGCTGCAGAAAACGTCGGAGGGTTCGTCCGCTGAAACCTAGCTAGGACCAACTCCATCTCGCCTATCTGTCTAGTAACATTCTCAACCTGATGAACATCATCATCACTACCTACCCTAGACTCCTCCGCAGTACGTCTAGTCGTCTTACCTCTTCCTCTTCTCGACGGCATCTAAACAAATCTAGAGGTAATATCTCACAGCAGATATATCACATAGACAGATAAAAGATCACATAAATCACAGATTCAATCAAATCAAATCAAAACTCTGTGCCTAGACTCGAGTGTGATCAAAGAAAATCGAGCTTATCCCAGTTTAAGCTCTGATATCAAAAATGTCAGGCCCCGTGCTAATCACACAAGATTAAATCACAATTAAGCACATAATCACGGAAGCGAAAAACAGGGCTTAAAAATTTTTCGAAATAATATGGGCCTGAACTCAAAACATACATTCAAAATATCAATACTCAAAATACGAGTTGACTCAAACTCATATAAAACAGGTAACATCAATTATCCATTCAAATACAGATCCCCAAAATACATATGACACGGGGCATCCCCCGGGTTCGATACATAAATAAATTAACTGGGACTCATGGGAACGGGGATCGACCAGCTGAACCTCCACTCTGTCCAGCTTGGTTACCTGAAGATCCTGCAAGTGGGTAACGCAGACCCAAATAACACAAAAGCAGGAAAACAAATACGAGGTCAAGCCCCAGTAAGAAGAGCTATCAAAACAGCTAAACATGCAACATGCTATAATCAATGCTATGAAATGCATGAGGGCTATCAAGGATCGGATAGCTAGACCAGTGTATCAACTGGCAAATCATCTCAACCAGCCTCTATACCCGAACGGTGTATCAACCGGGGAAATCATCGGTCCGTGATCTTCGGAACCCGTCAGCTCATCACAGCTCGATGATAGACACTCGAATCCGGTAGTCACCACTCCGATGATAGCATTGGAATTTTCAGGCACAACTCATCAGTCGGCCAGTCGCAACGTGGCTTTCAATCAGATCATCAATTCAATCTGTCAATCAGGCTCAGGATGTATGCATGTATGCCAAGAATTTATATCAAAATCCTACATGCATCATATACGTAAAACAGACTCAATCAATCAAACATTCATCAACTGTTTCACGTAATCACAACTCATCAAATCAGCAGATTTCACAACATGAAGTATAGCCATGTCCATGCTCAAAGCTGTAAAATCCGCTCAATTCATACCTCAATCCTCTGAATTATCCAACAGATCTCACCAGGCACGGCTAACCTCAGACCTTCACTCACTGGTCACGGCAATTCAGCAGTAAGCCTCCTGGAAGTTCAGATCTGTTGAAACATCTAGTAATTCAGCTCAACACTAAGTCGAATTCACTTAGCACCTACGGAACTTATTTTAAGTATTGTTGTATTTTAAATTATATGTTTAAACCGTCGGGCCTAAAAGCGAAAATTTTACCCACTTTTTGATAGCTTCCGCATGCGTTTATCTGTTGTGAGCACGAGGCCTGACACGGCTAACCTCAAACCTTCACACACTGGTCACGGCAATTCAGTTGTAAGCCTTCTGGAAGTTCAGATCTGTTAAAACATCTAGTAATTCAGCTCAACACTAAGTCGAATTCACTTAGCACCTACGGCCGAGAACTAAATCCTAGTTCTGCCATACAACTCAGGCTAAACAGCTGAAACATAACTTCAAAACAGAGGAGAACACTTACCCAAAAGCTTACACTAACAGAGGAACGCTCGGGCAAGATTTCACAGAAAGCGTCGAATGAACAGGCTCTTCGCATTTCCTCAAATCCACGGTTCCAGTCTGCAAATTGGTATCAATTGGTAAAGAAACTCAAGAGGAGTTTAGCGCCATCAATATCATTCAAAGTAACGGCGGGACACAGCGGCAATCGACGAAAGAGTGCTACGGTGAACAGTAGATATCGAGGGATTCGAAGAATGGAGATAAGAGATATCGGGTGAAAAATAATCTAAGTGTTGCTCAACATTTCTCCTTATAAATCCTCAAGCAACAGCTGCTGTTCTAAAATAATCAGACGACGGGAACAGTAGATATCTTACGACTGGTATTCACGTCTTCTACAACAAAACCAGCAGCAACAACCAGTCGCAACATAATACCAAAGCAATACCAAACGACATCGTAGCAACTAATCAAAACGACATCACAGCGCTCCACCAGCTGATACCAAATTTCCTACGAAATAACCATCAGCTGGTTACGCTAAACAATCCAGACGCAAGCGTAGCTAAACAAAACAACGTCGCATAAGACACGTCAGCACTGCTGTCAACAGCTGATCCAACCAACAGCTGGTAACAAATTCCTCACAGCTGGTACCAGACGCAATCCCCCAAAACGCAACGTTTCAACTTATCTAAACGATGTCGTCCAACATCCACGACTGGTTCTTCAAACCAACAGCTGGTCACCCAGTCGCAACCACATTCTCACAAAACAACTATTGCCAGCAGCAACCTCTACAAATGCAACTACTGAATAGCAAAACGACGTCGCATAACTCACTCGCTACAGTAGACTTCTGAAATGTGCTACGACTGGTTTCTTACATAAACACTACGTCTGGTTTCACCAAAACGACGGCGTATTAATCTCCTGTGATTCCAAATACGCGTTGCAACTGGATTTCACTACCGACCAGCTTCTAACTCAAAATACCAAAATCACGAAAACTTCCAACAATTAATCTCTTCTAATCTCAGATTAATTGGATTAATCACTAATCTAAAATCTGATTCCTCACAGTTTTGATTCACACAAAATCTGTTACTATTTGACTAATGGCTTTCTTGACATGTGCAGTGAACTTGATTGAGGAAACAGAGAGATATCAAAACTGGAACAGTGAGGGAACGCCCGAGATGGAACAACACTGTCTTTACTAGGTCGTAGAAGACTTCAAGCTGGAACACCAGCTTGGCAAAACATAAGAGAAGTTCAAGCGCAGAATCAATCAGAGTTCAAGTGCGGTGAATGAAGCACAGAATTGTTTAAGGTAAGATCAAGTGTAGCGCACAAGGGCAGGGATTGAGTGCGAAGCCAGGTACAAGCACAGTGATCGAGTGCAGATCCGATCACAAGCGGGGTACAATACACCTCACTGAACGACCAGCTGAAAGACCAGCTTAGGTCAGCTAGGACATGAGAGCTGTTCTATTGAGAAGATAGACTGGCTCGAGGTGACCCCCAAGGATGAGGAAGAATCTGCATGCTGGGGCACTCGGTAAGTCTCCATAAAACCAAACTGGCATACCCAAGAAGACCAGCTTGGAGAAACAGCTCAGATGAAGAATCTGCTCAGATACATGTTAGAAACCAGCTAGTTAAGCTGATTAAGAGCTGATCCAAGAAGAAGGACTCTATCTAGCAAAGTCATGAACAATCATAAAATGGGGAAGAACTTTGCTAGATGGAGGAACTCGAAGCTCTGAAGATGATGAAGATCAGCTCAAGAGCAAAGACAAGAGCAAATTAGAAAATTGCTCAAGAGCGGTTGCAAACGAGTGGAGAAGAAGAGAGCTTTGAACGGATTGAAGAAGCAACCAGCTCAAACAAGACCAGATCAGTACAGACCAGAATGATGAACAAGCTGACAAGCTGGTTAAAGTCAAACCAGCTCAGATAGCATGGCAGATGCTATCAAATCTACGAGCAAGAAGATTTGAATATAATGCTATACGACAAACACTGTCTAGTATTCAAATCGACTTGCTTGTATTGTCTTCTCAGAACAGTGCTCATGTGATTAAAGTGAAGAAAATCCTACGACGCATTTATGGACAAAGGACGCAAAGTACAACATTGTCAGACGTCTACTACTCTGTGTCCAATGGACAAATTTCTATGCCAGGCTATAAAACAGAGCACAAGCAGCTGAATGAAGGAGTGCTGAGAAGAGAGAAGTTGAGATAGTGTTGTGCGAACCAAAATGTAAACATCAGAAGAACGCACAACACTGAATCTGGGAAGACAATGAAAAACCAGCTCGCACAGGAGCACTTCCCAGTGTGTGAGATTTAATACTTGAGAGATTGACCATAGACTGTAAATATCACACACGATTCACTCACATATACTTTTAGAGAGCTGATTAGATTAGCTGAGTGAATCAAATCAAACGACTTCCATTGTAGTCTTTGGACAGAGACGTTAAACAAGTCTAGTTGTCTTTCGCACTGAGACAGTAAAGAAGTGTCGTCTTTCTCACTGAGGCGGTAAATGATGGATCTGGATAACTGATCCAGATCTGATTTTTGAATTACACAAAACCTGTTACTATGTTTCTAATGTTTCTACTTAGCGTGCAGGAAAAGATGAGTTACCTGACAGCAGCTGGAGAGCCATCGAGAACGTTTCAGATGTTAGTTAAGATGTGAAGACCAGTGCTTATCAGGAAAGTTCACAGCTGGTTTGGTTTATCACTTAGACGGCAACTGGATTAGCAATGGATAAATCCAAAGTTGAGTCAGTTGTTAGTAATTAGGCGGAGCCAAGTTAGACCAGCAGCTGTGATAATCGCTAAAAGAGAGTCTGAACCAGCTGAAGCACTTAGGTGTATAAGGACCAGCTGGAACGCTAGAAGAGGAAGATGAACCAGCTGGAACGATAAAAACCAGCTGGAGCGCTAAGGAGAAGATGGACCAACTGGAGAGATAAGTTGAACCAGCTGGAATGTAATGAACCAGCTGGAACGATAAGAACCAGCTGGAGCGCTAAGGGGATGATGACGTCAGCATTTCTATTGGATGAATCTGGAATCAGTGATGATGACGTCAGCTTTATCAGCAGACAACAAGCTGTGATCAGCAATAATGACGTCAGCAATATCAGCAGACAACAAGATGGATCAGCAGCAGTGACGTCAGCAGAATCAGTAGATGGATCAGCGATGATGACGTCAGCAGTGATGTCATCACAATCAGCAGTTGAGCAAAAGCAATATCAGCAGTTGATAAGAGAAGCGCAAGAGATGGAGCGACGTCATTTAACTCTTAATAGTGAATCAGACGTAGCGCGAAGAAAAGATGAATTAAGCAGTAAGATGCAAGCAGCAGTGTTTCAGTGATAAGATGCAGAAGATGGATTCAGCAGTTGAAAAGATATCAGCAGAAGATTAATTCAGCCGTTGAGAAGAATGAATAAGACAAAGAGCGACGAAGATGATTCAGCTGACAACAGACATCAGATGTTGATACGAGAAGATTCGATCAGACGTTGTCAAGAGGAGCAGCTGATAAAATGTGAAACAGAAGCTGTTGGACATACTATTACAGAATCTGAAGACAGCAACCATTGATCAGCTGTTGGTACAATGAAGAGAAAACATATCAGCTGTTGTTCAAAGTGAAGAAGAAGCGAACAGCTGATGAACAGTACTATGAAGAGAAGACAACAGCTGATGAAATTTTATGACGAATCTAGCGAACAGCTGTTGAACAATTTGCTGGAATACATTCAGACGCAATCAACCGCTTAAATGGAAAGGATCAATGGCTGAAATTGAGTCATGCAAATGCCTTAAATCAAGGGGACAAGATTTGTACTATTCTGGTAAATAGTACAATATTGTTTCAGTGATAAGATGCAGAAGATGGATTCAGCAGTTGAAAAGATATCAGCAGAAGATTAATTCAGCCGTTGAGAAGAATGAATAAGACAAAGAGCGATGAAGATGATTCAGCTGACAACAGACATCAGATGTTGATACGAGAAGATTCGATCAGACGTTGTCAAGAGGAGCAGCTGATCAAATGTGAAACAGAAGCTGTTGGACATACTATTACAGAATCTGAAGACAGCAACCATTGATCAGCTGTTGGTACAATGAAGAGAAAACATATCAGCTGTTGTTCAAAGTGAAGAAGAAGCGAACAGCTGATGAACAGTACTATGAAGAGAAGACAACAGCTGATGAAATTTTATGACGAATCTAGCGAACAGCTGTTGAAAAATTTGCTGGAATACATTCAGACGCAATCAACCGCTTAAATGGAAAGGAACAATGGCTGAAATTGAGTCATGCAAATGCCTTAAATCAAGGGGACAAGATTTGTACTATTCTGGTAAATAGTACAATATACAGAGGATGGTTGCACCAATTTGGGAAGAAGATAATTTAGCCGTAACAAGCGCAGAAGGGATTTGAATGTACTCTAACGGTTATATCTTTGGAGAGAAGCTATATATACGAAGATTTTGAAGAAGACAATTTGATCACTCCATAAGGAACGAAGCACAGAGAATTACAGAGGGAAGAAAACAGGAAGATGAAGCAGTCGACCATCATTAGAAATGAGCTTATTGCAGTGTCGACTGCTGAGTCTTCATCAGCTCTTTAGGAGCATTTCCCGAGTGTGTGAGATTTATTATTTTGAGAGTTGTTCTTACACTGTATATCTCAGACACAGAGATTCATTCACATTCTTGAGAGTTGAGCGATATTGTATCGTGAATGAATCTCAAACCCAAAATGAAAAATCAGATCCCGTCCAAGCACGAAGACGTTAAACTCTGTGTTTGTAGCCTTTCTCACATAGGCGTAAAACAAGTGAGTGTCACAGCCGAGGGCTGGTGTAGAGACTAGGAGTTCACCTGGAGCGAGGCTCGGTGACTGGGTCTGCGGATCAAATTATTCTAGTGGAACCTTCCGAGGCGGAAGAAGGGGAGACGTAGGATATTTATATCCGAACTTCCAGAAACAAATAGCAGTGTATTGTATTTTTTTTCAGCATTCCGCACTTGCAATTATTAGCACGCACACATCAGATTGTACACATAGTAAGTCGAACAGAAATCTGTTTTGCCTGGAGTTGTTTTAAAATTAGGATTCAATTCTGGTGTTTTACTCATGTTTTTATTACATACCAGATCTGTCTCCGGTGCTCTGTTTTATGTTCAAGAACTCGAGGTATTGCACCTCATAATAGCAGTGCAAAATTTTTAACCGTAGCAGCGCTCGCTTCCTCTCTTTATTTTCATAGGATCAGATCTCGCCCCTCCCTTATGTTATGTTGTTTATTTTATAGAGATCTGATCCTTCGGTCCTAACAAGTGGTATCAGAGCAGATTGTTCTTGAACAAGCACTTATTTTAAAACACATTTGAAACAAAATTTGTTTATGTGCTCTGATAGTTTTTGCGAAATTTCAGCTGGTGTTTCGTTTTTAAAAATGATTTGAGCTTATATTATAAAAGATAGAGAGTTTTATTAATCATTCATCTGCATATATAAGCTAAAGCAGAAGCACACTATCAGCTTTTTCAAAATCATATCATTCATGCATACGGTTTTTCCCTATTTGTTTTCCAAAATATTCTTTGATTTTCAAAATCTGTAAAATTCCTGCTGTCACGTTGTTTTTGTTGTGGCAGTGTAGGGAGAGCTTTATAAATTTGTCGAGAAAACCAGTTTCGATTCCTTTTTGATTCCCACAAAAAGGGAGAGAATTGTTTGAACATGCATTTGTTAATTGAGGTTTTGTGTAAATCAAAATGGGAGAGATTGATGGATCTGGATAACTGATCCAGATCTGAGTTTTGAATTACACAAAACCTATTACTATGTTTCTAATGTTTCTACTTAGCGTGCAGGAAAATATGAGTTACCTGACAGCAGCTGGAGAGCCATCGAGAACGTTTCAGATGTTAGTTAAGATGTGAAGGCCAGTGCTTATCAGGAAAGTTCACAGCTGGTTTGGTTTATCACTTAGACGGCAACTGGATTAGCAATGGAGACATCCAAAGTTGAGTCAGTTGTTAGTAATTAGGCGGAGCCAAGTTAGACCAGCATGTGATAATCGCTAAAAGAGAGTCTGAACCAGCTGAAGCACTTAGGTGTATAAGGACCAGCTGGAACGCTAGAAGAGGAAGATGAACCAGCTGGAACGATAAAAACCAGCTGGAGCGCTAAGGAGAAGATGGACCAGCTGGAGAGATAAGTTGAACCAGCTGGAATTTAATGAACCAGCTGGAATGATAAGAACCAGCTGGAGCGCTAAGGGGATGATGAAGTCAGCATTTCTATTGGAGGAATCTGGAATCAGCGATGATGACGTCAGCTTTATCAGCAGACAACAAGCTGTGATCAGCAACGATGACGTCAGCAATATCAGCAGACAACAAGATGGATCAGCAGCAGTGACGTCAGCAGAATCAGTAGATGGATCAGCGATGATGATGTCAGCAGTGATGTCATCACAATCAGCAGTTGAGCAAAAGCAATATCAGTAGTTGATAAGAGAAGCTCAAGTGATGGAGCGACGTCGTTTAACTCTTAACAGTGAATCATACGTAGCGTGAAGAAAAGATGAATTCAGCAGTAAGATGCAAGCAGCAGTGTTTCAGCGATAAGATGCAGAAGATGGATTCAGCAGTTGAAAAGATATCAGCAGAAGATTAATTCAGCCGTCGAGAAGAATGAATCAGACATAGAGCGACGAAGATGAATCAGCTGACAACAGACATCAGATGTTTATACGAGAAGATTCGATCAGACGTTGTCAAGAGGAGCAGCTGATCAAATTTGAAACAGAAGCTGTTGGACATACTATTACAGAATCTGAAGACAGCAACCATTGATCACTGTTGGTACAATGAAGAGAAAACATATCAGCTGTTGTTCAAAGTGAATAAGAAGCGAACAGCTGATGAACAGTACTATGAAGAGAAGACAACAGCTGATGAAATGTTATGACGAATCTAGCGAACAGCTGTTGAACAATTTGCTGGAATACATTCAGACGCAATCAACCGCTTAAATGGAAAGGATCAATGGCTGAAATTGAGTCGTGCAAATTCCTTAAATCAATGGGACAAGATTTGTACTATTCTGGGAAATAGTACAATATACAGAGGATGGTTGCACCAATTTGGGAAGAAGACAATTTAGCCGTAACAAGCGCAGAAGGGATTTGAATGTACTCTAACGGTTATATATTTGGAGAGAAGCTATATATACGAAGATTTTGAAGAAGACAATTTGATCACTCCATAAGGAACGAAGCACAGATAAATTACAGAGGGAAGAAAACAGGAAGATGAAGCAGTCGACCATCATTAGAGATGAGCTTATTGCAGTGTCGACTGCTGAGTCTTCATCAGCTCTTTAGGAGCATTTCTTGATTGTGTGAGATTTATTATTACGAGAGTTGTTCTTACACTGTATATATCTCACACACAGAGATTCATTCACATTCTTGAGAGTTGAGCTATATTGTATAGTGAATGAATCTCAAACCCAAAATGCAAAATCAGATCCCGTCCAAGCACGAAGACGTTAAACTCTGTGTTTGTAGCCTTTCTCACATAGGCATAAAACAAGTGAGTGACACAGCCGAGGGCTGGTGTAGAGACTAGGAGTTCACCTGGAGCGAGGCTCGGTGACTAGGTCTGCGGATGAAATTCTTCTAGTGGAACCTTCCGAGGCGGAAGAAGGGAGACTTAGGATATTTATATCCGAACTTCCAGAAACAAATAGCAGTGTATTGTATTCTTTTAATTTTAGCATTCCGCACTTGCATTTATTTTGCACGCACGCATCAGATTGCACACACAGTAAGTCGAACAGATTTTTGTTTACAGAAATCTGTTTTGTGTCGAGTTGTTTTAGAATTAGGATTCAGTTCTGGTGTTTTCCTCATGTTTTTATTACATACCAGATCTGTCTCCGGTGCTCTGTTCTATGTTCAAGAACCCGAGGTATTGCACCTCATAATAGCAGCGCAAAAATTTTAACAGTAGCAGCGCTCGCTTCCTCTCTTTTGTTATAAAAGACAGGGAGAGTGACGTCTTTGTCTTTATTAATTTGAGCTATCTGTTTTTGCATCAGTCTCTGTTTTGATCGTACCTTTTCAAAAATCATAGCATATTGTTGCATACGCTTGTTCCCAAAATCTGTTTTGATTTTTGAAAATCTTTAAAATTCTTGCTGTCACGTTGTTTTTGTTGTGGGAGTGTACGGAGAGCTTTGATTTTAAAATTTGCCGGGAAAACCAGTTTTCGATCCCTTTTTGATTCCCACAAAAAGGGAGAGAATTTTTTGAACATGCATTTGTTAATTGAGGTTTTGTGTAAATCAAAAAGGGAGAGATTGATGGATCTGGATAACTGATCCAGATCTGAGTTTTGAATTACACAAAACCTGTTACTATGTTTCTAATTTTTCTACTTAGCGTGCAGGAAAAGATGAGTTACCTGACAGCAGCTGGAGAGCCATCGAGAACATTTCAGATGTTAGTTAAGATGTGAAGGCCAGTGCTTATCAAGAAAGTTCACAGCTGGTTTGGTTTATCACTTAGACGGCAGCTGGATTAGCAATGGAGACGTCCAAAGTTGAGTCAGTTGTTAGTAATTAGGCGGAGGCCAAGTTAAACCAGCAGCTGTGATAATCGCTAAAAGAGAGTCTGAACCAGCTGAAGCACTTAGGTGTATAAGGACCAGCTGGAACGCTAGAAGAGGAAGATGAACCAGCTGGAACGATAAGAACCAGCTGGAGCGCTAAGGAGAAATGGACCGGCTGGAGAGATAAGTTGAACCAGCTGGAATGTAATGAACCAGCTGGAACGATAAGAATCAGCTGGAGCGCTAAGGAGATGATAATGTCAGCATTTCTATTGGAGGAATCTGGAATCAACGATGATGACGTCAGCTTTATCAGCAGACAACAAGCTGTGATCAGCAACGATGACGTCAGCAATATCAGCAGACAACAAGATGGATCAGCAGCAGTGACGTCAGCAGAATCAGTATATGGATCAGTGATGATGACGTCAGCAGTGATGTCATCACAATCAGCAGTTGAGCAAAAGAAATATCAGTAGTTGATAAGAGAAGCGCAAGAGATGGAGCGACGTCGTTTAACTCTTAACAGTGAATCAGACGTAGCACGAAGAAAAGATGAATTCAGCAGTAAGATGCAAGCAACAGTGTTTCAGCGATAAGATGCAGAAGATGGATTCAGAAGTTGAAAAGATATCAACAGAAGATTAATTCAGCCGTCGAGAAGAATGAATCAGACATAGAGCGACGAAGATGAATCAGCTGACAACAGACATCAGATGTTGATACGAGAAGATTCGATCAGATAGCAGTGAGCTACAGTCATTCAGTCGTTGACAGAAGATGCTTCAGTAGTTGCTCGAAGACAAAGATGTTTAAATCAGTTGTAGCGCAAAGAAGAGTTTGAAGCAGACGTTGCGCTAAAGAAAACCAGATGTAGATGAATTCAGCAGGTATATCCAGTCGCAAGCTACAGTGATTCAGTCACAAGCTACAGTGATCCAGTCGCTAGCTACACTTAAATTAAAAGTTACACCAGCTGTTGCGCGAAGTGTTGTGACGAAGAAAAGACAACAGCTGAGCGAACAGCTGTTGAACAATTTGTTGGTATACATTCAGACGCAATCAAGAGCTTAAATGGAAAGAATCAATGGTTGATATTAAGTCGTGCAAATTCCTTAAATCAAGGGGACAAGATTTGTACTATTATGGGAAATAGTACAATATACAGAGGATGGTTGCACCAATTTGGGAAGAAGACAATTTAGCCGTAACAAGAGCAGAAGGGATTTGAATCTACTCTAACGGTTATATCTTTGGAGAGAAGCTATATATATGAAGATTTTGAAGAAGACAATTTGATCACTCCATAAGGAACGAAGCACAGAGAAATTACTGAGGGAAGAAAACAGGAAGATGAAGCAGTCGACCATCATTAGAGATGAGCTTATTGCAGTGTCGACTGCTGAGTCTTCATCAACTCTTTAGGAGCATTTCCCGAGTGTGTGTGATTTATTATTACGAGAGTTGTTCTTACACTGTATATCTCACACACAGAGATTCATTCACATTCTTGAGAGTTGAGCGATATTGTATAGTGAATGAATCTCAAACCCAAAATGCAAAATCAGATCCCGTCCAAGAACGAAGACGTTAAACTCTGTGTTTGTATCCTTTCTCACATAGGCGTAAAACAAGTGAGTGACACAGCCGAGGGCTGGTGTAGAGACTAGGATTTCACCTGGAGCGAGGCTTGGTGACTGGGTCTGTGGATCAAATTCTTCTAGTGGAACCTTCCGAGGCGGAAGAAGGGGAGACGTAGGATATTTATATCCGAACTTCCAGAAACAGATAGCAGTGTATTGTATTCTTTTAATTTCAGCATTCCGCAATTGCATTTATTTAGCACGCACGCATCAGATTGCACACACAGTAAGTCGAACAGATTTCTGTTTATAGAAATCTGTTTTGTGTGGAGTTGTTTTAAAATTAGGATTCAGTTCTGGTGTTTTCCGCATGTTTTTATTACATACCAGATCTGTCTCCGATGCTCTGTTTTATGTTCAAGAACCCGAGGTATTGCACCTCATAATAGCAGCGGAATTTTTAACAGTAGCAGCGCTCACTTCCTCTCTTTATTTTCATAGGATCAGATCTCGCCCTCCCTTATGTTATGTTGTTTATTGTATAGAGATCTGATCCTTCGGTCCTAACAGTAAAGAAGTGAGTGAGTCACACAGCTTGCGGGCTTAGTGTGCGGTGGTTGATGCTAGGAGTTATTGCGGCTTCGGGTCGTAGGAGTGGGTTGCAGCGAGGGTCGTTGTAATCAAAGTCTTCTAGTGGATCCTTCCCGTTGCAGAAGAAGGGGAGATGTAGGAGATTGAGCTCCGAACTTCCATAAACAAATCAGCGTATTATTTTACTGATTTCTGCATTTATTCATACACATAGCATGTTTGTTGAAAACTGTTCAAAAGGCCTTCGAATCTTTAGAGTGCAGGTTGAGTTATTTCCGCATGATTTAACTTCATTACTCAATCTATATCTCGGTGCACAAGTATTCAAGAACACTGAGCTATTGCAGCTCAAGTAATACATAACCAGATCGCACTGCTTTTCATTGAGCTGGTTTAAACAACCAGCTAGAACCAGGCTCTTGCATCGCGCTGGTTTAGCGCTCTGCTGGTCGCATAAAAGCGATCCGATTTCGGCATCCAGCTGGAACCTGTTCAGTGACAGTAGTCTGATATCAGCGTCCAGCTGAATCCAGATCTGGTTATTTCCTCTAAGTGTGGTTATTGACCAAATCACTCTTGTGTACACTAACAGAGGGTAAAATCGATCCTAACACGCTTCCAAAAGACTCTACTCAATATCCACCGCTCTATCCACTACCTCAGCATAAGTCACAGGAGAACCAGCTAACACCATACGGAACAAATCGGGACTCAACCCTCTCAAAAACTTGTTCCTCCTCGTCCTCTCATGGTTAGTAACATGGGGAACATACGATAGAAGCGAAGAAAACTGTCTAGCGTACTCGGACACCCTCATGTCCCCTTGCTTCAGATTATCAAACTCTCTCTCACGGTTATTGTAGTAGGACTCAGGGGTATACTCCTGTAGAAAAGCTGAACAGAAGCTCTCCCAAGAAATCAAAGCACCACTCTCTCTCATGACTCGGGAAGTACCTTTCCACCAGCGTTGAGCATGATCCCTCAACTGAAAATAGCCATCTTCAGTCTCCTCTCCTCGGAGGCATCTAACAAAACTCAGAGGTAAGAACCAAAAGCAGATAATTCACAGAGACAGATAACACAATCACAGAGTCAATCACAAACAAAAATCAAACTCTGTGCCCAGACTCAAGTGTGATGGAAAAGAATCGAGATTATCCCAGTTTAAGCTCTGTTACAAAAATGTCAGGCCCAGTGCGCTAAAAAATCGATTAATTACTCAATTAATCATAATTACACGGAAGCATAAAATGGGCTAAAATTTTTCGTTTGGGCCTGAACTGAAAATCATGTCTCAAAATACGATCATAATCAAACTACGGATTTTGACTCCAAAATTCCAACAACAACATACCTTTGATGAGTCTACAGACGACGTACTGCTTTCTTCTATAACGGCTAAACATCTGGTGACAAAGATTTGGTGGAGCCAAAATGTTAAGATTAGAGGAGTCAATAAACGCCACCATCTTTGCCTCAAATAGCTCCCGAAGAGAAAGGGAAGCAAATTTTGATTAAGTATGGTCCAAGAGGAAACCCGGGTACAGAAATTGTTGACCTAATTCTTGGGGATATTGAATTTTTGATTCATATTAGAGAGTCAATGTTTGCAGATTTGATCAGCTTCCGACATTCTTTGCGGTTTAGTCAGCTGTCAATGAAGTCCATATCTCAACCCGCAGTTAAGGAAGAGTTGGTACTGAGATGGGCAGAGACGGACTCATTTCGAATAGCAGTGGAGAGAAGGAGCTTGGTACAAGCTAAGTATAGGGAGTTGCTGATCAGAAAATTTTTGATTGAGAGGAAGAAGAATTTTGTTTCTGGCACACCGACCATGTGAATCGATCTTATGGTATTAGAGATGATTGCTAAAGCCCATCAGATAGCGGTTTGGCTTACATTAGGCTAATGAGGCAGCATCAGTGTACATGAACCAGGCCAGGAACATCGGCGTGTTTTTTTAGTTCAGATGAGGTAGAGTATTCTCTTCATTCCCAGTTTTACCCTAGCCGCCCTTCGAAGAGCTGGGCGAGGTCTCTTACTTTTTCTAAAGGTGTCTGGCGCATTCAGCATGGAGCAAATCCTCGTCCTTTTAGGTTAGAGCTGCTGACTACGAAAGCTAAGTCAGCTAAGCAGGTTGTGGCTCATCGACCTTTTGTTCGCTCTTTGGCTCCTATCTGCTATTTTATTCTTCCACGCCAGCATACAATTATGCGAAGACCTTACCCTACGGTTTTGTAACAGCAATAGGTTCGAGTAATTAAAGAGGTTATTCAGTTTTCAGATCTTTGTGGCCAGCTATAAATCAATTTACAGATTTGGTTATCTTTTCTTTAGTACAGTGTGCATAGGAGTCCCTGATACAGTTTTTAGAGCTGTTCAGCACGGCCAAAGTGCTGAAAACTTTTGTAGATTTTTCGAGGAGGTCGCCATATCGGAATCATCTCAATCTTCTTCTACTTCATCTGAAGCTTCTGAGATTATCTATGAAGAAGTTCAATCAGTTCATATCTTTGAAGACTCTCACCGCACTCCTATGTTCAATCAGTTAGTTGCTCAGATCAGAGACCTGGTACACAATCTTAGTCTCGAGCAGCTGAAATCTCAAGATCTACTAACTTCTTTCAACTCCGAATTTTGTCAGAAATTAAATTCTCTAGAGCTTAGTGTTGAAGATATACGTGAGTCCAATCTTACGCTAATCAATAGAAAGCAGAGACAATATCCAAACTTGATAAGGTGGACTGAAATGGTCCAAGCTGAACTTTCTTCAGAGCTTGCTATGACTAGACATACGCTACTTGATGAGGTTTTGAGTTCATCGTCTGAAGCTAATTCGAGCCTCGTTTCCTTCGGCACTCAGCTCACAGAGATTATTGCTCATCTTACTAGAGCTGGAGATGCCAAAAAGGGGGAAAGTAGCAGCTACGGTAGAAAAGAAAGCACCAACAGTGGAAAAGGACGAAGATGGTTTTGAGATGAGATGTTTTCAGTTACAAAGGATCAGATTTTTTTAAGTTCTTGTACTTAACGAATTTTTCAAATATATAAAATAGAATTTTTTTTCTCAAAAAGTCTAATCTGCTAAGTTTTATCATTATAAAAAAGATGGAAATTGTTAATAATAAAATTTACTAAGTTTTGGTGATAAGAAATACAAGAACCCAAACCAAAAATAACAGAACAGAACAGATCACGGGAATACAACTTAGGACCAGATATCGGTTTGGAAGAAATATATCAGATAGAAGCTCAGTATTCATGTTGAGTTAAGCGTGAAAGCGTGAGAACAGTACTGGGATGGGTGACCTCCTGGGAAGTTCTCGTACGTCAAGCTGCTGACGTTGCGCCGCTTGATCTGGTTGGCCATGTGGGCTGTAAAGTGTGATGCCAGATCTTAACGGGTAATACTATCTCTATTTGGGATAGGGCCGACGGTAGGGGAAGGGTAAGACTGATCTCTAAAGGAATTGAGATAGCACCAGCAGTTAGACACGCACCCCCATGACTCATGGGCTTAACAGTCCAACATAGCTTTTGGCCTCGTGGTAAGCGCTTGATCCTAACAATTGTTATCAGAGCGAGGTCAGGGGTTCGAGTCTCCCAAGAAGCATTTTCTATACTTCTTGGGGGGGATTGTTGAGTTAAGCATGCAAAGGTAAGAACAGTACTGGGATTGGTGACCTCCTGGGAAGTTCTCGTACGTCAAGCTGCTAACGTTGTGCCGCTTGATCTGGTTGGCCATGTGGACTGTAAAAGTGTGATGCCATATCTTAACGGGTAATACTATCTCTGCTGGGGATAGGGCCGGCGGTAGGGGAAGGGTAAGACTGATCTCTAAGGGAATTGAGACAGCACCAGCAGTTAGACACGCACCCCCCTGACTCATGGGCTTAACAGTCCAACCCTAATGCACACAATAGGTGCACTCTGTGCTACCACATTATAAGGAAATAAAGTTGCACCTTGGCTAGCTTTTGGCCTAGTGGTAAGCGCTTGATCTTAACAATTCAGTTTAGAGAAGAATACAGTTAGAGTTGCGTAGATCAGTTCAGAAGCGTATATCAGATCAGATACGTAGTTCAGCTCAGAGCTTAGTGGATTAGATCAGAGTTTTTCAGCTTTCAGCTTAGAGCTTCAGCGATCAATTTAGAGCAAGTCTTTCAGCTTAGAGCATCACAGATCAGATCAGATCTTAAGAGATCAGAACGGAGCTTTGAAGAAGAGCAAACAGCTTAGAGCAAAGTCAGCTCTTAGTACAATTCAGATTTTCGTATTTAGCTTTCAGCTCTCAGCTCTCCCAGTCTTCATATTAGAGCTTTAGATTTGACAAGTAATCTCGGTCCAGAGCTTATCAGTAGAGCCAAGAGACAACTTGGACTATCATTTATAAAGATCAGAACTAGTTATAGCACAATGGATAGAGAGACTTTTGAGACAGTCGAAGGTTTCCTCTTTTGGTTAAAAAGAAACTGGGTTCTGCAGAAACAATCAATCCTCAGGAGAAGCATTTGTTAAAGTATTTATTGTGGCGTACCTTCATCCTGGATAAAATAGGATTGTGTCCACTGGCTCAAATAATGACCGTTGGATAAGAAGGATATAAATAGATGACAAGCTGCAACGTGCACAAGTGACCATAATAGATACCGATACCGCAACTAAAAACCAGACCAAAATGATCAAGTTATCTGAGATTCAAAAGATTTATACGAAACAACTTACGATATTTCAAACTAGATTACACAAAGTGATACATGTTCTTGGTTGTAAAAACACTCTGTAGTGTTATTCTTTCACTATAGATAAAAAAACAGAGCGTGTAAGACCTTGCCAAGATTAGGCAACTCAGAGTGTTTAACGTTTGTATTTTACAGATTGAGAGTCAGTAATAGTTTGGTGTTGTTAGGAGTTCACGTAATTGTGGCTGAACTGATTGGGTTGTTACAGGCGCTGTAATAATTGTCAGGCCTCATGCTCAACTCAGAGATAAGCCACGCAAAACAATAGCGGAAGCATAAAAATAGTGGCTAAATTTTTGCTTTATGGCCTGACTTGAGAAAACATAATTTAAAATAAAAGGTTATTCAAAATAAGGTTTTACAATATCCACAACATAACGAAAATATCATATGTATCTACTACATATAACTGGGACACTCTATCCACCTCCTGGGGCACTACCAGCTGGATCAACTCCGCGACCAGCGGAGAAACCATGGTAACCTGAAAACACACACAGGCAAACAAGACAACCAGCCCGAGAGGGACATGAGGTCAAACCCCAGTACGGAGAGCAACTGAAAAACAGCATTAAGATAGCAACAGATAAAATGCGAATGCTATGCATGAGATGAGGCTACAACCGAAGGCAGGGAACCAAAGGAATCTCAAGAAACAGCTCAACAACAATCAACAGATCACTGCAGGATAGTGGCCATGAGGTGTGTGAGTATATGGGAGCTGCCCACTCATCTCAACACACGGTACCAGATGCACAACAATTTACTCAACCCGTTGTTGCCCAGCTCATGAGATGTGGGAGCTACCCACTCCGCTCATAGTGGCTAGAAGATCCCAGCAGGGAGATGAGTTATACGGGAGTTACCCGCTCGTCCTCCAATACAAGAATCCTGGTACGCACAGATTAAGATAACAAGGCACGGCTAAACAAGATCTGGATGCAACATGAATAATGCGTGTATGCAATGAACAACTTGCAGATAACAGCCCAACCGAAGCAAGAAACAACAATACGGAAGCATACACAACAGCTCACATAATTACCCATGTTAGATTTAACGCTGTAAAACAAGCTCACATCCGTACCTCAGTTCTGAGCTATAATTACATCAAACGAAGTCCCGAGCAACCAAATCTGAAACCTGTTAACCAATAACACCACACAGACTCAGGGACCAAAGCACAGAACCCACTACTGGGAGCTACGAGCTCAACCAGCTCCGTCCTACCTACGAGCTCAACAACCAGCTCTAAACAAAGCGCAAGGGGTAGAAACTAACACTTACCTGACAAGCTACCTAAACGGCAGGACTAATCCGACGCTTATGCTAACAGACTACAGAAATGAGATTTCTTCACGATCCACCTCCAGCTCCTCCAAGGCCTCCAAAAGAGGTATAGTAAGAAAGGTCTCATCAAGAGGAGTCCAGCGCTACCACTCTCGCTTCCATCGGAGCTGTCTACCATCGGCAATCAGAGAATCCGACGCTTATGCTAACAGACTACAGAAATGAGATGTCTTCGCGATCCACCTCCAGCTCCTCCAAGGCCTCCAAAAGAGGTATAGTAAGAAAGGTCTCATCAAGAGGAGTCCAGCGCTACCACTCTCGCTTCCATCGGAGCTGTCTGCCATCGGCAATCAGAGAAGATAAGGTTCGATGAACAGTAGCTAGGGTATCGTGACAGAGTTATCTTTCGAGAAATATTTCTAAGTGTCAGAAAGAGATAATGGCGAGACCGAAGTCAAAGTCCTCAATATACTTAAGTCTCCCAGATCTACTAGACAATCATCGATAACTTAAGATCCAAAGCTGAACCCAACTCAGATCTGAGTATCACTCCAGATCTGGACCATACGCTAAACAGATTTGGAACTTATCCAAACGACGACCGCTCGCTCACTAGGACACGTTATCCCACTAGCTAAGTCTGAATCAATAAACGACGTCGCATTGATTCCATGCCAGCACTCAGATCTGACTCCCAACTCGATCAAATCTGAAAGCCATTGGACCGCATCGGTCTACCTGTGAGACCTGGATTTGTGTTAAAGATGAATTTGGTTGGAATTAATCGGTTTAGAGATTTCTGGTGATTCAGATCTCTGTTTGGATGTTTTAGTAGTAATTTCGGGTCAAATTCCTCACTTAGAACAATTCTGGAAGTTTTCGTATTTTTGAGACTTTGGGTAAAAGCTGGTTTCGTGAACTAGATGCTGTTCGGTGGCGAAAACCAGTCGTTGCATGTAATTGTAACGCGGGAGATCAAACACCGTCGTTTTAGTGAAGTCTGGATGCGTTGTGTTAAGTGAAAGCTGGTAGCGTGTTTGTATCCACGAAAACCAGTCGTTGCATGTAATTGTAACGCGGGAGATCAAACACCGTCGTTTTAGTGAAGTCTGGATGCGTTGTGTTAAGTGAAAGCTGGTATCGTGTTTGTATCCAGCTGCTGCTTTATTTCGTGTATTGAGGTCAAAACGACAGCGTTTCGCTAAGTTGGCGCGACGTCGTTTGGATGTTGCGACTGGTACCAGCTGCGAGGATTTGTTCGCGTGTGTGTGTGTCGACTGGTTGTCCAGCTGAGAGCAGATGTCAATGTGGGTCAACGCTCCTGTAGCTTGCATCTGGATAACCAGCTGTTGCCGGAAAGTATTACGTAAGCTATGCGACGCCGTTTTAATTAGTTGCAACGCTGCGTTTTAGATGTCGTGACTGGTACCAGCTTTTGGAAGGATTTCACGCGAGAGAAACCAGCCGATGGTTTTAGGCGACCAGCTGATGGCAGTTATGATGACGTAAGCGGTGCGACGTCGTTTTGTTAAGTCGCTGCGACATCGTTTTGATTTGCGTTGTTTGAGAATTCAGCAGTTGGTTCTTTGCATTTGCTGGTTGTAGTGTGCCTGCTGGTTATGTCGGTGGACTTTTAAATCAGGTTCCAGCCATTGTGGGATTTATATATATGGAGGACTTGGTCTTTGATTTGAGATATCAGATCCCATACTTAGTGAAATTCTCCAAATTGTCGACCTCTGTTTCTCGAACCCTCGAGTACTGTTCACCGTGAGCTTTTCCGGTGAATTCCCGTCGCTTCCGGCCATCGTTTCTTACGTTTGCGGTAGCGTTGGACTCCTCTTGAGAAGCTCTTCCATTTCCTATCACTTTGGGAGGCTGTGATTGGCTAGTTGAGGAACGCGAAGTTGCTTCTCGATTGTGCGTGGTATCGTACAGGTAGAACTTCGTTCCTTTCGCAATGAGATCTTGTTCCTAGCCTTGAATTAAGCTACCCGTTAAGTTGTATGCGTTGATGAGTTGTTGGTTGAGCTGTTGCTCCCAAACCGTGACCTCCGTAGCGTTCTGTTATCTTCCCTGAGATCTTGTGTGTGTTGTTCTAGCAGGTGTTAACCAGATCTCTTGGGCTTTGTTGTGGTGAGCGTGTAGCAGAATTGAGGCCATTGCTTCGTTGTTATTGTTCTGTTACTTACCAGGATGCGAGAGCGAGTGGTGATTCCGCACTCTCATTTCCCCTATGCGCCGAGTGGTTAGCTACCACAGTTCATAGGTTGGGTTGTTGATGCATCTGGTAAGGGTGGGCGAGTAGGGGTGAGTGGGTAGCACCCACATGTCCTACACTCACCGTGGCCACATATTCTGTTGCAGATTTTCCGTTGATCTGTTGTCTCCTTTCTCATGCATAGCATCTGAATTTTATTCATGTTGTTTACTGTTGTTTATAGTTGCTCTCCATACTGGAGTTTGACCCCATGTCCCTCTGGGGCTTGGTTTGTTTTCCTTGCATGTTGTGTTGTCCAGGTTACTCATCTGGTCGTGGAGCTAGCCCAGCTGGAGGTGCCCCAGGAGGTGGTTAGAGTATCCCAGTAGCGTATAGCATATTTATATGTATCGGTCCAGTTAGCCAGGGAGATGCCCTGTGCTTCGTTGGTGTATTTGATTGTTGGAGTCTGATACTTGTGTTATGCTATACTGTTATTGTTGTTGTGATTTTCGTAAACTGGGATTCTATTTTGAGTATCGTATTATTGTAAATTATATTGTTTTAAATCGTCAGGCCAAACGCAAAAATTTTACCCGCTTTTTAGTAGCTTCCGCGTGTGTTTGTATGTTTTACTCTGATTAGAGCACGAGGCCTGACACTACCCCACAACACGAATTGGGACTCAGAACCGGATCTGTCCATGCACCACTAACAACACGCACATACTCAAATCTGGATCCTTGCCAAACGACAACGTTTCTCTACCCGTGCAATATATTCCACCTATGCCCCCAGAATAATGCGCGACTACCAGATCTGATTACAGGATCTGAATATAGTTGACCCGCGTTGACAAACACTCAAGTCTGATTCCTATTCCGCCGAATCTCTAACTTCCAGAGCTGCTCTAGGCACCAATTTGACCCGATAGCTTCACCAAGCTACCAGCTCAAAGCTGGCTCATCCCAGATCTGTTCAAGCCAAATATGGTCTATGTTAAACCCGATTAATTAAATCAATTAATCTAAATGAACTTTTGGGTCTCACAATAATCAAAGTCTTCTCGTGGAATCCATCCTGTACAAGGAAGAAGGGGAGACGTAGGAGTTTAAGCTCCGAACTTCCAAAACAAACTCATGAACCCTATCTTTTACTGATTTAATTTCTTATCTGTTTGTTGTTGAATTGAGTGACTTCCACACAAATATTTTTTTGTTAACCAAGAAATAGATTACGTTGAGACTATCTGAGCTGGTAACGTAGCTCTGAGTAAGGCGAAGGCTTGTAAAATATTTTCTAAAAGAGTTTTTCATAAAATCGAGAGGATTTCATTCACCCCCCCTCCTCTGAACACCTGAGCCTATATTTTAACTCTTTTCGATCCCAACACAGCTTTAACTTCCTCGAATGACTGAGAAAGCCTATTGCACTCTTCTACCATGTCATTCATGTCATTCAATGCAGAATCAAGGTTTGAAAAATCGAATACCTCTTCAGTGTCATCCGCCAGAAGACACTAAACTTCTTCTTCGTTGTCGCTTGATAAGGATGTCCCTAAGCTGGACTCCTCTGAGTCTGTGTCGACCCATGAGATTTTGTTTTCTTCAGCTACAAGCACTTTTTTGCTCCTCTTATTTCTGAAGAATTTCTCGTCCTTCTTGAATTTTCTGCTGCATTCTGATTGAACTTTTGCTTCTTTCTTGGATATCTTGCAATCAGAAGCATAGTGACCTGATCTGTCATAGTTAAAAATTTTAAAATCCGAAGAGGTAGATGAATCCTTTTTAATGGAATCGAAAGAGTTGAGTTTAGAGAAGTTTTTCCGCATAAAGTTTCCCAAAATTTTTACAAAGAGGGACATTATGTTGTTGCTAAGCTCTTCGGCTGATTTTCTTGGTGAGCTCTATTCTGGGATGATTGCTGCAAGATTTTGTAGGCTGCGAGTAGATGGCTCTGACTCAGATCTGGTGTGAGACCCAAAAGATTATTGGATTAATTGAGTTAGTTAATCGGATTTTAGATAGAGCAGATTTGACGTGAACAGATCTGGGATGGATCAGCTTTGAGCTGGTAGGCATGGTGAGAGTATCAGGTTCTATATTTGTGTGTTGGAATCAGTTCTGGACAGTTGTGGAGTTTTGCGTAGAAGTAGTCAGATTTGGGGAGTTGATAAGTGCTGGTTGGTGAGTTTGGTTTCGACGTAGGTAGATGGAAATCAAGGCTAAAGGTCAAATCTGGTTGTCGCAAAGTATTTGGAGTATGCTGGTTGAATATCTTGTGCGGGTAGAAAACGCTGTCGTTTGAGAGAAATCAGACTTGAGATGCGTAAGTTTTTAGCGCTGTGTGAATCGGCCTGGTTCGAGGGTTAAGTGTAAACCGGTTTCGGGTTATCTTGCACGACGCTGTTTTGAGTATTAGCGAACGCTGGTGTACTGGCGTGAGATCTGGTCTTTCAGATCTGGTTTGTGGAGCAAAGCCATTTAGCGATAGCAGATTTGGTTCTAGCGGGATGACGTGTACCAGTGGAATAGTGTACTTCGATGCGACTTTTTTTGTGGGAAGTTCAAATCTATTTTAGCGGAAGGTTCAGATCTGAAGTGGTACTCAGATCTGAGTGGGAATTAGCTTTGAGCCTAGTTTGTCTGTGGTTACAGTTCATTAGATTTTGGAGACTTAAGTAGTATATATAGAAGACTTTGACTGATCTCGCCATTATCTTTCCCGACACTTAGTAAATATTTCTCGTGAGAAAACTCTATCGTGATACCCTAGCTACTGTTAATCGAACCTTATATTCTTCGATTGTCGGCGATAGAAAGCTCCGATTGAAGCAAGAGTGGTAGCGCTGGACTCCTCTTGTGAAGATATTTCTTCTTATACCTCTTTCGAAGACTTGGGTTAGCTTGGGGAGGATCGTGAAGGAAGCTAACTTTTGTATTCTGTTAGCATTCGAGCAGATTTGTCTTCCCGTTCAGGTAATGCTTCGAGTAACTGTTAGAACCTACCTTATGATCCGTTTAGAGCTGACTGTTGTGCTAGAAGGGTAGGACAAAGCTGGTTGAGCTCGTAGCTCCCAGTTAGAGTTTCTGTACTTTGCGTCCCTAAGCTTGTTGTTGTTTTTGGCTTACCAGGTTTCAGATCTGTGTGCTCGAGACCTCGATTGTGGTAATTATAGCTCAGAAGTGAAGGTATGGATGTGAACTTGTTTTACAGCTTTAGATTGAGCATGGATATTATGTGCGCTGTTGTGTATGCTATCATTGGTTTGCCTCAGTTCTGTACTGGCTGTTCTATATGTTGCATACACGCGTTCCCCATGTTGAGCTCAGATCTTGTTATCCTTGTCTTGTTGTGCTAATCTGTGAGTATTAGGATGCTTGTATTGAGGCCGAGCGGTAATACCCTCACCCTCATCTCCTTGCTGGGTTGTTGTTAGCTGCTATGAGCCGAGTGGATAGCTACCACACATCATGAGTTGGGCAACAGCAGGTTGAGTGATTGTTATGCATCTGGTACTGTGTTGAGACGAGTGGGTATCTCCCATATACTCACACACACCATGGCCACTATCTTTCATTGATCTGTATCAGTTGTTGAGCTACTATCAGATTCCTTTGGCTCCCTGCTTTCGGTTAGATCCTGTTGTTGTCCTCATGCATAGCATCTGCATATTATCTGTTGCTGTCTTTTAGTTGTTTTTCAGTTGCCCTCCGTACTGGGGTTTGACCCCATGTCCCTTTGGGGCTGGTTGTTTTGTTTGCCTGTGTGTTGTTCCAGGATTCCCAGGTTTCTCAGATGGTCGAGGAGATCAGCTGATGGAGCACAGAGAGGTGGATAGAGTGTCCCAGTTATATATAATATATATAGGCAGTAGTAGCGTCGCCACTGGGGTATGCCCCGATGTGATGTTCTATTGCTGTATTATATCTATGTTGAGCGAGAGACTCACTATGATTCTAATGTTTGTGATTGGGAGTCACTCTATGCTTGTATTGTAGTTGGGGTTTTCAGTTGTTGTAAAACCAATTTTTTGAGTATCAATGTGTATTTTAAATTATGTTTTCTAAATCAGTCCAAAACGAAAAATTTTAGTCACTTTTTAAATGCTTCCCGCGATTGTATTTTGCATAGTTAAACTCTGTGTTGTGCACCGGGCCTGACATCTGATTTCTAGCTCGAAGTTGTATGCCTTTAGATTTACAAATTGATCATGGAGTTCCAGCTTGTTGAGATTCTTATACTCTCTCATCGACATTGTCTTCACATCCAAATCCTTGCGAAGTGCTCTCATAAATTTCAGGGCGAGTTCTATATTGTTGTATTATTTCCCAAGACTGATCAGCTCAATCACCACCAGCTGAATATTTTGTCAAACTCAGACATAGTTTCTCAAGGCTTCATCTTCAAGGACTCGTACTTCTGCTGGGCGACAGTAATTTGTTCTCTTTAGTCTTCTCATTTCCATCAAAGATCTGAATCAGCATTTCCAATATCTCTTTAGCAGTGGCACATGTCTTAATCTTGCTGAACATATTTTTGTCTAGTGTCTTGTAAAGGATGTCCGTTGCCAATTGTCCAGATTATCTTTATTCTTGTCTTCTGTTGTCCATTCTAATTGGGCTTATCAAACCACTGGGCAATACAGGCAGCGATGGCCACGACTGTGTTTGGCTTCATAATTTTTATTTGACCATCTGTTATGACAAACCATATGTCGTCATCTTAGGCTGCTAGATGAGCTTGCATTCTCACTTTCCAGTTATCGTATTCCTCCTCAGAAAATATAGGAATATTTTTGTGAGAAGTAGACATTTTTAATAAGTTCAAATAATCAGGAAAACTGTTCAAACACTGAGAAAACAGCTCTGATACCACTTGTTGGGATCGAAAAGAGCTAAAATGTAAGCTCAGAAGTTTGGGGGGGTGTGAATTAACTCCTTCTTATTTTTTCAGGAAAACTCTTTTTGAAAATATTTTACAAGCCTTCGGCTTAACTCAGAGCTTAGTCACCAGCTCAAAGAGTCTCATTGTAATCTTTCCTCTCGAGTAACAAAATAAATGTAAGGAAATAACTTGATTAGACAGTGAACATATGTTGGCGCAGTGGCGGATCCGGATCCCGCTCCCAGGGCACATCGGAAGAATTTAAAAATTTTTGAGCCTGGGAACGGTCAATACACCTAAACAATAATCTAAACATTCATAGGAACTTGATGGTGTCTAGGCACCTGGCTCCGACCAATTCCACGAGGGAATTGGGACTTCAACGAATGAACGGCTGGATCGACGCCTAATCCGATCCATGACCAGAATCTCAACTCGTTCATCGGTTTGCACTGGAAAACCGACGAAAATTTCAAGGACGGAATCTCCTCACCGATATGGTTTGAACAAATTCCAACGATGGCAGGCGGCAGCGGGAGGCGACTGCGAGGGAAAGGGAGAGGGGAGGAGTTTTCTGAATAGATTCTGGTGTTTTTCTTTCTCACTTTTGAAAGTGTCTCCTCATTGCCATATATATAGATTGAGGGATAAAATTTGATTTGAACAAAACAGTGAACATTCGATTCAACTCAAACTGTGAATATTCGGTTCAACTCAAACAGTGAACATTCGGTTCAACTCAAACTGTGAACATTCGGTTCAACTCAAACAATGAACATTCGGTTCGATTCACTCGATTGTGGTCTCATCATAATCCCGATCGATGATCAGATATCACCGATGTGCTCAGTTTACAAAACTGATCATTATGATGCAAAATCAAATTTTCGGACCACTAAATCTATATCGGACAGGTTTACTCTCATTAGCTAAATATGGAAGTCCTACTCACTCAGATACTTTTAGGAAGTCATACTCCCGACCTTCCTCCTACTATACTCAACACTTTGAGTACCATATGTCAGGCCTCGTGCTCACAACAGAGTAAAATCACATAAACACAAGCGGAAGCTACTAAAAAGCGGGTAAAATTTTTGCTTTTGGCCTGACGGTTTAAAACAATATAATTTAAAATACAACAATACTCAAAGGAATCTCAGTTTACAAAATCAACCAACAAAGACTACAAGCCCACGACAACCAATACAGCATAACATGTATCAAATACCTGGTAACAACCACAACCGAATACCACATAATACAACAAGAGCACAGGGCATCCCCTGGTTAACTGTACTGATACATAAATATATGCTATATACTACTGGGACACTCTAACCACCTCCTGGGGCACATCTAGCTGGGTCAGCACCACGACCAGTTGGATAACCTGAACAACAAAACAGGCAAGGAAAACAAACCAAGCCCCAGAGAGACATGAGGTCAAACCCCAGTACGGAGAGCAACTATAAAACAGCAGTAAACAGCAAGAATAAAATGCATATGCTATGCATGAGACACAGGACAACCGCTGAAGGCTACAACCGAAGAGGAGCCAAGGAACTCAAAGCATAGCTCAAACGAATCTGCAACAAACGGTGGCCACGGGGTGTGTTCAAAGTGTGGTAATGAGCCACTCGCCTTGACACTACACCCGAATACCAGATGCATCAAACAGCTCGACCTGCCATTGCCCAACCTATGAACTGTGGTAGTTAACCACTCGGCTCATAGGGGCTAACAAACCCAGAGGGAGATGAGAGTGCGGTATTGCCGCTCGCCCTCGCATCCTGGTAAGAACAGAGCAACAACAACGAAACAATGGCTGCAAAAGCTGAAATGAGATGATAATGCGTATATGAAACATGCTGGACAATAAGCATAAATCATATGCACAACAGCAATTTCACACAATAACAATCACGGCCATCTCATGAAACAGCAACTTCACAATTGCAATTATACACGGCAGCCATCAAACCAGCAACTACAAATTATCCCAGCCATACACACGCTGCATTTACAAGCTCAACCCGTACCTTCCAATTTCTGATTCGGTGCAACAATTACCACAATTGAAGCCTCGAGAAATCTGAATCCAACCTGCTAAACACACGCAAGATTCAGGGAAACATCAACAAAAGCTCACGGCCAACTACAAAAAGCTCTCGGCTGGAATATATGCACTAAAACCAGTGCTCAAATCCAACAATACAACTTAACAGGGAGCTTAAAACAAGGCTAGGAACAAGATTACAAGGCTAAACCAAAAAGGCTACCTGCACGCACAAACACACTGCCGAAGATAGCAGCTTCGTGCTTTTGCTCCAGCCAACGACAGCCTCCTAAAGTGGTAAGGAATGAAAGAGATTTTCGAGAGGAGTCCAACGCTACCTCAAATGTGAAAAATGGTGGCCGGAATCGACGGAAAATCGCCGGAGAAGCTCACGGTGAACAGTAACGGAGGGTTTGAAGCGAAGAAAGACAATCGAGTGAAATATTTCTCTAAGTATGGAATCTGGTTTAAAATAATTAAAGGCCAACACTTCTAATATAAATACACACATGAAATCTAGTTAAAAACATACACCGACAGAAACAGATCTCACAAGCCATCCAACGCATGCGCTAACTTTACTCAAAACCGCGGTGAAATCTGAAACAACAAACTAAACGCTGGAAATAGAGCTAAACGCTAAAAACGACGTACGCACAGCACCATGGTGAAGTCTGGCGGTGAAATCTGAACAACAAACTAAACGCTGGAAATAGAGCTAACGCTAAAACGACGTCGCACAGCACCATGGTGAAGTCTGGAATGCTAATAACAAACGCTGGTGAAATCTGAAATACAACGCGCTAAAAGCTGATCGCTGAAATCTGGTCACTCGAACGCTAAACTCGCGAAACAGATCTCTCCCGCCAGTGTTCACCAAAACGGCGCCGTAGCAACTTATCTAAACGACATCGTTTTACCCTCAACACAAAACACGTTGCTAAGGTCTGAACAACAAACACGCTAAAAGATTTCACAAACACGCTGCGGCCAGATCTCCACAATTAATGCAACAAATCTCTCATTCTCACAAGACATCCGAACCTCACCAAACGACGGCGTATCAATCCCTCTCGCTACAAAACACGCCGCAACACCAAGCGTCCAGATTTCACCACTCGCCGAACAGATTTCTCACAAAACCGAGCAGATCTCACCAACAATTCAGATTTCTCACAAAAATCAGATTTCAACTCGAAAATATCAAATTTCCAGAATTTCTCTAAATGTGAAATCTGACCCAAAAATGCAAACGAAACCTTCAAAGTGAATTCCGAACACCCAGAATTCTTTAAAATTCGATTAATCCAACAATTAATCTTTTATTACATTGCTGGTCTCAAATTTCTCCCCCACTAAAAAGGATTTCGTCCTCGAAATCAAACGACAATTCTGAAAATACAACTCAACAACAGGTTATCAAAACAGAAATTCGCCTAACACATGGCCAAGAGTTCAAGATAACTGAGCAAGCAAATAACAACAACTAGGAAAGAATTACAACCAAAACTACAACTACTGGGAATCTAGCACAACAGCTACTCAAACAGATGCGGTCACTCGCGCTGCATCTTCTCTTCCTGCTCCCAAGTAGCTTCTTCCCTGCCATGCTTGCTCCATTGCACCATCACCAACGGACTGGTTTTGTTCCTCAATTGTTTCTCTTTTCTATCAAGGATATGCAAGGGATATTCCTGATAGCTCAACGTCTGATCTAGCTCTACCTCATCAGTTCTCAGCACATGAGATGGATCTGGCTCGTACTTCCTCAACATGGAAACATGAAAGACATCATGTAGAGAAGATAATTCTGGAGGCAACAATAGCCGATACGCCAAAGGTCTAATCCTCTCAATAATTTCATACGGTCCGACGTAACGAGGGGCTAACTTTCCCTTGTGTCCAAAGCGCATAACGCTGCGAAACGGAGAAACTTTGAGAAATACCTTATCACCAACCTGAAACTCTAGAGGTCGACGCCTCTTATTCGCATAACTGGCTTGGCGATCCTGGGCAGCTTTCATCCGCTGTCTAATTAGATCCACATGATCCTTCATTTGCTGCACAACGTCTGGGGCAGAGCTGACTCGAATACTAGAACAATTCGGGGACTCCACTTGAAACGGAGAAACCACGACACAATCCTCAGCCGGGTAGAATCTCCAACCAGTATATTAAGATGCTCTTGATCCTTAGAAATATACAACGAAGCAAGCATCTCACTAGCCTTCCTGCTCAAAGCATCGGCCACTACGTTCGACTTCCCAGGCTGATACTTGATCTCACAATCAAAGTCCTTCAGCAACTCCATCCAACGACGCTGTCTCATATTCAAATCGGACTGCGAAAACAGATACTGCAAACTCTTGTGGTCCGAGTACATCACAAATTGCTCGTCATACAGGTAATGACGCCAGATCTTCAACGCAAAGACCATGGCTGCTAGCTCCAAATCATGGACTGGATAACGAGTCTCATGCGGTTTCAGGTGCCGTGAGGCATACGCAATGACTCGACCATTCTGCATCAAAACACATCCCAATCCATTGAGCGAAGCGTCAGAACAAACAACGAAACCACCTGATCCAGACGGCAGAGCCAACACAGGTGCAGTAGTAAGTTTCTCCTTGAGCAATTGAAACGCATTCTCACATTGCTCAGTCCACACAAACCTCTTGTCCTTCTGAGTCAATTGAGTCATCGGCTTTGCTATGCTAGAAAATCCTTCAATGAAACGACGATAATAGCCAGCCAGACCCAAGAAACTGCGAATCTCCGACACATTCCTGTGACGCTCCCAGTTCAGAACAGCATCAACCTTATTGGGTTCCATGGAAATCCCCTCGGCTGAAATAACATGACCCAAGAAAACGACGCGATCCAGCCAAAACTCGCACTTGGAGAATTTAGTATACAGCTGCTGGTCTCTCAACGTCTGAAGGACAATTCTCAAATGCTCCTTATTCTCCGAAGGAGTATTAGAATATATCAAGATGTCGTCAATGAACACTATCATGAACTGCCAGACCCAAGAAACTGCGAATCTCCGACACATTCCTGTGACGCTCCCAGTTCAGAACAGCATCAACCTTATTGGGTTCCATGGAAATCCCCTCGGCTGAAATAACATGACCCAAGAAAACGACGCGATCCAGCCAAAACTCGCACTTGGAGAATTTAGTATACAGCTGCTGGTCTCTCAACGTCTGAAGGACAATTCTCAAATGCTCCTTATTCTCCGAAGGAGTATTAGAATATATCAAGATGTCGTCAATGAACACTATCATGAACTGATCTATGAACTCTCTGAAAACTCGGTTCATCAGATCCATAAAGACTGCAGGCGCGTTGGTCAACCCAAACGGCATAACCAAGAACTCAAAGTGTTCGTACCTTGTACAAAAAGCAGTCTTTGCGGCATATTGATCTCTTACTCTCAGCTGATGGTACCCTGAACGTAAGTCAATCTTCGAATACACCACAGAACCTTGCAGCTGATCAAACAGATCATCGATCCTAGGTAAAGGGTACTTGTTCTTAACGGTCGCTTTGTTCAACTGGCGGAAATCAATGCACATCCGAATTGAGCCATCCTTCTTCTTCACAAACAAAATGGGCTCTCCCCACGGCGACATGCTAGGTCTGATAAAACCTTTCTCCAGCAAATCGTCCAACTGCACCTTGAGTTCTCTCAACTCCGCAGGCACCAAAGATACGGGGCACGAGAAATCGGAGCTGTTCCAGGCACCAGCTCTATGCTGAAGTCAATATCCCTCATCGGAGGAAAACCAGGAATCTCCTACGGGAACATATCGGGAAAATGTCGCACCACGGGAACGTCACTGAGCTTCACACGAGAAGAAGAAGACGCATCCAAAGCATAAATCATGAAACCAGCATTCCCTAAGGACAACAAACTGAACATCTCCATCGCTGAGACTAACGGTATCTTCGATCGAGAATCCTGGCCGTAGAAGTCCCACTTCTCGCCAGACAAAGGCCTAAACGAACAATCCCATGGAAACAATCCACGGAGGCCCTATAGTTGGAAAACACGTCCATCCCAACAATACAATAGAAATCCCACAACATCAGAAGAATCAGATTCGCCACCAACACATGCTCTCCAAATCTCAAAATGCCATCTAACAAAACCTCCTGGGAGAACAGGCTCACACCGCCAGGGGTAGAAACAGAAACAGCATCGCGCAAAGGGATGTTATGCAAACCATGCTCGATAACAAAAGAATCAGAGACAAAAGAATGCGATGCACCGGTGTCAAACAACACACGCACAGGAAAATCGTAAACAAGACAAGTACTTGCGATCACACTGCTCGGCGTCTCCTCGGCCTGCTCCCTAGTAATGGCGTTGGCCTGAGCATGCTGAGGTCCAGAATAGAACGGCTGAGACGGCTGTCCGAATCGCGACGGACCAGGCTGCTGAAACGGCCTAAACGGAGTCTCACCCAACCGGGGCTGCTGAAACTGAGGGGGACGACCCCTAGACTGTCCTCCTCGACCCTGAGGCGGGGCTGCGGCTTGCTGCGATCCCACTAACGGACACACCCTAGCAAAATGTCCATACTGACCACAAAGATTGCAAGAGCGCTGAACACCGACACACTGGGTAGAAGGATGCTTGCCACCATAAAAACCACAAAACTCATCCCGAGAACCACTGCTACTCGAGCTACCTGAACCAGACGAACCAGAACCAGACTTCTTCTTGAACTGTTGACCGCGGGGTCGGAACCTCTGACGGCCAGACTGCTGTGCCTCTTGCTGTTGCTGGGGCTGATGGGCTGACTGGGAAGACTACGTTCCCTGACCAGCAGGACGACCACCCTGCACTACCTGCTGCCTACGAGCACGATGACTCCGTAAACCCTCCTCAATATCAATAGCATTATCAACTGCTTCAGCATAAGTCTTGGGTTTGCTTGCCAGCACCATCTGATACAGTTCCTCATTCAAACCCTCTAAGAATCTGGTCCTCTTGGCCCTCTCCCTGCCAGAAACGTGCGGAACGTACGCCAACAAAGAAGAAAACTTCCTAGCATACTCACGAACAGACATCGAGCCCTGCTCCAGATGATCAAACTCCCGTTCACGAGCATTCACGTAAGACTCAGGAACATACTCCTGCCTAAAAGTCTCGCAAAAGCTATCCCAAGTAATCCCAACGCCGGTATCCAACAAAGCACTAGAAGCACCTCGCCACCAGCGCTCTGCACCCTTTCTAAGCTGAAGGGGCACCAAACTCAAACGAAGCTCGTCGTCATACTGGACACGATCGAAAAGACCAGTGATGTTCCGAAGCCACGAATCTGCATCCTCGCTCGACTCGTTGCCATTGAAGACCTGAGGGTTCATCCTCTGAAACCTCTCTATCACAACATCCATCCTCTCCACAGGGGTAGGCAAGTCACCAACTTCCTCCTCATCACCATGTCTACTACGAGTTCGACTAGGAGCACTACGCCGATCATCATTTTGTCCCTCTGACTCCTGAAACTGCCCCCTACCTCTAGCTCTACGTCTAGGCGGCATCTACGAAGGCACTAAACACGATAAGGCAACAGAGAACAGATACAACATAGATATCACAACAATATGCAACACATAATCACATAGGTCAAGCACATGCAACCCACGACACTATGCCTAGACTCAAGCGTGACCAAAGAAATCGAGCTTATCCCAGCTTAAGCTCTGATACCAAAAATGTCAGGCCTCGTGCTCACAACAGAGTAAAATCACATAAACACAAGCGGAAGCTACTAAAAAGCGGGTAAAATTTTTGCTTTTGTCCTGACGGTTTAAAACAATATAATTTAAAATACAACAATACTCAAAGTAATCCCAGTTTACAAAATGAACCAAAAAAGGCTACAAGCCCACGACAACCAATACAGCATAACATGTATCAAATACCTGGTAACAACCACAACCGAATACCACATAATACAACAAGAGCACATGGCATCCGCCGGCTAACTGTACTGATACATAAATATATGCTATATACTACTGGGTAAGCTCTAGATAACCAAAAATGTCAGGCCTCGTGCTACACAACAGAGTAAAATCAACATAAACACAAGCGGAAGCTACTAAAAAGCGGGTAAAATTTTTGCTTTTGTCCTGACGGTTTAAAACAATATAATTTAAAATACAACAATACTCAAAGTAATCCCAGTTTACAAAATGAACCAAAAAAGGCTACAAGCCCACGACAACCAATACAGCATAACATGTATCAAATACCTGGTAACAACCACAACCGAATACCACATAATACAACAAGAGCACATGGCATCCGCTGGCTAACTGTACTGATACATAAATATATGCTATATACTACTGGGACACTCTAACCACCTCCTGGGGCACCTCTAGCTGGGTCAGCACCACGACCAGCTGGATAACCTGAACAACAAAACAGGCAAGGAAAACAAACCAAGCCCCAGAGGGACATGGGGTCAAACCCCAGTACGGAGAGCAACTATAAAACAGCAGTAAACAGCAAGAATAAAATGCAGATGCTATGCATGAGACACAGGACAACCACTGAATACTACAACCAAAGAGGAGCCAAGGAACTCAAAGCATAGCTTAAACGAATCTGCAACAAACGGTGGCCACGGGGTGTGTTCAAAGTGTGGTAATGAGCCACTCGCCTTGACACTACACCCGAATACCAGATGCATCAAACAGCTCGACCTGCCATTGCCCAACCTATGAACTGTGGTAGTTAACCACTCGGCACATAGGGGCTAACAAACCCAGCAGGGAGATGAGAGTGCGGTATTGCCGCTCGCCCTCGCATCCTGGTAAGAACAGAGCAACAACAACGAAACAATGGCTGCAAAAGCTGAAATGAGATGATAATGCGTATATGAAACATGCTGGACAATAAGCATAAATCATATGCACAACAGCAATTTCACACAATAACAATCACGGCCATCTCATGAAAAAGCAACTTCACAATTGCAATTATACAAGGCAGCCATCAAACCAGCAACTACAAATTATCCCACCCATACACACGCTGCATTTACAAGCTCAACCCGTACCTTCTAATTTCTGATTCGGTGCAACAATTACCACAATTGAAGCCTCGAGAAATCTGAATCCAACCTGCTAAACACACGCAAGATTCAGGGAAACATCAACAAAAGCTCACGGACCAACTACAAAAAGCTCTCGGCTGGAATCTATGCACTAAAACCAGCACTCAAATCCAACAATACAACTTAACAGGGAGCTTAAAACAAGGCTAGGAACAAGATTACAAGGCTAAACCAAAAAGGCTACCTGCACGCACAAACACACTGCCGAAGATAGCAGCTTCGTGCTTTTGCTCCAGCCAATGACAGCCTCCTAAAGCGGTAAGGAATGAAAGAGCTTTTCGAGAGGAGTCCAATGCTACCTCAAACGTGAAAAACAGTGGCCGAAATCGACGGGAAATCGTCGGAGAAGCTCACGGTGAATAGTACCCGAGGGTTTGAAGCGAAGAACGACAATCGAGTGAAATATTTCTCTAAGTATGGAATCTGGTTTTAAATAATTGAAGGCCAACACTTATAATATAAATACACGCATGAAATCTGGTTAAAAACATACACTGACAGAAACAGATCTCACAAGACATCCAACGCATGCGCTAACATTACTCAAAACCGTGGTGAAATTTGAACAACAAACTAAACGCTGGAAAATTGAGCTAACGCTAAAATGACGTCGCACAGCACCATGGTGAAGTCTGGAACGCTAATAACAAACACTGGTGAAATCTGAAATACAAAGCGCTAAAAGCTGATCGCTGAAATCTGGTCACTCGAACGCTAAAGTCGCGAAACAGATCTCGCCCGCCAGCGCTCACCAAAACGGCACCGTAGCAACTTATCTAAACGACATCGTTTTACCCTCAACACAAAAACACGTTGCTAAGGTCTGAACAACAAACGCGCTAACAGATTTCACAAACACACTGCGGCCAGATCTCCACACATTAACGCAACAGATCTCTCATTCTCACAAGACATTCAGACCTCACCAAACGACGGCGTATCAATCCCTCTCGCTACAAAACACGCCGCAACACCAAGCGTCCAGATTTCACCACTCGCCGAACAGATTTCTCACAAAACCGAGCAGATCTCACAACAATTCAGATTTCTCACAAAAATCAGATTTCAACTCAAAAATATCAAAATTTCTAGAATTGCTCTAAATTTGAAATCTGACCCGAAAATGCAAACGAAACCTTCAAATTGAATTCCGAACACCCAGAATTCTTTAAAATTCGATTAATCCAACAATTAATCTTTTATTACATTCCAGGTCTCACACCATATCCGTATGGGAATTGGGAAACCGGTACTTTTGTGACCCTCAATGGTTCAGGGATACAGCTAGCCATGGGCTCATAACTTTTTGTGACTCCGAAAACACATTTTCAAACTTACCCATCGAATCATGGTAAAACGTCTAGCAACATCGCCCCATGATCCCCTAGGTATCACTGATAGTACCTGCAAGAACCAGTCGATCATGGTTAGCTACAGTACGATCCTTTCAACTCAAATATCCCGATCAGATCAATGACCATTGGTAAATCGAGAGTCGCTAGAGATCCAATAACCATGCATACGTCTTGGAGATCAAATAGTCACATCGCATGTGAACTAGGTAAACCCATTTACCTAAAACACATCTAGTACTCTGACCAGAGATTTGTCACACTATTATCTCCTCAGATAGCATAGCATATCCATGCACAAGGGTGAGCGGTGAATCCTAGACAACGAAGCATCAACTCCTACATGCATCAGGACCTCACCCAACCCCGCCACCTGATGATCCCAAATGAGTCGGTAAACGGGTCAAAGTGAGGCACCTATCATGAAGAGTCTCAATGACGTTTCGAGTAATAAGGACTAATCTTTACAACCAAGACCACGGACTTAATCCACTCGACAAATGGTAACCACTTGGAAAGTCCGAACGAGGGTAGTTCGATAGATCACCAGGTCACTATCTGATAGGATCAATGAAATCGAAAATATAGTTAAAATAATCTTAGGAGTTCAGAAAGGGGGATTGAATGAAGTCCTTCGATTTTTGATTTTTCGAAACCTTAAAACAGTTTTTACAAGCCTCGCTTAACTCAGATCTGGGTGGCCAAATCTGAGGCTCTCGGTATAAATCTGTTCTCTCGATTAACAATATTATGTGGAAAGAAACCAATTAAATAGTGAACAGTTAACAATAAATACGATGCAAGTAAGTAAAATATAGAGTTGAGAGTTTGTTTGTGAAATTTCGGATCTAAAGATCCTACGTCTCCTCTTCTTCCTTTTCAAGAAGGTTCCACTAGAAGATTTGATGTGTACAGCTTCTGTAGACACCCGCTCACATAAGCCTCACTTAACGTGAACTCCTAGCAACTCCAAATACAAGGCAGATCACACTGCTGTTTACAATCAAATGAATTTTCGAACTGCTACACACAGCAAGTTCGTTACAGACTCTAATATGATTTTACAAAGAATGCGAAATAGTAGAGTTCTGTAAATCTTCTGGTTTCTTTTTACAATGAAACTTGTTTACAGATGTAAACCAGAAGATATCTCGAAGGTTATGTTTGATAAGAACTGAATGAAAATGTTCTTCGAGATTCTGAAGACTTGTAGAGTCTGAGATTCGCTCACGTAAACCACATGCATTAGATAAAAGTTTTAAAAAGATTTAAATTTTATTTGTGGCTTTAAAATATTAATGATGATTTTATTTTGAGATTTTAGATGTGTTTCTTGAGGTTTTCGATTTCAGGTGAACATCCGGTGTCGGGCTACGGAGGGACGATCGGGGACGATAGATGTGACTTTAAAAATATTCCAAAATTTATTTTAAAGATTTTAGGAGACAAAAAATATTTTTTTTTTATTTTAAATTTAAATTTTTAGTATCGGGTGGGAAAAAATATGAGTTTTGAGCGCTACGTCCGTTTTAGACGGGTTTCTTTACAATTGAGCGGGTGAGCGTAGAATATACATTTTTAAAACAAATTTCGAAATTTCAGACCACCACATGAATTTATTTAGTGAGAAATATCAAGATTTAAATTGGGTTTGAAATTGGACAATTAAACCATAAATTTATGGGCCTAAACTACACTTAAAGCCTTTTTAGTACACCCTAATGAATTGGAGGAGACTTAATTCACGTCCATCATATTTATCACCCTAGAAACAGCCGATATCACACTAGAAGCTGAGGAGAAACCGTGGTCATCCAAGAGCTTTCGTGAAGGAGCCGATGTGTTGCTGTTCCAGTATTCCAGGGACTATTGTGGCTGTGTTTAGGTGTTAAGGAGGCTATCTTGGAGGACTAGGAAGTTCATGAGATGAGGTCAAGGGCTGTAGGATGATAGGTACTAAGCTAAGAGTTGTAAGAGTACGTTTTGGTGTCTCTTGACAAGTGATTGTTTCATGTTGCTGTACAAACGTGAAGGTTCTGCTGCAAAAGTGAGTCAGTTATACTGATGTTAGGTTGGGTATAGACTGGTTTTTATGTGGAAAGGTTGGCCTGGTCATTGGGATTTAAGACGGAATGGTTGGATGGTGCAGAATGGAGTAGCGATAAGGATTGGCTAGGATTCTTCGTTGTGCAGGAGGTGATGTCCGATCTTGGCTCGACCAGGGCCTTGGTGTGGGTCTAAGGACAGTTATAGGGTAATTTAGGCCTGGTCTAAGGTTGTTTCTAGGTGTGGTTAAGGCTGGTTGAAGGTTTTAACCAAATAGTTGCAGTTTGGTTGAGAGATGAGAGCTTACTGTTGGGGTAGTTTATTGTGGGTTGTGTGGTTCAGGTGGAGGCCTAGGATTCATGATGAGGATCTAGCATAGGGATTAGAGGATCTTAGGCTACTGTTCGTGGTCTGTTTCATGTACTAGGAGGTGTGAGTCATTTGTTATGATGATGAATTGTGAATGAGAGCACGAGAGACACACATTAGAGTGAATGTGCTTTTGGGATTTAGGGTGTTCGAGGATGCTGCTTGGTTTCTGTTAGCATACTTTGGGTATTCTTAGGTCATTCCTAATATGATGTAGATGTGTCTTAAGTGGAGTTTAAGTACTGAATCTTGAAGATATACAAGTTAGAATTCATATGGACCCGTTTAAGAGTCAATAGACATCAGCACATAACAATGAAAGTTTAGAGTTCGTGGAAGCAACCCCGAAGGCGTCCGAACAGAATGTTTATGGCTTGTAAACATGTTTATGATGTGAAAAAATTATATTCTCTAGGCTTGGGATTGGTTGTGATTAGTTTGGCCTTGTCCGGTGACTCGTTGAGACCGTACGGTGTCCGAGTATCCCATTGAGAAGCCTAGAACGATTCCAATTGATCTCGGCAAAAATTTTCTATAGCACATTGAAAACATGTTTATGGGAAGCAAGCTTTTGAAAATGAAAATGATGAATTTTTATGATGTTTATGGCATGAGACGTGATGTTGATATTTTAAAAGTAAAGGAGGAAAATTATTTTGAGGAATGCGAGTTGACTGTGACCAAGACGTAGAGGAATATGGTGACTACGGCGCATGAGGTCCGTAGAGCCATATTAGAGGGGGATAGTGACTATGACGCAAGAGGTCCGTAGAGCTATTCCAGCCTAGTACTATGGTTTATAACTTGATCAAACGAACAGAGAGGTCGCATCAATAAGCAAACTTCACCTAAAATGTTATTTTTGAGGATTTACATTATTTACATGCCATGACGTTATTTTGAGGATTTGAGGTTAAAGCTTATTTAAAGCATTTTGACGATGAGGTATGAAGTTAAAGTTTAAAGTTTAAAGTTTCTTTTTAAAGTTATGATGTTGAAGTTTAAAAAGTATTTTAGTATCCCTATTTTCGATGCAAGTGGATGTATATTTAGTACTTGTTATAAAGGTTTGAGCTTGCTGAGCCATTAGGCTCACTAGATCTGATTGTGTGCAGGTGATAGTGATGTTGAGGTTTGACGTAACGATGCTTGAGGAGCCCGGGACCTAGGCAGCGCACTCCCGAGACCTATAGCTTCCGCCAAAGACTTTTATGAGAATTTTATTGAAAAATTTGAGGAATGTTTTATTGTTTTTGAAATAAATTCTTTGCGACGTTAAATTTTAAAATCATTGTTGAGTTAATTATTATTTTATTGCAATGTGACATTATGTTTTGAGTTTGCAAAAAAAATATTCTAGTAGTTTGGGTCGTTTCAGTTGGTATCAGAGCATGGTCCTGAAGGATTGTGCCTGCTGCTGGTTCCAAGAAGCTCAAGAGTTACGCCTCCAGTTTGTAAGTTTTTAAAGTTTCAAAGTATGAGTGTTTAAAGTAAAATGTTTTAAATGTTACTAGAGTATTCGATCAAATGTTTTACCATAGATGCATGTTGGTTACGTGTGATCTTGGACTATATGCAAATGCCTCCCAGACATGAATGAGCTGGGACTTAGGGGATGAGGAAGAGAGGCGAAACCCACCTCCACCTCCTCCTCTTAATCTAATGGAGAATTGTTAGCCAGTTTGACATCTTTACTCGAGCAGCAAGCTGTGGCTACTTGGAGGGTGAAATCAAAGGAAGTTTATGAGCGTTTCCGTAATATTAGTCCTAAGGAGCTCTTAGGTACCACCAATTCGTTCGTGGCTGAGGACTGGATTGAGTCTTTGGAGATGGTTTTTCTATTTCAAGGATTTGGGCCATGGGGAAAGGGTGTGAGGCACCAATTACTTGCTGAGGGGCGATGCCTGTGAGGACTGTAACTAACCAAGATGATTAACGGCCTGATCAATCCAGATTACTAGTAAACTAATTGAGGTTATTTCAGCTCAGAGAGTTTCGTCTGAGGTGGATCAGCTTGGATGCAAGCTGATCCTATGGTTCATGCTAAGATGATAGTGGATGTTGCCTTGGGTTTCAGTTTAGACCAGCACGGGTGCGAGCTGTTTGAGTGGCCTGTGCTGCTCTTAGGAGTGCATGATTATTTGTGGTTGCTGGAGAATTGAAGAAGTTTGGAGCGCGTGGGTCTTATATTATGAGAGGTTCAGCTTAGAAGCTTACTGTATAGTTGTGAGCTGGGTCAGATTGGGTTCAAGATGACCAGTGAGTCCTATGATGTATTTAGCCGAGCTGGGAATGTGAGCTGAGCTGATACCGTGTAGCGGGAACCAGTCCAATGCAGCGCTATGAGATGATAGCAGTTTAGGAAGTAGTAAGCTGGATACAGCTTTTGGAGTTACGCAGCGTTGCAAGCTGAGTTGACCCTTGAGAGCTGGGTTGACCATAGCGAGCTGGTATGAGTACGTACCTTGAGACCTGGGTGCATGAGCTGATCTGAAAGCGTCATGAACTGGATGAGACAGTGAAAGTAGAATAGGGCATCGAAAGCTGACCTGAGCAATGCGCACTGAGTTGAGTACTCTAAGCTAATCTACGTATTGCTAGTTGAGAGGATAGGACGTGATCTGAGCTGAACGGTATGCGCTGGTCTGAGGGCTGTGAGCTGTTGTGGATGAGTGCGACTTGAGCTGATCGACGTATGCTGAGCTGAGCGGTGTAAGCCGAGCTTTTATAACACTTACTGTTCTGGAGATCGTAAGCTGAGATGATGCTCTGTGCTGATCTAAGATCATGGGTTGTTCAAAATTTATGTTCTGCGATCTGAGAGTATCGCGGGATATTTGGCTGTCGTAAGCTGGATATAGCATCCTGAGCTGATTGAAAGGGTGCGATCTGACCTGAGGTTGCGCAAGCTATTCTGTGGTACTGTGCGTTTTAACATGTGCTGGATTCATGAGATCTGATCTGCTAGTATGATCTGTACTGATGTGCATGGCGCAAGCTGTTTGTGCGGTCAGATTTGGGCGAAAGCTGATGGGCAAGGACAATTTTGGTGTAAGCTTTTGGTAACCTTCGTATCGAGTTTGGCATGGACCACATCAGGCGCGAGCTGATCTGAGTGGAACAGTTCTAAGCGAACTGCTTCGTTGTGCTTGATCAAGTTTCCTGCTGCAAGTTGTTTTCGGACACAACATAGAGGTGAACAGCTCTAGGATTTTTCTGTATGAGCGTAAGCTGGATTCAGCTTAAGGATGTTATGGATACCCTGAGCTGAGGGATCAGATTATGGGGGTTGTGCTGTGCTGGTTGGTGAAATCAACTTGGGCGTAAGCTGATAGTGATGCACAGCTTAGGCGAGAACTGTTCATGGTTTCAGACCAGAAGAGAGCGGTTTTGGTTTCAGCTTTGGACGAGAGCTGTTGGGGATGGTCAGCTTTGGTGAGAGCTGATCGTTTCTCCTATGCTGGAGGGCACGCGATCTACTAGCGCGAGAGCTGAGTGTGGTTGTAAGCTGAATCGTACGCGAGAGCTGAACAACATATGAAAGCTAAACAGATGAGAGCTGAGCTGTTGTGAGCGAGAGCCGGTTTGAATGCGCATGCTGAGCTGCATTTCCAGGGCTGAATACAGTGTCAAGGTCTGAGCTGATCTGTTATCATTGTAGCCATGAGCTGGAGAGCTTTAGTATATATACTCACTCGTTGACCAACACTTAGTCATTTTAGGCCCACGTCTCCGACATATATTTTTCCAAACCCTCGTGGTCACTGTTCACCCGACCTAGTATGTTCCAGATCGCCGAAGATTGGCCGGTCAGTTTTGAGTGAGGGTACCTCAGTTGGAAATCTATCTTCAAGCTTGACTTTTCCGTACCAGTTTGGAGTCAAGAGGAGGTCGGACTGAGGAAGTTGTGGAAAAGCGTCGTGAGCTACAGGTCGTGATTTTTCGGTCCCGTGAGCTTCGTTTCAGGTAATTGAGGCTGTTAGTGTCGTTTTCGAACCTTAGTTGTTCTTACCTTGAGCTAGGCTGAACTGTGAGGTCATGTAGAAGCTGGTCGTGTTTTGAAGATTCGGTCGTGAGCTGTTTGATCTTGAACGAAGATTTCTTGGATATCTTGATAGATTGTACCGCTTCTGTGGTTTTGTCGTGAGCCGTTGGCCCTGAGCTGTTGGCCGAGCGGAGCAGTGAGTGTGTTCTGCTTTCATCTGTGAGCCGTGCTGAGATGTTTTGTAAGATCTGCGCGAGGTATGAATCCGATCTTGTATTTACAACTTGATATAGGCATGTGAATGTATTGTGGCTGTGTGCTAGGCCTTGAGCCATTGCAGCTTATGCCAAACTCGTCTTGCGAGAAGAGACCCGACCGCATTCTAGTCAGGCAGGACAGGAAGTTGCGCCATAAAGTGATTAAGATGCTCATAGCCAAGTGGCTGAATCACTCGGAGGAGGAAGTTACTAGGGAAAATGAGACCGATATGAGTAGACACTATCCGGAGTTGTTCGTTAAGTTCTAATTTCGAGGACGAAATTCAGTTTAAGGGGGGAGGAATTGTAGAGTCTGAGATTCGCTCACGTAAACCACATGCATGAGATAAAAGTTTTAAAATGATCTAAATTTTATTTGTGGCTTTAAAATTTTAATGATGATTTTATTTTGAGATTTTTAGATGTGTTTCTTGAGGTTTTTGATTTCAGGTTAATATCGTCGGGCTACGGAGGGACGATCGGGGACGATAGATGTGATTTTAAAAATATTCCAAAATTTATTTTAAAGATTTTAGGAGACAAACATAATTTTTTAATTTTAAATTTAAATTTTTAGTATCGAGTAGGAAAAAATATGATTTTTGAGCGCTACGTCCGTTTTAGACGGGTTTCCTTACAATTGAGCGGGTAAGCGTAGAATATACTTTTTTAAAAAAAATTTCAAAATTTCAGAACACCACATGAATTTATTTAGTGAGCAATATCAAGATTTAAATTGGGTTTGAAATTGGACAATTAAACCATAAATTTATGAGCCTAAACTACACTTCATGCCTTTTTAGTACACCCTAATGAATTGGAGGAGACTTAATTCACGCCATCATATTTCTCACCCTAGAAACAGCCGAAATTTCACCCTAGAAGCTGAGGAGAAACCGTGGTCATCCCAAGAGCTTTCGTGAAGAAGCCGATCCCCCCCCCCCCCCCCCCCCCCCGCCATTCCCGGCAACGATTGTTTCCACCACCACCACCCCCGATCCAGCAACCGCAAAAAAAATATCCCTTCCTTCTACACCACAGTACCCCCACCACCAGTCAAAGGAGAAGCTCGGCCCCCCCCCCCGCCTCTTCCCGACGATTTCCGGTAACGCGTATTCACAAATCCTCCTACCAAGGCAAGTTTTAAATCTTCGTTTTTGCAACTTTCAGATCATATATGTGAGTGGATTCGTAGTTTATGCATGAGAAAGTGTTCCAAATTCATTTGGAGGCAATATGTTGAAATTTTAAAGAAGTTGATGTAACAATTTGTTCTTGCTGCATGTTTGATTGTTACTGTTGTTTGGAGTGGCTAGGGGCTGTTGCTGCCAATAGAGGACATTTAGGTGGATGTTAGGTTGAGTTTATAAGGCTTATAATGTGAGGGTTGGGGTCTGGAGGGCTAGGAGAGAGGCTGAACAACAAGTAACATTCTGCTGGAAGTTGCTGTCAATCCTTCGGGATTCTGCACCCTTCCGTGATGTGTTGCTGTTCCAGTATTCCAGGTACTATTGTGGCTGTGTTTAGGTGTTAAGGAGGCTGTCTTGGTGGACTAGGAAGTTCATGAGATGAGGTCAAGGGCTGTAGGACGATAGGTATTAAGCTAAGAGTTGTAAGAATACGTTTTGGTGTCTCTTGACAAGTGATTGTTTCATGTTGCTGTACAAACTTGAAGGTGCTGCTGCAAAAGTGAGTCAGTTATACTGATGTTAGGTTGGTTTTAGACTGGTTTTTATGTGTAAAGGTTGGCCTGGTCATTGGGATTTAAGACGGAATGGCTGGATGGTGCAGAATGGAGTAGCGATAAGGATTGGCTAGGATTCTTCATTGTGCGGGAGGTGCTGTCCGATCGTGGCTTGACCAGGGCCTTGGTTTGGGTCTAAGGACGGTTATAGGGTAATTTAGGCCTGGTCTAAGGTTGTTTTTAGGTGTGGTTAATGCTGGTTGAAGGTTTTAACCAAATAGGTTCAGTTTGGTTGAGAGATAAGAGCTTACTGTTGGGGTAGTTTATTGTGGGTTGTGTGGTTAAGGTGGAGGCTTAGGAGTCATGATGAGGATCTAGCATAGGGATTAGAGGATCTTAGGCTACTGTTCGTTGTCTGGTTCATGTACTCGGAGGTGTGAGTCATTTGTTAAGATGATGAATTGTGAATGAGAGCACGAGAGACACACATTAGAGTGAAGGTGCTTTTGGGATTTAGGGTGTTCGAGGATGCTGGTTGGTTTCTGTCAGCATACTTTGGGTAGTCTTAGGTCGTTCCTAATATGATGTAGATGTGTCTTAAGTGGAGTTTATGTAACGCCCCAAAATCCATAGGACCACATTATGCATATTGTTCATTTTATAGATTTAAAATGGCATGTTGAAATGTTATGCATTGTCTGATTTCAATGATTTCCGAAAAAATAGATGTGACGCAGCTGGTTTCAGTGGATGACTCAAAGGGTGATGCACGAGCAGTTTTTAAATGGATTGAAAATATCTTTAAGGAGGACAAATGATTTCTTTTGAAAAAGGTTTGGTGTTTTACAAATTAAAATGATAGGAAGGGAATTTTACTAAATTTTATAAGTGTGTCCTGCTTAATTTCACAAGTAGCATGCCATTAATCCCTTTCATATGAAAACCTGTTTAGAAAGCAAGATCCTTATCATTTGCAAAGAAAATCTTTAGTGTTCTTCAAAATATTTTCCAGAAAAGTTCGTGCGTTACTTAAAGGAGAAGATTTCTGCAGGAATCGGTTGCTGTTACAAAGCTTCGTTAAGGCAAGTAAAAGTTGATTCTTGACTCACCATTTAAAGCATATATTGATGTTTTATGAGTCTCCTTGCCTATATGTTACAGTATGTTTAAAGTTCATGTTTAAAATGATTTATACATGGAAAGGAAAGAAAGATGGGTTCAAAATAATGTTTTGATGAAGGGTGAGCAGTCGTCTATATGTCGGTTGCCCTAACGCAAAGAAGCCAATGGCTAAGGCTGATATCAGTAGTCACTTGATCAGGTGCAACACGGACCTAAGGAGAGCTTCTGAGCCATAAATCTAAGGAAAAATGATAATGATGTTGAGATTTGGGCTATTATCCCTTGTCTCCAAGTTTATGAAAGAAAGAATGAATGTTTATGAAATGTTTACGAAAGAAAATGATATTGATCATTGATGTTCCTTTAACTTATGTATTGATCAGATGTCCACCTGTGTATTTGAACTTGTTATTATTCATGTTTTACTTGCTGAGCCCCTAGGCTCATTAGCTTTTAAAATGGTGCAGGTGCGACAGCTGGAGAGCGAACAGAAGGTGAAAATTGAATCAGCTGCCGGGTGGTGTGTGTTTGTCAAAGGCCAGCGTTTTCCGTGTCATAGCTGATGTTGTTTTGTTTTAGAATGTACTGAATTAGATCAGTTGCAACAGTTGTACATTTATATAGAATATCAGCTGTTGTAAATCGCAATTGCAATTTATAATAAAGTCTGTTTTTCCGCAAATGTTTACAGTGGTTGGCGTGCAATTGAGTATCTGTTAGATTTTGTTTTCATGTTTTCAGTTTCTTTCAAAGTTATAAGAAATACAGCTTATAACAAATTGTCTTTCAGCCCTTCTTTTTATTCGAAAATTTTTATTTACCCCAATTCGTGATTCTCAGGCGTCACAGTTTAAGTACTAAATCTTGAAGATATACAAGTTAGAATTCATATAGACCCGTTTAAGAGTCAATAGAAATCATCACATAACAATGAAAGTTTAGAGGTTGTGGAAGCAACCCCGAAGGCGTCCGAACAGAATTTTTATGGCTTGTAAACATGTTTATGATGTGTAAAAATTATATTCTCTAGGCTTGGGTTGGTTGTGATTAGTTTGGCCTTGTTCGGTGACTCGTTGAGACCGTACGGTGTCCGAGTATCACGTTGAGAAGCCTAGAACGATTCCAATTGATCTCGGCAAAAATTTTCTATATTTTATAGCACATTGAAAACATGTTTATGGGAAGAAAGCTTTTGAAAATGAAAATGATGAATTTTTATGATGTTAATGGCATGAGACATGATGTTGATATTTTAAAAGTAAAGGAGGAAAATTATTTTGAGGAATGCGAGTTGACTGTGACCAAGACGTAGAGGAATATGGTGACTACGGCGCATGAGGTCCGTAGAGCCATATTAGAGGGGGATAGTGAGTACGACGCAAGAGGTCCGTAGAGCTATTCCAACCTAGTACTATGGTTTATAGCTTGATCAAACGAACAGAGGGGTCGCATCAATAAGCAAACTTCACCAAAAATGTTATTTTTGAGGATTTGCATTATTTACATGCCATGGCGTTATTTTGAGGATTTGAGGTTAAAGCTTATTTAAAGCATTTCGACGATGAGGTATGAAGTTAAAGATTAAAATTTTAAAGTTTCTTTTTAAAGTTCTGATGTTGAAGTTTAAAAAGTATTTTAGTATCCCTATTTTCGATGCAAGTGGATGTATATTTAGTACTTGTTATAAAGGTTTGAGCTTGCTGAGCCATTAGGCTTACTAGATCTGATTGTGTGCAGGTGATAGTGATGTTGAGGTTTGAGGTGAAGACGCTTGAGGAGCCCGGGACCTAGGCAGCGCACTCCCGAGACCTATAGCTTCCGCCAAAGACTTTTATGAGAATTTTATTTAAAATTTTGAGGAATGTTTTATTGTTTTTGAAATAAATTCTTTGCGACGTTAAATTTTGAACATCGTTTTTGAGTTAATTATTATTTTATTGCAATGTGACATTATGTTTTGAGTTTGCTAAAAAAAAAAATTCTAGTAGTTTGGGTCGTTTCAAGACTGGCATTCAAAATATTTTTCAAGAGAGCCTTTGAAAAATCCCAGAGAGGTAGTTTCACAGAGAGTCGAGAGAGCTTTTTTAAAATCACCGAGAGCGAGAGAGTGACCAAGAGAGCTTCTTCGTTTCAAATCTTCAGCTATTTAAACATCTCCATCCTCAACGGTCATAAATGAGCCGGTAGACACAAACTTTGTTTGCATATCTTCATCGTATCAACGCATTAAATGCTCCATTAATGCTATGAAGGTCTGTCTGAAGCTGTCAAAGCTTATTTGACTTTAATACCCAAAATAGGTAAACATCGAATAAACCAATTCTGCGTCCTGCAAAATATTCTCCAAATAGCTCTGAACTGAGTCTCTTTCATCCACTTTGTCTAACAGGCTTTATACGATTGAATCTCGATCGTTGATTCCTCTGGAATGTATAGCTGTTAAAGTTAGGTCCAGTGCTCAATCAGAGACAAAACACGCAATAAACGATAGCGGAAGCATTTAAAATAGTGGCTAAAATTTTTCGCTTTGCCCTGACTTAGAAAACATAAGTTAAAACTACATTGATATCCAAAATACTGGTTTTACAACAACTGAAACCCCAATAAAACATCTGTTAGGATCGAAAAGAGTGCTTGAGAGTTCAGAGGGGGGGTGAATGAACTCCTTTGCTACTTTTAAATAAACAATTTCTTTTGAAAAAGTTTTACAGCTCAAAACTAACTTCCAGCCGAGTTACCAGCTGGAAGGCTTTCTCAGTGATGTTGTTGTCTCACGTAATAAAGAAATTTTATGCGGAATAAACGCGATTCAGGCAGCTGAACAATTTAATAAAAAACGTGAAAGTAAAAGTAGTAAGGACAAGTAAGTTGTTTCTGGAAGTTCGGAGCAATCTCTCCTACGTCACCCCTTCTTCCACGGCGGGAAGGATTTCACTAGAAGGCTTTGATTTATACAACTCTTGTACAAAACCACTCTCGTGACCCTCAGCCAAGAGAACAGACCAGCAGCCTGGTTCGTTATTACAAACACTTCAGTACTCAGCTGTTTAGCTATCTTACGACACACAGACCCTCAGCCTGGTTCGTTATTACAACTGTTAAAGCTCTCAGCTGGTTGTGCTACTCTAGCGCTCAAACACTCTCTGTTTGTGATTTTACAAATCGAGTTCAAGTCTACAGAATGAGTGTACAAGAGTTTGTGACACAAGGAATATGTATGATATGTGCGTGTGTCGCTTATCGAGCTGGTTTAAGGATGAACTTATGCTTTTGTGAAGGATTTAAATAACTTCAATATGCTCGAATGATCTTGTATGGGTCTGTCGTCCTCCACAGATTTTCTTCTCTTCTATATATATACTCTTTGGATGTAACGGTAATAAATGTTACCAGTAGACACATTGAATACATCTAAGTAGAAATATCTGTTGCGCCATAAATGCTTGTACCATGAAGGTACAACTTTATTAAATGCATTTCCCTTTTTGGTAAGTCTGCGTCGTCTTCAGTCTGTTGTCATGTCCCTGCATATCTGGTTTTAGCTTGAAGTGGTTTCAACGACTATAAATCATGGCAGAGACGTCAACTAGATAGCTTCAGATAGTACAGTACTTCAGTCATTCCAAATTTCAAATTCCTTATGTCGTTCTGTACTCAGCTGATTTTTCATTTCCATGTATCGAGCTGATAGACCTCTTCTGACTTCTGAGATGGTTCTTTATGCATCCAGCTGATTCAATATTTTGGTCTGATCTGCACTTCTCACCGTCCGGATCATCAGGCTGGTTTGACTTTGACCTCAATACTTCGAGCTGATTTCTCCGTTGATCATGATAAGTCTCGTCCAGACTTTGACACTTTGGTTTGAATGATTTCTTTTACGAGTTCTTTTTCTTATTAATATTTCATCACCAAAAGATCTGAGTTTTATCCCAACAATTTCCCCCTTTTTGGTGATGCCAAAACCCTTCTCGTAAAAGAGAATCAATAACGATCAACCATAAATTCATAATTTGTTCACCAAAATATAATGTAAGCTCAAAATCAGTATGTTTCAACAGATTTATCCTCTATGGCTTAAAACCATTTTGTGTATCTGTAGTTGTTGCTGGGATCGCCTGGATCATCACTTCTTCCTCTTTGTGAACTCGATCCTCCTCGTCCTCCAGTCAGCCCACGGCCACTTGGCCCTTCCCTTGGTCTACAACTCGATCCACCTTTCCCCTTTTTGGCATCACCCGACTCCTTCAAATCGTCAACTATAACGTACAGCTGAGATTTTACCACAACCAGTTCATCAACCAGCCTTTGAGTAAGGGTGCGTTCAAGAACATTCATCGTAATATCCATCTCGTCAGTAGTCTTCTTGAGCTGGTCGTGAAGCTGAGCAGTATGATTCTTGGTCATGAGCGTGTCTGCACGAATGTGGAAATATGATTCATCAATAGATTGTAGGTGTGTAGACAATGTATTCAGCGTCTTAGTGGAAGTAGACAAGAGTTGCAAAGTAGAAGATTCCATAGAGGCGGATGAAACGATTTGTAAGTCTGAAGAATGGAGACCCTGACGGCTCGAAGTGTTCTCGGTGGCAACAGTAGTGACATCCGTGTTGATTACTGAAATGGGAATTGCATTTAAGCCTTCATCAGCTCGTGCTTCAGAGTTCTGCCCATCTTGGGTCCGAATATCATGTTTGGCGATTGGAATGAGAGATTCGTTTTCCTGAGCCTGATGCTCATTTAGAGTCTCATTTTCATTTTGCTCAATCTGTGGATTTTCGTTCAGTGCGGAACCTATTGTGTTACCAGTGAGGCCATACATTTCCAGTGCGGGAGAGAACTTAGGAACAAAATCAGATTCAGGAGTAGTGAATGGTAATCCTACCAAACCACGATGATGTATGTGTGCAGCTGCAATTAGTCAAAGCTCATTATGCAGTCGGTGAATACACTCAAAGTCATTATGATCAGATACGACACCTGTCTTGAAATTTGCCAGATGTGCCAGATATAGCTTTTCAAGCTCCGTTTCAAGAAGCTTATAGAGGATGAGCGACCGTCGCTCAGATAGCTCAGTAATATCCTCAGTCTCGGCCCATTCGAGCAGCTGCTCTTCAATATCAACCATGGACTCAAAAGAAGAAAGATTCTTGAGGCGTACCTCTAGACGAAAATGAGTCTACTCTTCAAAAATAGCAAGTTGTGCAGAGACTTTGTCCTTTGCAGATGCTATCAATGATTGGCAATACGTGTTTGCAGAAGTGGAGTCAGGATGTATCTGTGCAACCGTTGTTGAAACTATATTATCGGGTTCTTCAAAACCATGGTCCATCTGTTCGTTATCAGCAACGTTTGCTTCATCGGCATTGGGGACAGTCGGAATGGGATCATCGGATGAGCCATTTCTTGCATCAGTGACAAGATCAGGCCCTGACTGCCTTTCATGCTCCTTCCGAGCATCACTATTTAGTCCCTCTTCCAGGTTGACTTCATCTATTTCTTGGTCAGAGAGGTTGATGTCCATTGTCGTAGGGTCTTGTAATCCAAAATCCCGTTGTTCATCACCATCAACTGTTCCTTCCCCCTTAGTGGGAGAGATTTGATGAAAGCAATCAACATTGGCTGTGGTGAAGTTGTGATCAGGGTGCTCGTCGTGCTCTGTTTGATCATTAAGAGCCAAATATTTGTCGAGGTTATCAACACCTCCTTTTTTTTGAATTTGGTCTTCAGGAAATTCCTCTGGTGCAATAGTAAGGGCTGTAATCGGATCAGGTTGGGTTGTACCGGCTTGCCTCTGTGTCGGCATTTGTTTCAAAAGGTGTGTGAGAGGGAGTGAATCAGAAGACTCAGATACTTGCGTTGTTTGGCGTTGGCGTTGCATTAACGGACATGAGTCTGTGTCCGAATCCTCCTCAGGATCAACATAAGGTGGGACCACAGTTTCTCTATTCTCAACATTTTGTGTTGCAGTAGTGTTGAGTGGTTTGTTGGCGCCCCCTGCCGCGCTTGGCGCGGGAAGCGTGATAGCGGCGGCCGCCGTCCGACGTGATTTCTGGCAGATCGTTGCGACGGCTGAATTTTATTTCTAGGTTTAGTTCGGGCCTGTCCCAGGCAGCCCATGAAGTTTTCGGGCCGATATTCGATATCGGGTCGGTTTTGGTCAATTTTGAAATTTTTGAGATTTTGGGCCCAAAATTGTTTTTGGCCCAATATGATGCAATTAAAATTGAAAAATACGATTTTGATTGTAAAATATGATTTTATAATTAAATATGATTTTGTTGATTAAAATTTGATTTTATCGACAAAATGCGATTTTATTATAAAATGCGATTTATGATTAAAATATGATTTTGCGATAAATAATTTGATTATTTAATTTATGCAAATTAATTAGATTGATTGCATGATTGGGATGATCGAGAGCCGTGCCCCCATGTGTTAGGTGTATGCTTTAGGTTTTTATGATTTCGGTTGTAATATTGTTGATTATCATTTTATAAAAGTGGGTCTGTTTGTGGCCCGTTCCCACCCCTTAAAATGTATCCCTTATGTGTCATGGAAATTTATTGTAAATTACTAGACTTAGTGGGAGGACTTTTGAAGATGGTGGGCCCGATGACGATCAAAGATATTGAAGACCGAAGATCTGTAAAACCGAAAGCAAATGTAATAGGATTGCATTGCATATTGCATTTCACCTAGGATTGGACCCAGGTCCGTGATTGGCAACCACGGACCGCATAGCTCTCGCAATCGATCATCCCAATGTTTATATATGTGATATATAGTTAGTTGAATCCGCATGTTTTAAATATGATTTAAAATATATTGCATGCGACCAAAATTTTCAAAAATAAAATCCCTCGTTTTAAATACGATTTAAAACTAATATCAAGATAAAAGTTTATTCGATAAACTAAAGGGAATTTAAATTTGTTTAAATTATCCCTACCTTCCATCAACAAGGGTGTACGCCGATGCTACCCGTATACATGGCCCGGCTCATATTATTGA
>KV009109.1:173952-189499 GCA_001598015.1 Dorcoceras hygrometricum | reverse complement strand
GGGTACTTGTACTTGATGAAGTACAAGTCTGAATCCTTTGAAAGGTTCAAGGAATTCAAGGCTGAAGTAGAAAATCAGTTAGGCAAAAGTATTAAGGCACTTTGATCTGATCGAGGTGGTGAATACTTAAGTACTGAGTTTCAAGACTATCTGAAAGAGAATGGGATTCTCTCACAGTGGACCCCTCCGGCCACACCACAGCTCAATGGTGTAGCGGAGCGTCGTAATCGGACCTTGTTGGACATGGTTCGATCTATGATGAGCTTCACTGAGCTTCCGACCTCGGTTTGGGGCTATGCGCTCGAAACGGCGGTAATGTTGTTGAACAATGTCCACACCAAGGCAGTGGATAAGACTCCGTATGAGATATGGATGGGCAAACCACCCAAGTACTCATTTATTAGGATTTGGGGATGTCCTGCTTACGTGAAGCAGACAGTGGGAGATAAGCTGGATACGAGATCCATCTTATGCTACTTCATTGGGTATCCAAATAATTCCATTGGATACTACTTCTACTATCCAGGTGAAACAAAAGTGTTTGTTTCTAGGAATGCCACCTTTATGGAAAGGGAATTTCTACTTGATAGAAAGGGCAAAATAGTAGAACTCGAAGAGGTTCGAGAACCAACTGAAGTACCAAGTGAAGCTCCTGCACCTACAGAGCCATTACCAGAAATGGTCGCACCTAGGAGATCCGAAAGGGTTCCTAGGGCTCCTGAGAGATAAGGTTTTCTCCTTGAAGATGATCAAAGTGATCAAATTGTTGGATCTGATCCAAGAACTTTCAAAGAGGCAATTTCCGATGCTGATTCTAATTTGTGGCTTGAAGCAATGCAGTCTGAGTTTGACTCAATTCATGCGAACCAAGTTTGGACTCTTGTTAACCCTCCCGAAGGAATTGTTCCTATTGGGTGCAAATGGGTATACAAGAGGAAACTTGGGCCTGATGGTAAGGTAATGACCTACAAGGCACGACTGGTCGCGAAAGGTTACACTCAAAGGCAAGGTGTTGACTATGATGAAACCTTCTCGCCAATCGCAATGTTCAAGTCAATTAGAATCTTGTTAGCCATAGCTGCATGGTACGACTATGAGATGTGGCAAATGGATGTGAAAACTGCGTTCCTTAATGGAAACATTAAGGAAGAGATCTATATGACGCAGCCTGAGGGTTTCACATCTGTTGGAAGTGAGCATAAGGTATGCAAGCTTCAGAGATCGATCTACGGTCTCAAACAAGCATCGAGGAGTTGGAACCTGAGATTCGATGAAACAATGAAGGAATTTGGTTTCATCAAGAATCCCGAGGAGCCATGTGTTTATAAGAAGGTAGTTAAAAGCGCTGTGACATTCCTCGTACTTTATGTTGATGACATTCTACTCATTGGGAATGATGTAGGAATGCTGCAATCAACTAAAGTCTGGTTTTCTAGTAGATTTTTGATGAAGGACATGGGTGAAGCATCCTATATTCTTGGAATACAGATCTATCGGGATAGATCGAAACGGATGCTCGGACTCACCCAGGCCACCTACATCGATACCATACTTAAGAGGTTCTTTATGAAAGAGTCCAAGAGAGGACACCTACCTATGTGCCACGGGGTCACTCTATCTAAGTCTATGTGTCCTAAGACTGATGAGGAGATAGAGAGTATGACACGTGTGCCATATGCCTCGGCAATAGGTAGCATTATGTATGGCATGATCTCGACTAGACCGGATGTCGCATATGCTCTGAGTGTCAAGAGCCGCTACCAGGCCAACCCCGGCCAATTGCATTGGAAGGCTGTGAAGGATATTCTTAAGTACTTGCGAAGGACTAAGAATATGTTCATGGTCTATAGGGATGGTGAACTGAAACTGGAAGGCTACACTGATTCTAGCTTCCAGTGTGACATGGATGATTCGAAGTCAACCTCTGGATTTGTATTCATGCTCAATGGTGGTGCTGTCTCTTGGAAGAGTTCCAAGCAAGACACCATCGCGGATTCAACCACTGAGGCTGAGTACATCGCAGCATCAGCTGCTGCTAAGGAGGCGGTTTGGATAAGGAATTTCGTCCAAGATTTGGGCGTCATTCCTGATGGAGTTGGTCCAGTCCCGGTGTACTACGACAACACAGATGCCGTTGCGCAAGCAAAGGAGCCTAGGTCTCACCAAAGATCCAAATATATACTGAGGAAATACCACATAATCCGGGATATTGTGGCTAGAGGTGACATAGCAGTTGAGAGAGTCGCCTCTGTGGACAACATTGTTGATCCACTTACGAAGCCCTTGCCAGGACCGTTGTTTGAAAAACATCATGAAACAATGGGACTGCGTCTGATGAGTAGTTGGCTTTAGGGCAAGTGGAAGATTGTTAGAGTAGATGCCCAACTAGCCAACTTGTGGCGTGTGGGTTTATAGACTCTTGTATATGACAGTCTTTATATATGATATTCGCATTTGTTTATGGCATTCTTTATCTTCGTTATGTTTATATAATGTTAAAAATTGTGTTGGATAAAGACCTAGAATGCACCATAGTGTATGTTAGATGTGATAGTGTGTATGACGGCTATCATGAAACACATCTAATAGTCACTGTGTATTCTGAATTAGTTCCAAGTCGATTGGGCCGTCAAAATGAGGATAAGGCCGCCCGAGCTCGAGACTAGTATCTGCGATGCAAAGTACCATGTTTCATTGGTAGGGAACATTGTGATGTTCTGAGCATGCAGATAGATAGTGACCTGGTGATCTATCGAACTACCCTCGTTCGAACTTTCCAAGTGGTTATCATTTGTCGAGTGGATAAGTCCGAGGTCTTGGTTGTACTGATTAGTCCTCACGACTCGAAACGTCATTGAGACTCTACATGATAGGCGTCTCACTTTGACCCGTTTGCCGACTCACTTGGGGTCATTAGGCGGCGGGATTGGGTGAGATCCCGATGCATGTAGGAGTCGATGCTTCGTTGTCGATGTCACTATTCGATCTCCAGGATGTATGCATAGTTATCGGATCTCTAGCGACTCTCGATTTACCAATGGTCGTTGATCTGATCGGGATATATGGATTGAAAGGACCGTACTGTACACTAACCACGACCAACTGGTTCTTGCAGGCACTATCAGTGATACCTAGGGGATCATGGCGCGATGTTGCTAGGCGCTTTACCATGATCCGTTGGGCAAGTCCGAAATTGTGATTTTGGAGCCGCAATGGTTGTGGGCCCACGGCTAGCTGTATCCCTGAACCATTGAGGGTCACACAAGTACTGGATTCGTGATTCCCGCACGGAAACTGAGCTCAATTTTTTGAGCATATGAGGAGAATTTTAGGGAGTGCGACTTCCTAAAAGTCAACAGGGGTCAAATTGCGATTTCCCGCTGTTGAGGGGCAAAACTGTCATTTTGGACTAAGTAATCTGAAAAATTGTTTTCGCATCATAATATTCAGTTTTGGAAACTGAGTCGATCGGTCCGATCTGATCATCGATTGGAATTATGATGAAACCACCGTGATGCAGATAAACCGAATGTTCATACGTTGGACTGGGCCCGCCCCAGGTCCAATGGGCCGGTTCAAGCCCATCATACCTATACATAGTCTTGAGCCTAGGGTTGCACAACACAAGCATCATAACAAAAACCCTAGCACCACACGCCGCCTCCCTCTCCCTCACCTCACTTCGCCGACCGCCGCATCACGTCGCCGCCCGCCGTCGTCCGATCTTCGCACGATTGGACTTGTTCTGATCCGTGCGACGAGGTGATTCCGTTCATGATAAAATCCATCAGCCTTCTAGTGCAGGCTGATCAAAGGAAGATCAAATCCGGTCGTGGACCTGATTAGACGTAATCTACCGCCGCCTACCGTGAAGAGCCAGTCTCCCTGTGATTATGGTTGGAGCCAGGCGCCTATCGCCAGCAAGGTAACACCCCGAGAAACGCCCTATGAATGGTTTATAGTGCTGCCTTTACTGTATTGAACGTTTCCCGGCGTTAAACTTCCGCTGTGCCGCCGGGAGACGGGATCCGGATCCGCCACCGCTTTCCCAACAAAATCATGGCAGAGACATCAACTAGATAGCTTCAGATAGTACAGTACTTCAGTCATTCCAAATTTCAAATTCCTTATGTCGTTCTGTACTCAGCTGATTTTTCATTTCCATGTATCGAGCTGATAGAACTCTTCTGACTTCTGAGCTGGTTCTTTAAGAATTCAGCTGATTCAATATTTCGGTCTGATTTCTGCACTTCTCATCGTCCAGCTAGTCTGTACTGGATCATCAGGCTGGTTTTACTTTGACCTCAATACTTCGAGCTGATTTCTCCGTTGATCATGATAAGTCTTGGTTTGAATGATTTCTTTTACGAGTTCTTTTTCTTATTAGTATTTCGTCACCAAAACATCTGAGTTTTATCCCAACAATTTCTCCCTTTTTGGTGATGCCAAAACCCTGCTCGTAAAAGAGAATCAATAACGATCACCATAAATTCATAATTCGTTCACCAGAATATAATGTAAGTTCAAAATCAGTTTGTTTCAACAGATTTATCCTCTATGGCTTAAAACCATTTTGTGTATCTGTATCTGTTGCTGGGATCGCCTAGATCATTACTTCTTCCTCTTTATGAACTCGATCCTCCTCGTCCTCTAGCCATCCCACGGCCATTTGGCCCTTCCCTTGGTCTACTACTTGATCCACCTTCCCCCTTTTTGGCAGCACCCGAATCCTTCAAATCCTCAACTATAATGGCCAGCTGAGATTTTACCACAGCCAGTTCATCTACCAACCTTTGAGTAAGGGTGCGTTCAAGAACATACATCTTAATATCCATCTCATCAGTAGTCTTCTTGAGCTGGTCGTGAAGCTGAGCAGTATGATGCTTGGTCATGAGCGTGTCTACACGAATGCGGAAATATGATTCATCAATAGATTAGACGTGTGTAGACAATTTAGTCAACATCTTAGTGGCAGTAGACAAGAGTTGCAAAGTAGAAGATTCCATAGAAGCGGATGCAACGATTTGTAAGTCTGAAGAATGGAGACCCTGACTGCTAGAGGTGTTCTCGATGGAAACAGTAGTGACATCCGGATTGATTACTGAAATGGGAATTGCATTTAAGCCTTCATCAGCTTGTGCTTCAGAGTTCTGCCCATCTTGGGTCCGAATATCATATCTGGCGATTGGAATGAGAGATTCGTTTTCCTGAGCCTGATGCTCATTTAGAGTCGCATTTTCATTTTGCTCAATCTGTGGATTTTCGTTCAGCGCGGAACCTATTGTGTTACCAGTGAGGCCATACATTTCCAGTTGGGGAGAAAACTTAGGAACAAAATCAGATTCAGGAGTAGTGAATGGTAATCCTACCAAACCACGATGATGTATGTGTTCAGCTGCAATTAGTCAAAGCTCATTATGCAGTCGGCGAATACACTCAAAGTCATTATGATCAGATACGACACCTGTCTTGAAATTTGCCAGATGTGCCAGATATAGCTTTTCAAGCTCCGTTTCAAGAAGCTTATAGAGGATGAGCGACCGTCGCTCAGATAGCTCAGTAATATCCTCAGTCTCGGCCCATTCGAGCAGCTGCTCTTCAATATCAACCATGGACTCAAAAGAAGAAAGATTCTTGAGGCGTACCTCTAGACGAAAATGAGTCTACTCTTCAAAAATAGCAAGTTGTGCAGAGACTTTGTCCTTTGCAGATGCTATCAATGATTGGCAATACGTGTTTGCAGAAGTGGAGTCAGGATGTATCTGTGCAACCGTTGTTGAAACTATATTCTCGGGTTCTTCAAAACCATGGTCCATCTGTTCGTTATCAGCAACGTTTGCTTCATCGGCATTGGGGACAGTCGGAATGGGATCATCGGATGAGCCATTTCTTGCATCAGTGACAAGATCAGGCCCTGACTGCCTTTCATGCTCCTTCCGAGCATCACTATTTAGTCCCTCTTCCAGGTTGACTTCATCTATTTCTTGGTCAGATAGGTTGATGTCCATTGTCGTAGGGTCTTGTAATCCAAAATCCCGTTGTTCATCACCATCAACTGTTCCTTCCCCCTCAGTGGGAGAGATTTGATGAAAGCGATCAACATTGGCTGTGGTGAAGTTGTGATCAGGGTGCTCGTCGTGCTCTGTTTGATCATTAAGAGCCAGATATTTGTCGAGGTTATCAACACCTCCTTTTTTTTGAATTTGGTCTTCAGGAAATTCCTCTGGTGCAATAGTAAGGGCTGTAATCGGATCAGGTTGGGTTGTACTGGCTTGCCTCTGTGTCGGCATTTGTTTCAAAAGGTGTGTGAGAGGGAGTGAATCAGAAGACTCAGATACTTGCGTTGTTTGGCGTTGGCGTTGCATTAACGGACATGAGTCTGTGTCCGAATCCTCCTCAGGATCAACATAAGGTGGGACCACAGTTTCTCTATTCTCAACATTTTGTGTTGCAGTAGTGTTGAGTGGCGTCGTGGTTATTTGTGTGGCAGCCGGTTGTGTGTGTGTCTTCTGTTTCTTACCCTTGTGTTTCCTCTTCTTAGGGACATTTTTTTCGGTTGCATCAGCCAAAGACTTCGTGATTTCTGGTGGTACTTGCTGAGTATGCTGCGATGGCTCACCCTCAGTATTGCTTGCAGTATCCTCCATTGGAGTAGTTCCTTGGTTGATCTTAATATAGTTCTCTACCTGTTTTGCTTGTTAGAACCTTTTTGGCATGTAGCTTTATTGACGTGCCGAGATCGGCCTGAACCAGAAGTTCCAGCAACATACTGATTTGAACTATATACCCCTGAGACTGTTTCCTTGGATTCTAAACCATCCCCAGCAATTGTTGGAATAGAATTCAACTCCAGTTGATCGATAGACCAGCAAAGATTGCTACCATAAGTTCAAACTTTTCACAGGTAACCTTGTCAAAAGATCCGGCTTTTGCACAGAGAGATTTCGCAACTATGTCATGCAATAGGCGATATTCGAAGAGTAAATCCTTTTTCTTACCAGAACTTTTGAACGGTACTGTAGTAGCAGAGAACCTAGTTCTCATTTCAGCGATTGTTTCGTTTGGAATACCAGATAAGTTCTGCATACCCTCAGTCGGAAGTTTGAACGTTCTCGAAAAAATTTCTTCTGTGACTACCAACTTTTTCCCAGATACAGTGCTCACTATCGTTCCCGCAATAACTCGTGCATTTGAGAAAAGTTCTGTGACAGCAGATTCAAAGACGAGGTAGTACCTTCTAAAAACCTGCGTAACTCGGTATCCTCGAGAGCTTTGGACATGCGAACCATTCCATCATGTTCCATAGCCAGTGCAGATGTGAAGCTTACCTGCAGTGTGTTAACAAAGTGGGAGGAAGCCATTTTCGACAGAAAATTTGATTCGATTAGGTAAGAGTTTAGTATACTGCAGGATTGACTCTGATTGCTCAAGGTGTGTTGATAATGTATCAAGGAAGATGAAGAAACGTGGTTTTTGTATTGAGCGGGAGAGAGAAGGGTTTTCGGGGACACGTGTCATCATCCAGTTTAAAAGGCTTTTGAAATTTCATAGAGATGACCGTCCGATTTAAGTAATTTGTAAACGCTAACCCAATCTCGAACGTTCAAGTTGGATATATCAGCTGGAAAAAATTGAGACAACCCCATGATAACATCACGCTGTGCCTCGAGCCTGACCAGATCGATATGGTATCAATCAGCTTAAAATAACCAGCTGGATTGTAACCAGCTCGAAACCTACCAGCTCGATGGAAACCAGTTGATTTTCTTGGTTATCTGTTTGACTCATATTGTTCCCCCTGAATTGATGCACTCAGAACAAGTTTACATCATTTCAAGGAGACCTAAGATGTTTCTAAAATAAGAAAACTTAGCATCTGGTAGTGGCTTGGTGAATATGTTCGCCACTTGCTGATCCGTAGACACATGCTCCACCCTAACGTCTTTCTTAAGCACGTGGTCTTGAATTAAATGATGTCGTATATCAATGTGCTTAGTTCTTGAATGCAGCACTGGATTTTGAGTGATCGCAATTGCACTTGTGTTGTCACAAAAGATGGGTGCTTGTGCATCAACGCCATAATCTCGAAGTTGTTGTTGAATCCATAATATTTGAGAGCAACAACTTCCAACTGCAAGGTATTCAGCCTCAGCGGTGGACGTAGCGATTGATGTCTGCTTCTTGCTAAACCATGAGATGAGCCTATCACCCAGAAACTGACACGTTCCACTTGTGCTTCGACGATCAATCTTACACCCTGCATAATCTGCATCACTGTACCCTATTAAATTCAAGCTGGAGTCTTTGGGATACCAAAGACCCACATTTTGTGTTCCTTTCAAATACTTTAGAATGCGTTTAACAGCCATATAGTGAGACTGTTTTGGATCAGCTTGAAACCTGGCACACATGCAGACCAAGAACATGATATCTGGTCTGCTTGCAGTGAGGTATAGCAATGAGCCAATCATCCCTTGATACATGGTTACCTCGACTGTTGTGCCAGCTTCATCTTTGTCCAGCTTGATGGGGGTGCTCATGGGAGTAGCTGTAGGAGAGCAGTTTTCCATTCCGAACTTCTTTAGAATTTCTTTAGTATACTTGGCTTGACTGATGAAAATTCCATCATCAAGCTGCTTGACTTTTAGGCAAAGGAAAAATGTCAATTCTTCCATCATACTCATTTCAAATTTCTCCTGCATCAACTTAGAAAATTTTCACACAGTTTATGGTCAGTTGATCCAAAAATGATATCATCAACGTATATTTGTACAAGTAGATATGATTATTTTTCGCAAATTTGAACAATGTTTTATCTACCGACCCAATCACAAAATTATGATCAATGAGAAATCTGGACAACGTATCATACCAAGCTCGTGGAGCTTGTTTTAGACCATATAGAGCTTTGTCTAGCTTGTATACGTGTTCTGGTTTGGTATGATCAATGAAGCCAGGTGGTTGTGAGACATATAGTTCTTCATTCATAATACCATTCAAGAAGGCACTTTTAACATCCATTTGGTAAACCTTAAAGTTCTTGAAAGAGGCATACGCAAGAAATATTCTAATAGCCTCCAGTCTAGCGACCGGCGCAAATTTTCTTCTTGCCTATATCCTTGCGCAACGATCCTATCCTTATTTCGAACTACGGTTCCTTGTTCATCTAGTTTGTTCCTAAAAACCCAGCGGGTTCCTATTATATGTTCATTGTCTGGTTTAGGAACTAGATGCCATACTTTACTACGTTCAAACTGGTTTAACTCTTCCTGCATAGCGTCTATCCAACTAGGATCTTCTAGAGCCTCTTCGATTTTCTTAGGTTCTATATGAGATATGAATGCCGAATTAAGATATTCATGCATCTGGCCTTGTGTCCTAACAGGGGCAGTCGGGTTACCAATGACCAACTCAGGTGGATGATTCTTAGTCCACCGAAGATCTGGTCCGTATGAGGTAGATGGATCGTGCTGTTCCCCCTGTGTTCTTGCTGGTTCTTCTGAGATGCCATCTGCTGATGTGTTGTTTGTTGGAACGATGTTGTCAGCACCAGCTCGTTCTAGACCGGCTAGATCATGATTCCGATCATCTTGCTCGACAGCTGGAATGTCAGCGTTGGTAATTGAGCTGGTCAAGTTGTGCTGATCATCAGCTTGCTGTCTAGGTTGCTCTTTGTCGTCACTTGACTCTTCCAGTTGAATAGATTCAAGACAAGTGCATAGATCATTTAACTTTGAGGCTGACGATGATTGAAGACTGGTCTCATCAAACACCACATGAGCTGATTCTTCCTCTGTTAACGTTCTGTGTTTGAATACTCTATATGCTCTGGTAACAGCTGAGTATGCCAGAAATTTACCTGTATCAGATCTCACGTCAAAGGCTCGTAAGTACATTTTTCCGTTGATATGGATGAAACATTTGCATCCAAACACCCTGAAATATGAGATATAGGTTTCTTGCAATTCCAGATCTCATAGGGTGTGACCCCGTGTCGTTTATTTATCATTGTTCTGTTTTGAGTATAACAAGCTGTGTTGACGGTTTCAGTCCAAAATTTACTTGAGATGCCAGAATCAGCAATCATAGTTGTGACAGCTTCTTTCAAAGTACGATTTCTACGCTCAGCCAGTCCATTCTGCTGAGGTGTTCTTGCTGCAGATAACTCATGTTTGATTCCAATATCATCCAAATAGGAGGAGATTTTAGAATTTACAAATTCTGTTCCTCTATCACTCCTAATCTGATTGACATTACAAGACTGCTCATTTTGAAGACGTTTTAAAAGCTTGATCAGCTGGTCGGCAGTTTGATCTTTTGACTTCAAAATAACACCCAAGTAAATTTGGAGAAATCATCCACCACAACAAGGGTATATTTCATTCCCCCTAAGCTGGTTACGGATATTGGGTCGAAAAGATCCATATGTAAGAGATCCATCTTTCGAAAGGTTTTTGTATTGCCTTTAAGTTTAAAAGTAGATTTGAGGTGTTTCCCCAGCTGACAGGCGGAGCAAACCTTGTCCTTTGAAAATTTTAAATGGGTAAGCCATCGACCAGCTCGTTTTACTCAAATTGGCAATAGTTTTGAAATTCAAATGATTCATCCGTTGATGCCATAACCAACATTTGAGGAGTCATCAACTAGACAAGTGTGCTCTTTATACGGCTGGTTTGACCAATCTACTTTGTAGGTATTTCCAGATCGATATCCTATGAGAATAGTCAGACCCTATGGATTAAGAACTGTGATGTGTGTTTTTGAAATTTAACAGAATAGTCACTATCACATAGCTAACTTATAATAATCAAGTTGTAATACAGATTTTCAACAAGAAGTACATTGTTTACTGTAAAGTTACCATGGGTAAGCTTACCCTTACCCATGGTGTTACCATTTGAATTGTCACCAAAGGTGATTTTAGGTCCATTGCATGATTTTATATCTGATAGCAGCTTGGCATCCCCCGTCATGTGCCTGGTACATCCACTGTCCAGATACCACGTAGACTGCTTTAGTCTTGATGTCTTTCGTTCCTGCAATCACAATTCAATACAACTTGGTACCCTTTGATTCAATTGGGTCCAGGTTTGATTAGACCTTTTGGAACCCACACTTGGATAATCCTAATCCATTTACCAGTGTATACATCAAAGCTTTTGTGTGATCCGTGTGTGTTTTTTGTTCTGGTGTGATTGTGATAGGCAACATAAGAGTTTCTTGAGCTGGGCTTTAGATAGTGTGGCCTGTACTGTCTGTCCTTAGTTGAAGATTGGTTGAGCTGGTTTATTTTGTTTAATTTAGGCTTTATTTTTACAAATTCAACTCTTTTGTTTAGCCAGCTCTCCCGATGCTTCTCAGGAGCAGTGTATCCAAGCCCACAAAATCTTCCTTGCCGGATCAAGGACCTAACTGTCATCACAGTATCACCAGAATTTTCTTCAGCAATCTGTTCCCGGCTGGATTTTAATCTGGGATAGTAACAGCCAGAGATTTAGTTGGCTGAGATGTAGATGGCTCTGTTTCGGCTCTGGTTTCTAGTTCGAACTCGTATGCCTTCAGGTTAGCAAACAAGTCATGTAACTCCAGTTTTTTCAAGTCTTTTGACTCCCTCATGGCCATAGTTTTTACATCCCATTCCTTGGGGAGTGCACGCATTACTTTTAGGGCCAGATCTCTGTTGCTGTAAGGTTTTTTCAATCTGGCTATTTCGATCACCAGAGAGCTAAATCTTTCATCAAATTCGGCCATGGTTTCTTCAGGCTTCATCTTGATGAGATCAAATTTTTGCAAAGCTACAGTCAGCTTGTTTTCTTTTGTTTCCTCATTTCCTTCAAAAATCTGGACCAGCTTTTCCCAGATTTCTTTTGCAGTGGTGCATGTCTGAATCTTGCTAAACATGTTATTGTCTAGCGTCTTGTATAATATATCCTTTGCGACATTATCAAGATTTGCCTTTTTTCTATCTTCGGAGCTCCACTCCTGTCATGGCTTCTCAATCCATTGAGGTGCACCATCAGCTATAGCAATAGCAGGGTTTACTTTTAGTATCGACATTGGTCCGTTAGTGATTATGAACCACATGTCGTCATCTTGTGCTGCTAGGTGCGCTTGCATCCGGATCTTCCAGACATCGTATTCCTCCTTGGAGAACATAGGAATTTTATAGTGAGAGACCGACATGTTTACTACACACTGAGAAAACTAGCTCTGATACCACTTGTTAGGATCGAAAAGAGTGATTGAGAGTTCAGAGGGGGGGTGAATGAACTCCTTTGCTAATTTTAAACAAACAATTTCTTTTGAAAAAATTTTACAGCTCAAAACTAGCTTCCAGCCGAGTTACCAGCTGGAAGGCTTTCTCAGTGATGATGTTGTCTCACATAATAAAGTAATTTTATGCGGAATAAACGCGATTCAGGCAGCTGAACAATTTAATCAAAAATGTGAAAGTAAAAGCAGTAAGGAAAAGTAAGTTGTTTCTGGAAGTTCGGAGCAATCTCTCCTACGTCTCCCCTTCTTCCACGGTGGGAAGGATTTACAGCTCAAAACTAGCTTCCAGCCGAGTTACCAGCTGGAAGGCTTTCTCAGTGATGATGTTGTCTCACATAATAAAGTAATTTTATGCGGAATAAACGCGATTCAGGCAGCTGAACAATTTAATCAAAAATGTGAAAGTAAAAGCAGTAAGGAAAAGTAAGTTGTTTCTGGAAGTTCGGAGCAATCTCTCCTACGTCTCACCTTCTTCCACGGTGGGAAGGATTTCACTAGAAGGTTTTGATTTATACAACTCTTTTACAAACCCACTCTCGTGACCCTCAGCCAAGAGAACTCCTAGAAACCAACGACACGCAGACCAGCAGCCTGGTTCGTTATTACAAACACATCAGTACTCAGCCGTTTAGCTATCTTACGACACACAGACCCTCAACCTGGTTCGTTATTACAACTGTTAAATCTCTCAGCTGGTTGTGCTACTCTAGCACTCAGACACTCTCTGTTTATAATTTTACAAATCGAGTTTAAAGTCTACAGAATGAGCGTAGAAGAGTTGGTGACACAAGGAATATTTATGATATGTGCGTGTGTCATTTATCGAGCTGGTTCAGGATGAACTTATGCTTTTGTGAAGGATTTAAATAACTTATATATGCTCGAATGATCTTGTATGGATCTATCGTCCTCCACAGCTTCTCTTCTCTTCTATATATTACTCTTTGGATGTAACGATAATAAATGTTACCAGTAGACACATTGAATACATCCAAGTAGAAATATTAGTGGTGCCATAAATGCTTGTACCATGAAGGTACAGCTTTATTAAATGCATTTCCATTTTTGTTAAGTCTGCGCCGTCTTCAGTCTGTTGTCATGTCCCTGCATATCTGGTTTTATCTTGAAGTGGTTTCAATGACTATAAATCATGGCAGAGACGTCAACTAGATAGCTTCAGATAGTACAGTACTTCAGTCATTCCAAATTTCAAATTCCTTATGTCGTTCTGTACTCGGCTGATTTTTCATTTCCATGTATTGAGCTGATAGACCTCTTCTGACTTCTGAGCTGGTTCTTTAAGCATTCAGTTGATTAAATATTTCGGTCTGATTTCTGCACTTCTCACCGTCCAGCTAGTCTGTACTGGATCATAAGGCTGGTTTGACTTTGACCTCAATACTTCGAGCTGATTTCTCCGTTGATTTAAATGATTTCTTTTACGAGTTATTTTTCTTATTAATATTTCATCACCAAAACATCTGAGTTTTATCCCAACAACATCCAATAGCAATACAAACATAGACTGACTCCCAATCAACAAACTAAATGATCCATGATGAGTCTCTCGCTCAACATAGATACAATACATTAATACATAAATATACTATATATAACTGGGAAACTCTATCCACCTCCCGGGGCACTACCAGCTGGATCAACTCCACGTCCAGCGGAGAAACTATGATAACCTGAAATATACACAGGCAAACAAGACAACCAGCCCTAGAGGGACATGTGGTCAAACCCCAGTACGGAGAGCAACTGAAAACAGCTAATAGATAGCAACAGATAATATGCAGATGCTATGCAAGTTAAGGCAGAAAGGATGAGATCTGGTGGTTTATTGTAGAGCTTAGAGGTGCCCCAATGGAATTGGGAGCACATAGCAATGGATTTCGTTACACATTTGCCTCTAGCCCCTGAGTTTTATAAGGTTTTAGTGGATTGTAGGAATAACTGGATTCTCATTAAGATTTGAAGCGATAATGAACAAGATATTCGATACTCCTCACAAATCCAAGCTCAACTCTGCTAAGAAGAGTATGCACGGGGTTCAATCCGTAATAGTAAGGAAGCTACCTTGTGTAGTCTGTTAGCATTTGAGTAGATTTCTTCTTAAGCTCAAATCTGTTTCGACACTGAGATCTGAAATCTGCTCTCAAATATAATAGCTTTACTGACTTTCTCTCGCATATCTTCTCTCTTTACTTTAATGATATCTTCAGATCTGAAACTTCTCTTCTTTACGAAATATCCCCCTTTTTGTCTTATTCAAAATAGAAATATAGTCAAATCTGAAATCCCGGAATAACTGAATCTGTGAGATATCCTGTCCTGATCTGACTTTCTGCTCTTGAGATCTGATAAACTATTTTCTCTCTTATACACAATAACCGGATCTGAAAAACTCTGTTCCCCGAAACTGAAATAACTGACCCGATTACTCAAATAAACCGAATACCCAAATCTGATATATCTGATCTGAAATACTCTGATCCAAAATCATCAACCCAAATAACTGAGATCTGAAAACCTCTGTTAAATACGCTCCGCTCTTCTCTGATCTGATATACTTATCTTGATAGCATAATGTCCAGATCTGAAATCCTTACTTCCCCGAAAGCTCGATTTACTTAAGATTCAGATCTTAGTCTTAAGTTAAGTTCTTAGTCTAGTTTTTTTATCACCAAAACTTATAAATTTTATCTTAATAATTTCCCCCTTTTTGGTGATGACAAAACTTAGCAGCCTTTGACATAAATAGAGACAAAAAAAAAATTGCTCCAAGTCTGCTATATATTCAATACGAAACATCTAAGCACAAAAGATTTGTACAAGAACTGAAAATATCAAAATCTGCTCAGTTTCATTCTCCAAACCAATATAGAAAACCTTTCGAACTAGTTGTTAGAGTAGATGCCCAACTAGCCAACTTGTGGCGTGTGGGTTTTATAGACTCTTGTACAAACAGTCTTTATATATGATATTCGCATTTACTTATATGGCGTTCTTTACTTTCATTATGTGTGTAATGATTTACAATTGCGTTGAGTAAAGACCTAGAATACACCTAAGCGTATGTTAGATGTGATAGTGGGTATGACGGCTATCATCGAACACATCTAATAGTCGTTGTGTATTCTGAACATGTTCCTAGTCGATTGGGCCGTCAAAATGAGGATAAGGCCGCCCGAGTTCAAGACTAGTATCTGCGATGCGAAGTACCACGTTTCATTGGTAGGGAACATTGTGATGTTCTGAGCATGCAGAT
>KV009109.1:143245-154783 GCA_001598015.1 Dorcoceras hygrometricum | reverse complement strand
TCTATCGGGATAGATCGAAAAGGATGCTCGGACTCACCCAAGTTACCTACATCGATACCATACTTAAGCGGTTCTCTATGGAAGAGTCCAAGAGAGGACACCTACCTATGTGCCACGGGGTCACTCTATCTAAGTCTATGTGTCCAAAGACTGATGAGGAGATAGAGAGTATGACACGTGTGCCATATGCCTCGGCAATAGAATTCAGATCTATCGGGATAGATCGAAAAGGATGCTCGGACTCACCCAAGTTACCTACATCGATACCATACTTAAGCGGTTCTCTATGGAAGAGTCCAAGAGAGGACACCTACCTATGTGCCACGGGGTCACTCTATCTAAGTCTATGTGTCCAAAGACTGATGAGGAGATAGAGAGTATGACACGTGTGCCATATGCCTCGGCAATAGGTAGTATTATGTATGGCATGATCTCAACTAGACCTGATGTCGCATACGCTCTGAGTGTCACGAGCCGCTACCAGGCCAACCCCGGCCAAATGCATTGGAAGGCTGTGAAAGATATTCTTAAGTACTTACGAAGGACTAAGAATATGTTCATGGTCTATGGGGGTGGTGAACTGAAATTGGAAGGCTACACTGATTCTAGCTTCCAATGTGACGTGGATGATTCGAAATCAACCTCTGGATTTGTATTCATGCTCAATGGTGGTGCTGTCTCTTGGAAGAGTTCCAAGCAAGACACCATCGCGGATTCAACCACTGAGGCTGAGTACATCGCAGCATCAGCTGCTGCTAAGGAAGCAGTTTAGATAAGGAATTTCGTCCAAGCGTTGGGCGTCATCCCTGATGGAGTTGGTCCAGTCCCGGTGTACTTCGACAACACAGGTGCCGTTGCGCAAGCAAAGGAGCCTAGGTCTCACCAAAGATCCAAACATATACTGAGGAAATACCACATAATCCGGGATATTGTGGCTAGAGGTGACATAGCAGTCGAGAGAGTCGCCTCTGCAGATAACATTGCTGATCCACTTACGAAGCCCTTGCCAGGACCGTTGTTTGAAAAACATCATGAATCAATGGGACTGCGTCTGATGAGTAGTTGGCTGTAGGGCAAGTGGGAGATTGTTAGAGTAGATGCCCAACTAGCCAACTTGTGGCGTGTGGGTTTTATTGACTCCTTGTATAACGATCTTTATTTATGAAATACGCATTTCCTTTATGGCATTCTTTATTTTCATTATGTTATAATGTTAACAATTGTGTTGGATAAAGACCTAGAATGCACCATAGTGTATGTTAGATGTGATAGTGGATATGATGGCTATCATGCAACACATCTAATAGTCACTGTGTATTCTGAATACTTTCCTAGTCGATTGGACCGTCAAAATGAGGATAAGGCCGCCCGAGCTTGAGACTAGCATCTGCGATGTGAAGTACCATGTTTCATTGGTAGGGAACATTGTGATGTTCTGAGCATGCAGATGGATAGTGACCTAGTGATCTATCGAACTACCTCGTTCGGGACTTTTCAAGTGGTTACCATTTTCGAGTGGATAAGTCCGAGGTCTATGTTGTACTTATTAGTCCTCACTACTCGAAACTTCATTGAGACTCTACATGATAGGCGCCTCACTTTGACCCGTTTACCGACTCACTTGGGCTCATTAGGTGCCGGGATTGGGTGAGGTCACTATGCATGTAGGAGTCGATGCTTCGTTGTCGAGGATTCACCGCTCGCTTTTATGCGTGGATATCCTATGCTATCTGAGGAGATAATAGTGTGATAAATCTCTGACCAGAGTAGTGGATGTGTTTTAGGTAAATGGGTTTACCTAGTAACACTCGCGATGTCATTATTTGATCTCCAAGATGTATGCATAGTTATCGGATCTCTAGCGACTCTCGATTTACCAATGGTCGTTGATCTGATCGGGATATATGTGTTGAAGGGACCGTACTGTACGCTAACCATGACCGACTGTTTCTTGTAGGCACTATCAGTGATACTTATGGGATCATGGGGCGATGTTGCTAGGCGCTTTACCATGATCCGATGGGCAAGTCCGAAATTGTGATTTCGGAGTCACAATGGTTGTGGGCCCACGGCTAGCTGTATCACTGAACCATTGAGGGTCACACAAGTACTGGATTCATGATTCCCGCATGGAAACTGAGCTCAATGTGTTGAGCATAGGAGGAGGAATTTAGGGAGTGCGACTTCCTAAAAGTCAACAGGGGTCAAATTGCGATCTCCCATAGTTGAGGGTCTAAACTGACTAGGTGGTCTGAAAAATTGTTTTCACATCATAATACTCAGTTTTGGAAACTGTGTAGATCGGTCCGATCAGATCGTCGATCGGAGTTATGATGAAGTCACGGTGATAGGGATGAACCGAATGTTCATACGTTGGACTGGGCCCGCCCCAGGTCCAATGGGCCGGTTCAAGCCCATGTATCACCTTTATTTACTAGACTTGGTCTAGGGCTACAACTTAACACTAGAACACCAACCCTAGCCTCCAATAGCCGCCGCCCCCTTCTCCCTCACAACCTCACGGCCGCCGCCCCTCCGCCGTCGCTCCGCCGCCGTTGATCGCGTGATCGGACTTGTTCCGATCACCCTTTCGAGGAGATTCCATTCGTGCCAAATTCGTCAGGTCTTCTAGTGCAGAATGACGAAGGAATCTTGATTCCGGTCGTGGACCTGATTAAGGGGAATCTACCGCCGCCTACATTGAAGTGCTGGATTCCCTCTGAATCTGGTCGGAGCCAGGCGCCTAGACGCCAGCAAGGTAACATTCGTTAAACATCCTATGTATGTTTATTGAATAGATTTGATATATTGAACGATTCCCGGTGCAAAATTTTTAAACTTCCGCTGTGCCCCGGGAAACGGGATCCGGATCCAACACTGCGCCGACAATCAAACCATGTCCATCAAGGTTTGAGATGCTCCGCTACACCATTTACTTGTGGTGTGGACGGAGGGGTCCACTGAGAGAGAATCTCATTATCTTTAAGATAGTCTTGTAATTTGGTACTAAAGTATTCTACACCTCGATCGGATCGAAGTGTTTTAATACTCATTCCCAATTGATTTTCTACTTCAGCCTTGCATTCTTTGAACTTTTCAAAGATTCAGACTTGTGCTTCATTAAGTACAAGTACCCATACCTAGAGTGATCATCGGTAAAGGTGATGAAGTAGGTGTGACCGGACTTAGTACCAATGCTAAGTGGGCCACACACATCAGTATGGATCAAATTCAATAGACCTTGAGCACGTTCAGGCTTGCCCGTGAAGGGCAATTTTGTCATTTTTCCTTTGAGACAGGATTCACAAGTTTTTAAGGAGTTAACATCAGACATATTAAACATGTCGCTCCTAATCAACTTGTTCATCCTATTTAAGTAAATATGACCTAGCCTAGAATGCCAAAGTTGTGCTGGGTTCAGATTATCATTTTACCTTTTTATTGTTGTTGTGTGTATTTCCACATCGCGAGTTGGAACTTCTCTCAATTTTAAGGCGTATAGATCATTTTCGCGTTCCCAATTCCAATTAAACATTCATTCTTGTAAATATTGCAAATCAAATTGGCAAATGACAAGAATATCCATCACTATCAAGCATAGAAACAGATATAATGTTCTTTATTAATTCAGGAACTGATGGATCTGTGTAAACAGATCCTGATTAAGTTTTGAATTACACAAAACCTATTATTTTGTTACTGACAATTCTACGTAGTGTGCAGAACTTAAATAAGACAGGAGAAGAAATATCTGTTAAAGGGAGATGTCGACAGAAAGTGAAGAGAAGAAAACAGAAGTCTGATTTAGTATTGATAGGAGAAGTCTGCTCAAACACTGTGAAGAGAAGTTGTGAAACGCGGGTGAAGTCTGGAATTGAGCATGAGAAGAAATAGAAACATGTATCGCATAAACAAAGAAATCTGGAACGATGATGAACAGTAGGAATCTGTTGCACAGTAGAAATCTTATCATGTGCAAACAGGAGAAGTCTGGTTCGAGGTGAACAGGAGAAGTCCGATTCGAAGTGAACAGGAGAAATCTTGTAAGAACAAGAAAGCTGGACGTGAAATGAACAGTAGAGATCTTATGAACAAACACTGACGAGCAGGAGAAATCTGGTTGTGATGAAATAGAAGAATTCTGGAAGACAATTAAAAAGAAAAGATGAAGTCTGGAAGAAGATCTCGTACAAAGTCTGTTTGAGAAATGAACACAGTAGAAGTCTGGACCAGTTGATGGAAGAAATCTGGATGTGTCAAGAAAAGAGAAATCTGCATACATCGAATAGGATAAATCTGGTTCGATGTGAATAGGAGAAATCTGGTTAAACGTTGTGAAGAAAAGCGATAGAGCAACATCGTTTGATAAACAGATTTCTCCAATCACCAGACGTTGTTGAAATGACGTTTGGAACAATCAGTTGTTTAAGATCTTGTCACTGACGCAACAGTAGTTGAAAATAAAGCAGACAAGAGTTAAAAGAAAAGATAAACCAGTCGCTGCATTTTACCAGTCGACTGGATTAAAGATTGGATAAACCAGTCGCTGCATTTTACCAGTCGACTGGATTAAAGAAAAGATAAACCAGTCGCTGCATTTTACCAGTCGACTGGATTGAAGAAGATAAACCAGTCGCGGCACAATGAAAAGAAATACCAGATGCGAAGTTGTTGCAATAATGGAAGAAAGAACAAAGCTTAATCAAAGTTGATACCAGCTGGTGAAGATGAACCAGACTCACAAAGATTAATCAGCAGAAGAGATCGAACCAGCTGGAGTAATCAATCCAGCAGTTGCAAAAATCCAGCAATTAAACAGAAGATGGTTCAGTAGATGATGAAAAGCGAAACATATCAGTAGTTGAACAATTGAACAGAAGCTGTATCAACAGATCGACCAGCTGAAGCGCCAAAAGAAAGAATAATTCAGCAGGTGTAGAAAATCGCATTTAGCAGGAAGAACGCGAAAAGAGAATGATATCAGCAGTTGATCAAGTTGTGAAGGTTCTGTGTAGGAAGAAGCGAAGAGTGACATCATCTTATGTTAAGAGTTGCAACGACTGATTCCTTGAGTGCACAATTGTACAACTATAGTAATGAAAAGGAGATGCAAACAAAAGATGATTTCAGCAGTGGAGAAAGATGAAACAGTGTTGCGCACTAGCATGTTACAATCAGCTGTTAAACAAAGAGCATTAAGAAGCAACCAGCTGCTGGAACGTAAAAGGCAAATCACAAGATGACAAAAAGCCTGCAAAGAAAAGGACACAAGGACAACTCCCTGTCTGTACTTTACAAGACATATTTTGAACGGGAAGAAAAGTGTGTCAAACGGAAAGAAATTTGAACAGCAATATATATACAAGAACGCCATTGAAGAGCAGTGCTGTTGCAGTAAATGTTGGTTGCACAATGCACAAACAGAGGGAAGAAAAATAGAAGTACGAAGCAGTCGACCACCATTAGAGAGGAGCTTGCTACGAGCGTCGACTGCTGAGTTCTAATTAGCTTTTGTAGAGCAATTTCCCTAGTGTGTGAGATTTAATTTCTACGAGAGTTGTGCTTACACTGTAAATCTCACACACGCAGTGATTCATTCACATTCATTAGTGAATGAATCTCAAACCCAAAATGCAAATCAGTTCCCGTCCAAGCACGATGACGTTAAACTCTGTGTCTGTATCTTTTCTCACATAGGTGTTAAAGAAGTGATTGAGTGACAGCCAAGGGCTGGTTGATTACACTGTAAATCTCACACACGCAGTGATTCATTCACATTCATTAGTGAATGAATCTCAAACCCAAAATGCAAATCAGTTCCCGTCCAAGCACGATGACGTTAAACTCTGTGTCTGTATCTTTTCTCACATAGGTGTTAAAGAAGTGATTGAGTGACAGCCAAGGGCTGGTTGAGTCTAGGAGTTCTCGCAGCTGCTGGTTGCGGGATCGGGTCTGTACACGATGTATAGATCAAAGTCTTCTAGTGGATCCTTCCGAGGCGGAAGAAGGGGAGACGTAGGACATTGATGTCCGAACTTCTAGAAACAAATACTGAGTAATCTCTTTATGATTTACAACATTTACCTTTAGCATATTCACACGGCATTTAAGATTCCACACGCACAGTAGCTCATAAATATGTTTAATGGAATCTGGATGCATAGCATTTTACTTTAGTATGTTTGATAATTAGTTGGCACACTCACACGCACAAGGCATTTGAGATTCTACACGCATAGTAGCTTTAACATATATTTAATGGAATCTCAATGTGTAGCTTTGTTCTCATTATTCATATATTCCGCATAAGCTTTTATTTTAGCACACAAGCATACACAGTTATCACACACGCACAGTCAAACAAATTTCTAACAGAAATCTGTTTGCATTGTTTTAAAATATGAGGATTCAGTTCTGGTGTTTTCCGCATGTTTTATTACATACCAGATCTATCTCCGGTGCTCTATTTAATGTTCAAGAACCCGAGGTATTGCACCTCCATTATAGCAGCGCAAAAATTTTTAATTTGTCCGTAGCGCTCGCTTTCGTTTATTTGATCCTATTTTCGGACCAACAGGAACAAATAAAACGTTTCTCGACAACAACTTAAAATTTGAAGAAAGAAATAAATAAACATCTCCGATAGCTTTGGCCGCAACCCTTGCTCCGTTGCCAAGCCTCAAGTGGGTCTCACCCTCCCTAAGACGCCGGCTTCTTGTCATTACATGCAAGTCATTGCAGATATGAGATCCACATCCGATATCAAGTACCCAAAAAGTCGAGTTAAGAGACATATTTATTTCAATGTAGAACATACCTTTTGCAGTTTGCAACTACTCGAGGTAAGCCTTACAGTTCCTCCTTCAGTGCCCAGGCTTTTGGCAGTGGTGGCAAACATCTTCAAATTTGTTCGACTTTGAAGCCCTTGCCTTGGGCTTCTTGGCGGGCTTTCTCTTCTTCGCAGTGGCAGAACGCATCTCACCCTTGCGTTTGGGCCCATTTTTGCAGAGGAAGAAAAGCCCAAAAGGAGGACGGGCTTTTCCTTCTTTATGGTCCCCCCAAACACGACAAGCATGTTTACCACCTCTTCAAGGGTAGCCTCCAGCTTGTTCAGTTGAAGTTGACCACAAAGGGGTCGAATGCAGTAGGGAGGGAGAGGAGAATCAGATCCACAGACAGCTCATGTGGAAGCGTGATAAGTGGCAGAACGCATCTCACCCTTGCGTTTGGGCCCATTTTTGCAGAGGAAGAAAAGCCCAAAAGGAGGACGGGCTTTTCCTTCTTTATGGTCCCCCCAAACACGACAAGCATGTTTACCACCTCTTCAAGGGTAGCCTCCAGCTTGTTCAGTTGAAGTTGACCACAAAGGGGTCGAATGCAGTAGGGAGGGAGAGGAGAATCAGATCCACAGACAGCTCATGTGGAAGCGTGATATCAATGCCCACTAACTTCTCAATGAGCCCAATCATACGGACCCATGCTAGCGGATCGAAGTCCCCTCGCGCATGTGGCTTGTCATGAGCTCCTTGACAGTAGTGAACCTCTCAGTTCGAGAGGTCTCCCCATATAGATCTTTGAGATGAAGGTGTATACCAGCAGCATACTCCGTCTTCTCAAATCGCCGCTGCAATTCGTTGGATATGGATGCTATCATATAGCACCGTGCCTTAAGCTCATCATCCCACCATTTATCCAGCTCCTCAGGATTGGCATTGAGATTTCGAAGTCAATCTTGGTAGTTTAAGCCAGTGAACTTGTTGCTATCCAGTATAGCAGCAAGTGGAATTTTGATCGAAGACATAATGAAAGCAGTTTATACTGAAAAGAAAAACAGACATGCATTACAGATTATTCATGAAAAACGCTAAGACATAAAACATGGTCATTTAGTTTTATGAATTATCATTCCATTATTTTAACGATTTCACCATCCTCTAATGAAATCGAGAAAGCAAGTTTCCTTAGTGGGTACACAGAGTCCAATCAAGGAATCACGGTCCCGAATAATATCAGCCAATCATGACCCTCAAAAGGTAGAGCTCAATTGCAATAGGTGCAACCTCCATGTATTTATCTCACGTCCAGTAAGGGCCCATTAATATGACGCCGATTACTATCACGTGTCAAGATGACCCATCAATGTTGAGTCGTGATGGACGGTCACCTTAATGTCCCCAATAATATGAGCCAACGTTAAAGGTAGTTCCAACCAAATCATAGCAAGTGCCAATGATGTGCACAGCTTTTCGGCACACAGAACCGTCCCAAGAATATGAGTCGGGCTATGTATGCAGGTAGCATCGACGTACACCCATTATTGATGGAAGGTAGGAAATTTTAAATAATATTTAAATCCCTTAGCTTCATGATCTTATCGAATAAACTTTTGTTTTATGATCAATTTATGAGTCATGGACTAACATTCTCTAAGAGTGCTTCCAGGTGGATGGAGGGGCTAAGGCCTACTAAAAAACCAACCTCCTTAGACAAAGCAACGCCCTACAGGGAGACTTAGCCGGTACAACAAACTAAGTTCCTTCAATTTAATCATGAAACTTTTAATATTGATATAAATTTTAAATCAAATTTAAAACGAGGGATTTTAATTTCGAAATTTGGTCTCAATAATTTTAAATCAAATTTAAAACTTTCGGATTCAACAGATATATATCACATATATAATTGGGATGATCGATAAGCGAGAGCTATGTGATCCGTGGTTGCCAAGCATGGATCTAGGTCCAATCCTAGGTGATATGCAGTATGCAAATGAAATCCTATTACATAAGCTTTCAGTTTTACAAGTCTTCGGTCTTCAATATCTTTGATCATCATCTCCACCATCTTCAAAATTATCCTCTCACTAAGTCTCATATTTACATTTAAATATCCATGACAAATAGCGATACATTTTAAAGGGGTGGGAACGGGCCATAAACCAGGCCCACTATGATATGATTTCAACAATATTACAACCAAAAAATGTGAAACGTAGCATACACTTAACACATTGGGCATGACTCTCGATCATCTCAAACATTATCTATTCAATTAATTCAATTAACTTGATATAATAAAATATTCAACTCAAATTTGATTTTATCCAACAAAATCATATTTTAAATATAAAATCATATTTTATTAAAAAAATTATTTTGTCATTTTAATTGCATCAGTTTTGGGTTTAAAACAATTTTAGGTCCAATATCTCAAAATTTTTCAAAAATTAATTTTGGTCGAACCAAAAGTCCCAATAGCAAGTATCGGCCCAAGAACCCCTCGGGCCACCCGGGATAGGCTCGGAAAAACCCTGGAATTCAAAATCCGCCGCGGCATCTTCGCCCCGGCACCGCCGCACAGGCGGTGCCCCGCCGCTCACGCGCATCCCTGTGCGCAACGTGTCCGCACCGAAGCCGGCCACCTGCACGACCAGCTCAAGCAGGAGAGGCGGCCGGAGCGCGCACGAGCGTGCGGAACGTGTGCGAACCCCCGTGCACGACGTGTGCGCATGGGTACCGACCAGCACGCGCAACGCCCGTCGGGGTGTGCGCGCCAGGTGCACAATGCCCACAGCAACGTGCGCGCACATTTCGCTCACCAGCCCCACGATAACCGCCGCGATGTGCGCGTGGCAGGCGCGCGGGGTGGCAGGCAGTGGCACGTTGGTTGCACGACGGTGCAAAAAAACCTTTTTTAAAAAAAAACGAGATTTATGATGCAATACAGGCAGAATGGTGCATTGACAGATCCGAGCCAAAGCTCTGATACCATTTTTGGTGCAGCGACGGATCCGGATCCTGCTCCCGGGGTGTAGCGAAAGAATTTAAAAATTTATGAGCCCGAGAACGGTCAGTACACCTAAAATAATCTAAACATTCATAGGATTTTCAGAAGGTACCTTGATGGCGTCTAGGCGTCTGCCTCTGACCAATTCCACGAGGGAATTGGCACTTCAACGGATGAACGGCTGGATCGACGCCTAATCCAGTGCACGACCAGAATCTCAACTCCTTCGTCGATTTGCACTAGAAAACCGATGAAAATTTCACGAACGGAATCTTCTCACCAAGATGGTCGGAACAAATTCCGAAGGCGGCGGGCAGCGGCGGCGGACGACGACGACGGCGGTGACGGCGAGGGAATAAGGGAGAGGGAGTGTGAGACCCAAAAGTTTATTTAGATTAATTGAGTTAATTAATCGGGTTTAACATAGACCAGATTTGGCTTGAACAGATCTGGGATGAGCCAGCTTTGAGCTGGTATGCTTGGTGAAGCTATCGGGTCCAAATTGGTGCATAGAGCAGCTCTGGAAGTTGGAGATTCGGCGGAATAGGAATCAGACTTGAGCGTTGGTCAACGTGGGTCAACTGTATTCAGATCCTATAATCAGATCTGGTAGTCGCGCGTTATTCTGGGGGCACAGTTGGAATATATTGCGCGGGTAGAGAAACGTTGTCGTTTGGCAAGGATCCAGATTTGAGTATGTGCATGTTGTTAGTGGTGCGTGGAAAAATCTGGTTCGTGTTGTGGGGTAGATGTTAGAGTAGATGCCCAACTAGCCAACTTGTGGCGAGTGGGTTTTATTGACTCTTTGTATAACGATCTTTATTTATGAAATTCGTATTTCTTATATGGCATTCTTTATTTTCATTATGTTATAATGTTAACAATTGTGTTGGATAAAGACCTAGAATGCACCATAGTGTATGTTAGATGTGATAGTGGATATGATGGCTATCATGAAACATATCTAATAGTCACTGTGTATTCTGAACACGTTCCTAGTCGATTGGGCCGTCAAAATGAGGATAAGGCCGCCCGAGCTTGAGACTAGCATCTGCGATGTGAAGTACCATGTTTCATTGGTAGGGAACATTGTGATGTTCTGAGCATGCAGATGGATAGTGACCTGGTGATCTATCGAACTACCCTCGTTCGGACTTTTCAAGTGGTTACCATTTGTCGAGTGGATAAGTCCGAGGTCCTTGGTTGTACTTATTAGTCCTCACTACTCGAAACTTCATTGAGACTCTACATGATAGGCGCCTCACTTTGACCCATTTACCGACTCACTTGGGCTCATTAGGTGGCGGGATTGGGTGAGGCCACTATGCATGTAGGAGTCGATGCTTCGTTGTCGAGGATTCACCGCTCGCTTTTATGCATGGATATCCTATGCTATCTGAGGAGATAATAGTGTGATAAATCTCTGACCAGAGTACTGGATGTGTTTTAGGTAAATGGGTTTACCTAGTAACACTCGCGATGTCACTATTTGATCTCCAAGATGTATGCATAGTTATCGGATCTCTTGCGACTCTCGATTTATCAATGGTCGTTGATCTGATCGGGATATATGTGTTGAAGGGACCGTACTGTACGCTAACCATGACCGACTGGTTCTTGCAGGCACTATCAGTGATACTTAGGGGATCATGGGGCGATGTTGCTAGGCGCTTTACCATGATCCGATGGGCAAGTCCGAAATTGTGATTTCGGAGCCACAATGGTTGTGGGCCCACGGCTAGCTGTATCCCT
>KV009109.1:90387-115056 GCA_001598015.1 Dorcoceras hygrometricum | reverse complement strand
AATCCTCCCGAAGGAATTTTTCCTATTGGGTGTAAATGGATATACAAGAGAAAACTTGGGCATGATGGTAAGGTATTGACCTACAAGGCACGACTAGTCGCGAAAGGTTACACTCAAAGGCAAGGTGTTGACTATGATGAAACCATTTCACCAGTCGCAATGTTCAAGTCAATTAGAATCCTACTAGCCATAGCCGCATGGTACGACTATGAGATATGGCAAATGGATGTGAAAACTGCGTTCCTTAATGAAAACATTAAAGAAGAGATCTATAGGACGCAGCCTGAGGGTTTCACATCTGTAGGAAGTGAGCATAAAGTATGCAAACTTCAGAGATCGATCTACAGTCTCAAACAAGCATCGAGAAGTTGGAACCTGAGATTCGATGAAACAATTAAGGAATTTGGTTTCATCAAGAATCCCGAGGAGCCATGTGTGTACAAGAAGGTAGTTAAGAATGCTGTGACATTCCTTGTACTTTATGTTGATGACATTCTACTCATTGGAAATGATGTAGGAATGTTGCAGTCAACTAAAGTGTGGTTGTCTAGTAGATTCTCAATGAAGGACATGGGTGAAGCATCCTATATTCTTGGAATACAGATCTATCGGGATAGATCGAAGAGGATGCTCGGACTCACCCAAGCCACCTACATCGATACCATACTTAAGAGGTTCTCTATGGAAGAGTCCAAGAGAGGACACCTACCTATGTGCCATGGGGTCACTCTATCTAAGTCTATGTGTCCAAAGACTGATGAGGATATAGAGAGTATGACACATGTGCCATATACCTCGGTAATAGATAGTATTATGTATGGCATGATCTCAACTAGACCGGATGTTGCATATGCTCTGAGTGTCACGAGCCGTAACCAGGCCAACCCCGGCCAAATGCATTGGAAGGCCGTGAAAGATATTCTTAAGTACTTGCGAAGGACTAAGAATATGTTCATGGTCTATGGGGGTGGTGAACTGAAATTGGAAGGCTACACTGATTCTAGCTTCCAATGTGACGTGGATCAACCACTGAGGCTGAGTACATCACAGCATCAGCTGCTGCAAAAGAGGCGGTTGGGATAAGGAATTTCGTCCAAGAGTTGGGCATAATCCTTGAAGTAGTTGGTCCAGTCCCGGTGTACTGCGACAACACGGGTGCCGTTGCGCAAGCAAAGGAGTCTAGGTCTCACCAAAGATCCGAACATATACTGAGGAAATACCACATAATCCGGGATATTGTGGCTAGAGGTGACATAGCAGTCGAGAGAGTCGCCTCTGCAGACAACATTGCTGATCCATTTACGAAGCCCTTGCCAGGACCGTTGTTTGAAAAACATCACGAAACAATGGGAATGCATCTGATGAGTAGTTGGCTTTAGGGCAAGTGGGAGATTGTTAGATTAGATGCCCAACTAGCCAACTTGTGGCGAGTGGGTTTTATTGATCTTTGTATAACGATCTTTATTTATGAAATTCGCATTTCTTATATGGCATTCTTTATTTTCATTATGTTATAATGTTAACAATTGTGTTGGATAAAGACCTAGAATGCACCATAGTGTATGTTAGATGTGATAGTGGATATGATGGCTATCATGAAACATATCTAATAGTCACTGTGTATTCTGAACACGTTCCTAGTCGATTGGACCGTCAAAATGAGGATAAGGCCACCTGAGCTTGAGACTAGCATCTGCGATATGAAGTACCATGTTTCATTGGTAGGGAACATTGTGATGTTCTGAGCATGCAGATGGATAGTGACCTGGTGATCTATCGAACAACCCTCGTTCGGACTTTCCAAGTGGTTACCATTTGTCGAGTGGATAAGTCCGAGGTCTTGGTTGTACTGATTAGTCCTCACTACTCGAAATGTCATTGAGACTCTACATGATAGGTGCCTCACTTTGACCTGTTTACCGACTCATTTGGGGTCATTAGGTGGTGGGATTGGGTGAGGTCCCGATGCATGTAGGAGTCGATGCTTCATTGTAGAGGATTCACCGCTAGCTTTTATGCGTGAATATCCTATGTTATCTGAGGAGATAATAGTGTGATAAATCTCTGGCAAGAGTACTAGATGTGTTTTGGGTAAATGGGTTTACCTAGTAACACATGCGATGTCACTATTTGATCTCCGAGATGTATGCATTGCTAGGCGCTTTACCTTGATCCGATGGGTAAGTCCGAAATTGATTTCGGAGTCACTATGGTTGTGAGCCCACGGCTAGCTGTATCCCTGAACCATTGAGGGTCACACAAGTACTGGCTTCACGATTCCCGTATGGAAACTGAGCTCAATGAGTTGAGCATAGGAGGAGGAATTTAGGGAGTGCGACTTCCTAAAAGTCAACAGGGGTCAAATTGCGATTTCCCAAAGTTGAAGGGCTAAACTGCAATTTTGGACTAGGTGGTCTGAAAAATTGTTTTCACATCATAATACTCAATTTTGGAAACTTTGTAGATCGATCTGATCAGATCGTCGATCGGAGTTATGATGAAGCCACAGTGATTGAAATGAACCGAATGTTCATATGGACCTAGGCCTGACCCAGGACCATTGGGCCGGTCCAAGCCCATCACATGTCTACTTATTATTGTCCTAGGGTTATTATGACACACTTGAACTCAAAACCCTAGCAATAGCCGCCCCTCCTCTCCCTACTCTCTCACGGCCGCCGACCGCCCTTGCTCCGCCCGCCGTCCGCCGCCGGTGCTCACGTGATTGGACTCGTTCCGATCACGTCGACGTGGAGATTCCGTTCGTGTCAAATTCTTCAGCTCTTCTAGTGCAGACTGACGAAGGAGTCCTGTTTCCAGTCGTGGACCGGATTAGGAGATCTACCGCCGCCTACCGTTGAAGTGCCAGATTCCCTGTGAATCTGGTCGGAGCCAGGCGCCTAGACGCCAGCAAGGTAATGCTCTAAAACATCCTATATATGTTTTATTGCATTATATTTTTTATGTATTGAACGTTTTCGGGGAAAATTTTGAAACTTCCGCTGTGCCCCCGGGAACGGGATCCGGATCCGCCACTGCGCCAATAGTAGACCGGTGCGGTCCAGTGGCTTTCAGATTTGATCTAGTTGGGAGTTAGATCTGAGTGTTCTGGCATGGAAGCAATGCGACGCCGTTTAGTGATTCAGACTTGGCTAGCGGGATAGTCCTAGTGAGCGAGCGGTCTTTGGTGCGACGTCGTTTGGATAAGTTCCAAATCTGTTTAGTGTATGGTCCAGATCTGTAGTGATACTCATATCTGAGTTGGGTTCAGCTTTGGATCTTAAGTTGTCGGTGGTTGTCTAGTAGATCTGGGAGACTTAAGAATATTGAGGACTTTGACTTCGGTCTCGCCATTATCTCTTTCCGACACTTAGAAATATTTCTCGAAAGATAACTTCGTCGTGATAACCTAGATACTGTTCACCGAACCTTATCTTCTCCAATTGCCGGCGGTAGACAGCTCCGATGGGAACGAGAGTGGTAGCGCTGTACTCCTCTTGTTGAGACCTTTTTTCCTATACCTCTTTTTGAGGCTTTGGAGGAGCTGGAGGTGGATCACGAAGACATCTCCCATCTGTAGTCTGTTAGCATAGCGTCGGATTAGTCATGCCATTCAGGTAGCTTGTTAGGTAAGTGTTAGTTTCTACCCCTTGCGCTTTTGTTAGAGCTGGTTGTTGAGATCGTAGGGTAAGACGGAGCTGGTTGAGCTCGTAGCTCCCAGTAGTGGGTTATGTGCTTTGATCCCTGAGTCTGTGTGGTGTTATCGGTTAACAGGTTTCAGATTTGGTTGCTCGGACTTCGTTTGTGGTAATTATAGCTCAGAACTGAGGTACGGATGTGAGATTATTTTACAGCGTTAAATCTGGCATGGTAATTATGTGAGCTGCTGTGTATGCTTCCGTATTGTTGTTGCTTGATTTGGTTGTGCTGTTATCTGCAAGCTGTTCATTGCATACACGTATTATTCATGTTGCATCCAGATCTTGTTTAGTCGTGCCTTGTTATCTTGATCTGTGCGTACCAGGATGCTTGTATTGGAGGACGAATGGGTAACTCCCGTATACCTCATCTCCCTGCTAGGATCTGTTAGCCACTATGAGCGGAATGGGTAGCTCCCACATCTCATGAGCTGGGCAACATCGGGTTGAGTAAATTGTTGTGCATCTGGTACCGTGTGTTGAGACGAGTGGATAGCTCCCATATACTCACACACCTCGTGGCCACTATCCTGCAGTGATCTGTTGATTGTAGTTGAGCTATTTCTTGAGATTCATTTGGCTCCCTGCCTTCGGTTGTAGCATGCATAGCATTCGCATTTTATTTGTTGCTATCTTAATGCTGTTTTTCAGTTGCTCTCCGTACTGGGGTTTGACCCCATGTCCCTCGGGCTGGTTATCTTGTTTGCCTGTGTGTGTTTTCAGGTTACGATGGTTTCACCGCTGGTCGGAGTTGATCCAGCTGGTAGTGCCCCAGGAGGTGGATAGAGTGTCCCAGTTATATGTAGTAAATATATGATATTTTCGTTATGTTGTGGATATTGTAAAACCTTATTTTGAATAACCTTGTGTTTTAAATTATGTTTTCTCAAGTCAGTCCATAAAGCGAAAATTTAGCCACTATTTTTATGCTTCGCTATTGTTTTGCGTGGCTTATCTCTGAGTTGAGCACGAGGCCTGACAGGGAGGAGTTTGCTGAATAGCTTTTGGTGTTTTTCTTTCTCACTTTTGAAAGTGTCTCCTCATTGCCATATTTATAGATTAAGGGATAGAGTTTGATTTGAAAAAAACAGTGAACATTCGGTTCAACTCAAATTGTAAACACTCGGTTCAACTCGAATAGTGAACATTTGGTTCAACTCAAACAGTGAACATTCGGTTCGACTCCCTCGATTGTGGTCTCATCATAATCCTGATTGATGATCAGATATCACCGATGTGCTCAGTTTACAAAACTGATCATTATGATGCAAAATAAAATTTTCGGATCACTAAATCTATATATGATAGGTTTACTCTCATTAGCTAAATATGGAAGTCCTGCTCTCCCTCAGCTACTTTTAGGAAGTCATACTCTCAACCTTCCTCCTACTATACTCAACACTTTGGGTACCATATCCGTAGGTGAATTGGAAAACCACTACTTGTGTGACCCTCAATGGTTCAGGGATACAACTAGCCGTGGACTCACAACTTTTTGTGACTCCGAAAACACATTTTCGTACTTACCCATCGAATCATGGTAAAGCGTCTAGCAACATCGCCCCATGATCCCCTAGGTATCACTGATAGTGCCTGCAAGAACCAGTCGATCATGATTAGCGTACAATACGGTGCTTTAAACTTCAATATTCCTATCAGATCAACGACGATTGGTAAATCGAGAGTCGCTAGAGATCCAATAACCATGCATACATCTTGGAGATCAAATAGTGACATCGCATGTGTTATTAGGTAAACCCATTTACCTAAAACACATTTAGTACTCTGACCAAAGATTTGTCACACTATTATCTTCTCAGATAGCATAGGATATCCACGCACAAGGGCGAGCGGTTTCGAGCAATAAGGACTAATCTGTACAACCAAGACCTCGGACTTAATCCACTCGACAAATGGTAACTACTTGGAAAGTCCGAACGAGGATAGTTCGATAGATCACCAGGTCACTATCCATATGCATGCTCAGAACATCACTATATTCCCTACCAATGAAACGTGGTACTTCACATCGCAGATTCTAGTCTCAATCTCGGGCGGTACTTATCCACTTTTGGACAGCCCAATCGACTAGGAATAGGTTTAGAATACACAGTGATTGTTAGATGTATTTCATGATAGCCATCAAATCCACTATCACATCTAACATACACTATAGTGCATTCAAGGTCTTTATCCAACAATTGTAATCATAATAATGAAGATAAAGAATGCCATAAAAGAATAATAATTTCATAAATAAAGACCGTTTTACATAGAGTCAACAAGAACCCACATGCCACAAGTTGGCTAGTTGGGCACCTACTCTACCAACATATTATAAAATGAATGCAATAACAAGATAAGGTGCGAGTAGTTTTTTTATGAAAGTTCGAAGCTGAAACTCCTACGTCTTCCCTTCTTCATTGTTCAGAAAGGATTCCACTAGAAAAATTTGATTTTACATCCTTTGTAACAACTCGATCACATCAGTCACAACTGTGTGAACTTCTAGCACCTCCAAACAAATACAGACTCTTAATCTATAATGTAGTTACAGTATGAGCTCTGAGCTGCCTAAACTTAGAACGCTCTTACACACTCTCTTTCGGATATACACTTGAAATAACAAATACAGAGAGTTTATACGACTCAGGAATGCAACACAGTAAATTTCTATATCAAATCTCAATAATCAGTATGCAGTCTCTTGTTCGTGTTGTGTCGTGTATTGTATGTGTCATGTATGTTTTCCAGTAGCTTGTCATATATATATATATATATATGCTCCAATGGTCATTAAATGAGCCATTAAACACAATTCTCTTTCAAATAGGACAATGGTACGCCACAATGAATACTTCATTTAATGCTTGATATGTGCTTGATCTGAGGATTGAATTTGTCTGCAAAACCCAGTTGCTTTTTAACAAAAGTGGAAACCTTTGACTTTCCCGAAAGTCTCTCTGTACATAATACCGTAACTGGTTCTGATCCTCATTAATGCTCGTCCAATTTGTTTCTTGACTCTTCTGATAAGATCTGGACCGTGGTCTGAAGATGACTTGTCAAGCTGTAAGCTCTTATCTGAAAACTTGTAAGCTGTAAGCTGTAAGCTGAAAGCTGTTCTTGAGATTGAATTGTTCTCAGAGCTGATCTTTCTCTAAGCTGTTCGATTTACTTCGAAGCTCCATTCTGATCTATTTCGCTCTGATCTGATTACGAAGCTCCGAGCTGATCTACGCTTCTAATATGAACTGATATAAGCTTTTGAGCTGTTCTAAGCTGCGATTGAGTTGTACTCTTTTCTAAGTTGAATACGATGCTCCGTTCTGAATTGTTTGATCTGTTTTGTCTTGTATTTTGTTATCACCAAAACATAGCAAACTTTAACCTTAGCAAGGGTCCGCAAAGCATTCATCGACATGCTAGAAGAGGTTTAAATTAAAAGGTTTATATTTAAGATAAGACAAAAGTAATAAACCAAAAATGTTACAAAAACAAATACACCTACATCAGTGGGAACCAACCCTTCTTGTATGCTTTGGTTAATCCATGTTTATCTCACCATCATCCAAAATGTCCAATCTCCACATCTATTCTTGCCAACTACCTTTGATTGACAATCTCGATCCTGTTCTCTAGAGTAGGAGCAACAAATCCCGCGAGGTCCGAGTCAAGTCTCGTTGTTCTCTCGGGCTAGTCCTCCTCAACCTTCTCACTCTGCTACCAAATATAAATCACATTTTCATAGTTTTATAAGACATCTGAGGTCAATTGTTAATAGATAATGACAAACATGACTTATCAATTTCAGGTGTCGACTCAGTCTCCTCCTCATGCACTGGAGACAACCGACCCACCTTTCGCCACACTACCACCTCTAGTGAGCCCTCCCATGTCAGCTCATGCACTGGAGGTAGCATAGAAAATGCCAACTATGCTACCAAATATAATAATTTTATGAAGTAAACTCAAATTAAATATGAACACAAACAGAAATTTCCAAATCCATTAGGCGACTCATTCGATGGAGTCTCCTATGCCCTGGCTGCCATCTCTAGCGACATAGCCATCTCTACCACCAAAAATGGTTAAATATTAAAATAAAATCACAGTTTCAACATAGTTAAATATTAATATAATATCACAAATAAAACTTACCACCACTGGTAATGACTGGGTCGTGCTCCATCTTCAATACTTTTTTTCAAGCTCAATATGTCTTACTGGAGACTCCTCAGTATATCCATGATATTGGCTTGCTCCTTCTGTATCATGGTCAGTTTAACCTCTACTCCACTCAGGTGTTATTCAAACCTCTAAAGATGGGATGAACTGGAACGAGTTGGACTAAGGACTGGGATGAGTTGGACTACGTGGAGGTGAACCACGGGGAGGTGACTATTTGGAGGTGATCTACACGGAGGTGGACTGCGGGGAGGTGGAATGTGGGGAGGTCGACTGCACAGAGGTGGACTACGGGTAGGTGGACTATGGGGAGGTGTACTGGATGGACTGCAGGGAGGTGGACTGTGGGGAGGTGGACTGTGGGGAGGTGGACTGTGGGGAGGTGGACTGTGGGGAGGTGGACTGTGGGGAGGTGGACTGTGGGGAGGTGGACTGTGGGGAGGTGGACTGTGGGGAGGTGGACTGTGGGGAGGTGGACTGTGGGGAGGTGGACTGTGGGGAGGTGGATTAATAGGCAACTCTTCATCCACCAATGAATGTTGGCTGGATACTACCTTCAGTCCACGACTCATCAATTCCGACATGATTCGTGTCACTGCACATTCATTTGAAACATCGAAATCCCCCGAAAGATAATGAGCAGATAACAACACCGCAGCGGTCAGAGTAAGTATCCTAGAGATATCCTACATTTATTAATTTCTATCAGCTAACACAAAAACATATGCAAACACAAATTTAAATAAATTGAATCACAAATTTTCCTCAAATCGGACATTACTGAATGCAGTAATGACATCATTGAACGAAGGGGAATAGTTTTTATGTCATTTCCTCGTCACCTAATGGCACATCTGGGATAGTGAGACGTCTGCATCGTCTCGCCATTGAATACTTCATATGCCAAGATATTGCAAAAAAGTAATAAACCACATATTAGAATAAAACATATCATTTAAAGAATTAATCTATAGACTATATAACATTTATGTACCAGCAATGACTAAACAAACCCACTATTGTGGAAGCTGCCGAATCCGTTGACCATCTGACCCCTCTTCCGCTTTTTCACCAATTTCTGAAAATCTTCAAATTTACCTCCAAGGTATTTTTGAAGACCAAATACAGCTTCCTCGTATGACAACCTACCCTACAGGTAGGTATTAAAACTATCTAAATCATCCACTAGTCTCATCCACTGTAGGTCAACCTCTTCCTTCTTTGATTTTTCCTAGGATCTAATACAGCAGACACGAAATATAGGCTAGTCAACTTTATTTTCTCCATGTTCAACCCCTCACCTCCAATCTCTCCTTCGAACTCATCAATCATGGCCTTTAAATCACGCAAAACGATACTCATTCCACTAAAATGTGTGTTATGAAATACATCATCATCAGGAATTGTAGGCTAAGTCCTTGAATGATTAAGCCCCATGATTAATCCATACTCCAGCAATGGAAACGCAGGCCTCTTGTGGATGACCATCTAAAACTCATAAGTCACATAGTCAACTACCTGTATGCTCATCAAAAACCATAACACTGATTCGAGTTCAGGTAATCTTTTTCAAATCTAATCAGATTTCCAAACTGGCTGTCTTCCACCATTTGTTGCATCTCATGTTCATTCAGAAATAACAAAATTCTTTCACACGCATATTGCAACCCCAAATGTTAATTTGCACTCAAAACTTGGTCCTTCTCAAGTTTTGTTGGCAAATAAATCTGCAAAGACAGAATAGAAAACATTCAATCTGTGCCGAGTAATATACATCGGGGTCGAGTTTTTATGTCTAGGTCGAGTTGTTTCAATCTGGGTCGAGTTATGATGGAGTCTGGGTCGAGTTCTGGTCTTGGTACAACTCAATCTACAGCACCTAGACTCGATCAGCATAATAATGACTTGACCTATGGATTATAAACTCAAACCAAATCATTACAAACTCGACCCAAAGATTAGACACTCGACACATATTAGACATTCGACCCATATCTACCTTTACTCGACCCAAAATCAAGGGTTTGCGTTTATAATGTTTAGGAAAACCACGGTAGGCTCGACCCAAAGTATACACGAACCACATAATACTCGACCCACAACATGCTCGACCAACACCATGCTCAACCCACACATTCAAATCAATCAAGAACACAACTCGACCAATGAAAATTCAAAAGCAATAATAGAATTTTAAAGGTTTTAGGTTATACATACTGACTATTGTATCTTTTAATTCAGTCTCCACAACTTAAGTTCCTTTCTCTTTCATCATTATTGCAATTTCGAACACCTACAATCGACGATAATTTTTATTTTGGATGGGTTTTCTTTGGTTTCTCGGATGGATTAATTGAAGGGAAGGTCAGGTCAAGGAGATTAACGGTCATTTGTGGGTTTTTGGTATAACACGTAAGTTGATTTAATAGTTTAGTTTTTTTAAATTTTCAAAAATTTTTTAACTAATTAAATTAATAATTGAATTAAATACTAATTAATAATAATTAAATCTATGAACCCCTCGTCCCCATTTTCTAATTTTGTCGAACCCACGGACCGGATCTACCTCAAGTCAGCTTCCGCGTCGAGTTCTCAAGGTCCGCCTATTTCCCACCAGCACTCTGTTCAATTTTGCGAATCATTGTATATCCCTGTAACAATGATTGTGAAAATTTTGAAATTGTCGACACATCGTGATTCTTGAAGAAAAATTTTGAGAATTGGAATGTTTTCCCTCATTAATTGAATCGGGTTTAACCATTCATCACTAGATTTCATCGTGTATCTGAGTTGACTTTTAGTGAAATTGGAGCATTTTGTTGCTGGTCTTGATCAAAGTTCCATACTTGCTACGTTGATGGAGTGATTTCTATTAGCTAGTTCTGCGGTGTGAAAGAATTACATTGAGCTTTGCTGTTAGTTTTTAAGATCGACCTTTTGGAATCAATTTCTTTGTACGAGTTAAAGGGAGGATTAGTTACTTGTGTCTGTGTTCTAAAATATTCACCTTTTTTCATGAAAGCTGGATGGTGAAGTTGGTGGCGCATGCTTCTTTGAAATTACGAAAGTGGTATATTTTTTTGAACATCCTATTCATTATTTAAAGGAATATATTCACACCTTGATTCAGATTTACAGTAAGAATAACGTATTTATCATGGGAGATTGAAGTAGTATGGCTTGCTAGGTTCAGAGAAAGAAAGTCTGCAAATTAGATGTTAGATGATTGTATCCCTTTTGTTTTTAAGTTTGCTGCTTCAATATCAAAATCGAATCTTTGACTTTCCTCGTATTGGGGAGGTGGATTCTGATATTCTAATATTGTGACATGATACCCGAAGTGGCTATAGGATGGGACACATACTCGGCTACTCTTTATCCAAAACTTTATGCAATGACTAAGATTGTACATGAAAATTGAGAATGAATCTTGTGTCTCAGTAAGCATTTCAATTTTATTTTGGATTGATAATTCGAAGATAGAAAGTCTACGGATGCTACTGGCTTTATATGCCGTTCACCAGCAATTCTGTTTTATGGCATATATGGTTTTTGTGGGTAGTTATATGCCGCACATTTTGGGAATATAGAAAGGTGATATTGCTGTCAAGAAATTTGTTTCGAAGAAACTATGTGAGTAAAATTTTTTTACTAGTGAAATTAAATGTCTTCTTTTTGTTTATCATTTGGTTTTATTGAATCAGCTTTGTAGAATTCTAAAACTTGTTTTGACCCAAAAATGTACCAATTTAATAATACTACATTACAACTTTCATATTTGGTGAGTCCGACATATGCTCACATCTCTCTCTCTCTTTTTGTTCTTTAATGAAAGTAGCCTTACTTCCCTAGCTTTCGCGAAAATTTGCTCTGTTTGGTGCCTGAAGCTATCCTGTAGGTGGTTTTGTACCTGTCCTTCTGGACCTTGCTTGCATGTGAGACAGAATTTTTTCTTGTTTGTGAATTGTGATCTTATCTTTCTTCTGCTTGCCCATTAAATTTCTTTTGCATTTTGTCACTTAATCAAATTTTTCGGATTCAAAAATTTTATGTTTTTCTTCTTTTGATATTTAAGCATGACTGTAACTACATGTCCATTTACTTTCCTTGTTCCAAATTATGCATAGGTTTGGATAGGAATAACCATATTTTTGAAGGAATATAGTGGCCAAAACTTACCTGCCTGTGGGATAACATCAAGTTCTAGATTGCACTCGGCTAAAAAAAGAGAGTGCTAGATTGCATTTGAGCAACTCTTAAGAAACATATTTGTTTTATTACTGATTGGACGTAAACTTACATTTTCCTGAATCAGCAATCGTTTGTTGGTTTCTAGTTGTAGGTTAGGAATAGTGGTTAATTATACAGTGGTTCTCATTCGCCAGTGTAATTTGAAATCGAGATTTATATTTTGGAAACCAATAGGTCCACCTATTTTGTCTTTTTGTCATGTTAATGAACAGCTGTCAGCTGCCACAATGTACAACTTGCTATGAACTTCATTTTTAGGATTAACATTTGATTATGGCTAGCTAGCCAAACATGGGGGTTAATCTCATGATTGTCTGGTTATCTTAGATATCTAGTTTGTTGTTTGGTGAAATTTCATATCATTTCGACTATTTTCGCTGCGAAGTTTACAAATTTGAAGTTCATACTGCTTTCTCTCATTTTTGTTATCCAGTGACAAAACAGTTGCTCCCTACTCACATTGACACTTTTTTCATGGTCACCTCTATTCTTATTTGAATAAAGGAGTGGGATTCTTTTATTTCCTGATACTACCGGGGGATTCTATCTACGTTAATCCGCACAAGTGAGACCGTAACCTGAGATCATTTGGATTTTGGGACCTCACCTTTGTCATTGGAATCCTTCGTATAATAACGTAGTTCTATTTGTTTCTCACGCAGCTATTATGCAATCACACCAGATTGTGGGCAATTAATGCTCTTCACTTACTAGCATTGCTTTCTCCTGTGCTCGAAAACCATCTTCACTAACACACACACACATACATACAATCCATCTTACCTAATTGAGATTGTTGTTTCGTCTTCATTATGATTTTTTTTCTGTATTTAATTGGAAGGTTTTGAAAACCGGCACTACCGCTCTATGCAGGTGACACTACAATTACAAATGAATATTCAACAGCCAAGTAAGGACGGGCATATTGAAAGCCCTCATGATCACCGCAGAGTAACAACGACGAAGGAGAACTCCGGTAATGTGGATGAGTTCAAGTATGGATTTCCACCGCATGGCTTGTCAAGCATCTCATATAAATGGTGGGGGAGCAAACTCGATGGCAGCAACAGCCAACAAAGTCAAAGAATAGATACCAAGGAAACGCAGCAACAACTTAAAATCTCGACAGATGATGCTTCCAATTCTTCATCAGTAGATGGCAAAATGTCAGAAGTCAAGGCAAGCATAACAGATGCGGATTCGCAGTGGACAAGTTCGCTTGCAGCTTTGAGGAAGAGAGCCGTCGAAGATGGTCGAAAAGCGTTAAAACTTGGAGTTTACAAAGTATATGGTGTGAAAAATCTTGATAGAGCCAAGAAAGCTGTGCTTGTCCAGATATTCAAATCGGAATTGCCTGATGATTGGAAAGAATTGTCTTCCGAAATTTGAATGTAAAATGCAGAAACAACTTTAGGTGTCTGCAAGTTTTTCAAGGTGGTCTCCCCACGATTTCAGGCAGTAGAACCATGTTGTACTCATGTACCAACAGTCACTGGAAATTGTTTGATCTATTGAGAACAATCTCAAATTTATTTGAATTTAAGTTAAAGTTGTTAGGACTTAATTTTGGAACAAAAAATATTTCTGAACTAACCTTGCAATATTAATATTCTATAAAAATATTTTAAATAAACCTATTTCCAAGACAGTGTATGGTTTTTTTAAATTCATAGAACACATGGTTTGTCTGTACGCGATAGAATCAACTTGGTCTAAAAAAAAATGGAATCACTTCAACCATATGATACTTTTGTCTTTCTTGATAGTTTTAAAGATTTGAAATACTTTTTAGTTATCAAGTTTAATTTCAAAGTTTCTTCAACAAGGTACCTATGTATAATTAAGTGCACAAATACATAACGCATACATAGAGACAATAATAACAAATCTTAAATAACAGAACATATAATATTTTGATCAAATACATACACAAATAAGTTCAGAATATTATAAACATGGACGAGTAATTTGATCAAACAAATTTGGGTAGCCTCTTAAATTTTATTTTTAAATACAAATACAAATACAAATACAAAATATATATACACGTATACACCAATATATATATATATATATATGTACCGTCTTAGTACACACGAAAAATGCCGGCTTACCTGGCGCCAACGTCACCATTTTCTTTATATTTTTCTTTTTATAAAAAACAATAGATAGAGACCGTACAGAAGAAGCTTCACACTAGCCCCCAAAACTCATCCTTGCATGAAGCTCGCCCCCACGTCGACTAAAGCCTAAAACTCTCCCAGTCCATCTCCCATGAAGGCCTCCGATGACTCATCCCCCATGCCACTCCATCTCCGACTACCCATCTCCGTGTTGAAGAGGCTGGTTTTGTGCAACGTGTCTTGTTCTCTTCTCGCCTGTCTCCCAGCCTAACACTGGATTTCCGTCCGATACAGGTTTGCTACGACCGAACCCAAAGGTAAGCTACTTCTTATTTGGTGAATTATAGTCACTATTATTCATCGAAGTGTTGATGTACAATACTTTCTTCGTATGCCAAATATGATTGTTATGTTTTGAAGTCACTTTTATTCGAATGCAGACTTGTGATCGTCCAGAATAGTGTTGAACATTATTTCTTTAAAACGATATTGTCCCGTCCAAATGCTTACGGTTTGTGGCAATCGTTTCTCAAGATACGACGACAAACTTCTCGTAATAGGAGCACACCAAATTACGAGAACATCGAACTTTCAAATGCTTTGGACTCAAAATGTAGAGACAGTATGGAAATGAGAGAAATTCGAAATGCTAGGAATGCCAAAATTTCTTGGTGTGTTTTTGGATTCTGGGGGTCCTATTTATAGATTCTGAAGGGTCTGGGGGCTTTTGGTGAATAGTCATGTCTCTTTAGGAAGGCCTTAATCGTAGCCATTGGATCTACATCCAATGGTCTAAATTGTGTCCATTCTGAAGGATCATGATCCTTCACAATGCATCCCTTTGATTGAACCAATTGCATCCATCCATCCAAGATCAGACGCTCCAGATTACATCGTTTCACCAATGGCCTAGATCGTGTCTTTTCACAATCCATCTAACGGTTCAGATCGCAACTTTTCGCGATTCATCACACCCCTTCAATTTGTATCTAATCCAACAAATTGTGTCCATTCTGAAGGATCATGATCCTTCACAATGCATCCCTTTGATTGAACCAATTGCATCCATCCATCCAAGATCAGACGCTCCAGATTACATCGTTTCACCAATGGCCTAGATCGTGTCTTTTCACAATCCATCTAACGGTTCAGATCGCAACTTTTCGCGATTCATCACACCCCTTCAATTTGTATCTAATCCAACGATCGATATCATTCTGCCTTGTCACTGCCCAATCCTCCGCCACTGCGGCCACATCTTAGCCACGTCACTGCGCAGTCATCCGGTGTCACTCGAGCATAAATTTAAGAGGTCCTCAATGTTCCTCGCGACGATCCGTACGTGCGAAGTCCGCCTCAAAGCGCCCATTGCGACGTGCTTCGGCACGGGCACGGGCACGAGCGTGGGCTCGTAGGTGCTTTGCACCTACTCGCCCTTGAGGAACCTTCTCGGGTCTATCACAACTTGTATTAATTATTTTCACATAATACGAAGTCATATATAAGGAAGGTTTTACTAGGCTCTTTTTCCCTATGTGAGATAGCTGCACAATTCCCAATAAATGGGCTTTAATTGTTTTATTAATTTCTCATTCACCTAAAATCGTTTTTGAGCAAATTAATATTCCAAAATTATCTACTCGAAATGTAGATTCAAGTTTTCAAGTCAATTAGGACTTTCATCGGACGGTTATAACTCGATTAATTAATTTGGGTCTTGCCCATTTTCCAATATGTTCATTATCAGGTCTGATACGAAATAAGAGCACGGTTAATCGTGAAATATGAAAAAATTTATCGGGTGGTTAAAATTTTGTTTTTAGCACTTTTAAAGAAACCAACGAGTCATAATATGTGAATATTCAAAATATAGAATCTAGTTTGTGAGACTCTAAAGAAAATAAATCTTTTAAAATCATGATTCATACATATGCAGAGCAAATCCTGCTCACGATTCATGCAGAAAACCTGAAACGAACCGTACTCTATATTTTTTTTTAAAATAAAATGCGGAATAAACATTTTTTAAAGTATATAAATTTCAACTCTTAATAATCTTTCCTCAACATCACTTTAAAATATAAATAAATAGATATCTCAAAAGGTTAAAACATTCATAATGCTTAAAAATCAGAGTAAGTAAAAAGTTGCGGAAACTGAACATGTCTAATAAAATAAGTGAAGCATCAGAGTGGTCACGGGATAGCAGCTGCAGCGGGCGATCAGAGGTCATCACCACCATTTGGAATAAAATCATCTGCAGTATCACCTGCATCATTCAAACCTAGTGAGCCTAAAGGCCCAGCAAGCTCTATCTGATAATAACAAGGTACATATAATAAAATCACATGCAAACACATACATATCGTAAAATAGCTTTAAAACATGCATGCATGTATGATCGTAAATCATGGCATCAAAACTCATAACATAATGAGGCATGGACATAACATAACATAAAAGACTTGTGAGTTGTATCCATGATGTGTGGTTCGTTACATTAACGATTGATCAATCATAAAGCCAATGTACGTGGCGATGCGGTTCACCCGACCTTACCTCGCACTCCCTCACACCTCTATGCTGTCACTTCACCATGCCATGAACACATGGATCCATAATGATAGGATCCATATGGCTCGAAAAATAGCTGTAGGAGTTCAGAAGGGGGGGTTTAATGAACTCCTAGTATTTTAAAATTTTTGAAACCTTTTTAAAACAAGTTTTACAAGCACTCGCTTAACTTAAATCCGAGTTTACCAGATTTAAGATATCTCAGTCCAAACGCTGATTTCTTCGCTAACAATATATGTGCGGAAATAAGCCAATCAAACAGTGAACAGTGTACTGTAAATAAATGCTGTAATGTCAAAGTTTAAGGGATAAGAGATTTATTTATGGAAGTTCGGATATCAATATCCTACGTCTCCCCTTCTTCCTTTTCAGGAAGGTTCCACTAGAAGATTTGATGATTACAGCCCTTCTGCAAACACCCAATCACCGAGCCTCGCTCCAGGTGCACTCCTAGCAACACCAAACAAAAAGCAGACGCAGCTGCTGTTTACAAACAATGATATTTTTCGAACTGCTTCACAAAGCCAGTTCTTTACAGCTCAATAGAATATGACAGTGAAATACAAATGATTTTTGAGTGCTGAAAGATAATATCGATAGATGAAAGCTCGAGAGTGATGAAGACTTTGAATAACAGAGTGCAGAGTGTAACAGCCGAGAGCATCTTCAATTCAAAATTCCATCTATTTATATCTTTCGTCTTCCAACGGACATTAAATTCACCCAAGGAAACAAAATCCTTTTGAATAAATGTCCATCGCATATTCTGCTCCAATACAATGGTAAATTGCGCTTCATCTGAGCTAAAATTTCGTCTTTCCAAAATTATGCAAACACCGTATAACATCCTCTGTACATTGTGTACTATTTACCCAAAATAGTACTGATGTTGTCTCCTTAATTCCAGGCATATGTACGATTCAATCTTCACCATTGATTCTTTCCAATTTGAACATTGATAGCGTTTGAATCAGTTCATCGTTTGCGCCTGAATGTTTTCCTTAATTTCTCTCATCGTTGTTTGTGAAGTTGCAGCTGAATAGATACTTGAATATGTGCAACAGCTGAGTGCTTTAACACTTGAGTTACTCCATCAGCTGAATGATTTGTAACAGCTGAGTGCTTTAACACTTGAGTTATTCCATCAGCTGAATGATTTGAAACATCTGGCTACAACTACTGAGAGATTGTCTTGACATCTGAATTATCCCCCTTTTTGTAATTAGACAAATAAGATATGTCTGAGTACTTCGTAACGGCTGGTTCCCACGACTGAAGACTTCAACATCTGAATGCTAACCAACAGCTGAATCCACGCATAACTCAACGTCTGAATCCTAGCGCTAAATCAAACGCTGTCGTTTCAAATTATCCAAACGACGTAGTTTTGCTAACGTTAACACCCGAATAATTGCGTCTGATATCAAATTAACAACAACTGGATCTCAGCGGCTGAATATACTGAACTTCTGAAATAGATACCCAACATCTAAATATACTTCAAAGTAGATACCCAACGTCTGAATCCAAATCAACTGTAGTCAACGTCTGAATCCAAATCAGAATCTGATAACCCGTATATATTCAACGTTTGAAAATATTTAGCTCAACATCTAAAGGTCTACTCATCAACTGAGATATTTCAACCCGATAACTTCCTGGTCGATTCAAAATCTGAAAAGGTATTACATCTGAAATAATAACTTAATCTGATATCTTAATTATTCCACTCGATAACCAACAGCTGAAGATCAACCCGACGTCTGTAATATACTTAGCTCCAAATACGTAGTTGATAATCTTCAACGTCTGACTGTCCAGATGCTATCTTGAATTTAGCACTGTCTTATTTTGTTATCACCAAAACTAATAAATTTTATCTTAACAATTTCCCACTTTTTGGTGATGACAAAACTTAGCAGCCTTTTGACTTAAATAGATAGGCAAAAATAAATTGCGCAAAGGTCTGCTGAAATTCTAAATTCCATTAACGATCAATCGTACAAAATATTTGTACAAGGAGAACTGAAAGAAAATATCCTAAAACTGTTTCTTCCCCGTGATCCAATATTCGGCGTCTCGTTTAGGCGGAAGATACGGTCCATAAAATATACCACGAACCGGCGACTCACCACCACCACTGGATCGTTTTCTCTTTGATCCACTCTTATCACCTCTTCTCCGACTTTCACTACCGCTGCCTCTTGTTCCAACATTTATGCTGACAGAGACTCCACCATATCTGCTCTGATCATCTGGTCTACTACCACTGCCACCACCTGGTCTGTTTTGATCATCGGGAGGCGGTTGAGGGCGGCGGCTGCTACTATCTTCCCCCTTTTTGTCATCACTGCCCTTAGTGAGAAAGGTAATGAGTTCTGCAAGGTGAGTACCGAGGGAAGCCAATTGTCCTTGTGTTTCTACACGGAACTCCAGTAGTTCGTTGCGAATATCAGCTTATTTGTCATCAAAATACTTAGATAACGCAACCTGGATATCCTTCACTTCTTTTTGAGTAACCGCTATGTCTGTCGATAATATCGCATTTTGAGTTCGGACAGCTTTGAGAGCGAGCGACAATGCATTTTTATCATTTTGAGCTTCCTGGCGACTACGTTTGAATAAACCCCGGAAGGTTTCATTTTGCTCAGCAAGACTGTCAAGGAAGACTCTTTCAACATGATTGATTTTGCACATCACTTCGCTATGAGCATCACTCGTCTTCTGAAAATCCCTCGATTGATTAGCAACAAGATTGGAGAAAGATTCCCGAAGAGCAGCAAGGGAGGCAGAGATGGCTGTGGCAGAGGAAGGCAGAATAAACTGATCAAGAGCTGAGTCATCTTCCAAATGAATGTCATCTTCAACAAAGTGCATGGAAGAATCATGTGAGAGATCTGGAGAATCTGATCGGTGATCCATATCCATCTGGTCATCCTCATTGGCAAACACTGAACTAGAATCTGTAAGAAGCAAAACTGGTGAACTCTGTACAATTGAATCAAAAATGGTAGCAACTGATTTGTCTTGAACAATAACTGAATGAATATTACTAATATCAACTGTACTCAAATTCACATATAAACAGTATCTGACAGACGCTGTACCCAGCTCGGACCATCCCCAAGAAGTAACATTTAGCCTTCCAAATTCAAAAGCTGGGACTGACTCCACAACTGATAAAGCTCTGCAGAAATTTATTGATCCCACTGGAAGCAGTTTCTCTGAGACAAAGAATTTGGCTACTTCCATACAAACATCTGCCCATTGCTTCTTCATCACCTTGAAAAAATCACTGACTGGTGGAAGAGTGTCCACATAGGATAGCTGGCTCGGAACTTCTGTACAAACAACAAGCCTTGGCAAAGGCTTCCAAAAACCCGCGCACGGCTCAATCACCCATGAGCCATCAACCTTGATCCAACAAGAAGACCGAAAATTGGTATTTTATTTGGCAATAACAGCGCCACGATCACGAGGTCTTCCTTCAAAGAGTTTTGAGCAACACGTCTTCTCCCAACTAAGACCGTGTGCCAGCGTATGTTCTTTCAATTCTTCTAACAGAAACATATGAAGATCGGATAACCATTCCAGAACTTTGAGGTCAGTGGCAGAAGAACCATCACCGGGAACGAAATTGATCTTCCTGGCCTCTAAGAATTTCCTGATCAACAACTCTCTGTATTTCATCAGTATAAACTTCCTCCGCTGAAGAGCTACCCGCGTAGAGTCTGTTTCAGCCCAATAAAATATGAGTGCCTCCTTAGCAGATATTTCCTCGATCTTCAGATGAGGTAACTTCTTGAAGCTAAAAGAATTAAAGAATCTATCCACCTCATAGATCACTTCCGCTCGTAACTGTACAAGGATCTCAGTGTCCGCAAGAATCAGAGAAAAAATTTCCTTCGGCGGATTTCCTTTGATCGGATCTCTAATTTGAAGAGGTGCCTTTCCCTTATCAGTCGCAGGAATCTTTGGAAGACTGGACTTGTACCAGTTTCCTTCATCGACCCTTGGGATAGAAATAAGATTTCCCAGCTGAATTTTCGTTATTTCCACAGAAGCAGAAGGCAAGGGGAAATCTACTGGAATTGACAACAAAATGTCTTCCAAAGACATTTCCTCATCAGTGGAGGTATTCTCACTTGAAGATTGTTCATCAGCTGCCATCTCCACTTCGTCCACTAGCTCTGTCGCAATATAGACAGCTGAACATCGGCACTGCGCTCATTTTCAGCCAAAGTCTGCAACTGCTGGTCTCCAACAGCTGTTCAAAAATCAACTGTTTCTATGTCTTCATCCGTACCACTTGCTGTTTCAACCGGTCTATCAGTTGCATACAACTCCTCATAGGAAAGATTAAACCATTGATCCGTCTCATCAGCTCTGTGAGTTTCCTGATCCCCAACATCTGTTTTACTGACATCTGGTTCTCCTTCATCCATCTCCAACTGAGCGGTCTCTGCAATCACTTGTTCAATAATGATGTCCACGTCATCAGCAGACGTGGTTCTCACCTCCTCAGCAGTTGACTCTACTACTGGTTCATCTTCCATCGTTGGCGCAACTGTCTGAAGAGGAACAACCTCTTGTGCGACAGGCAGAATGTCCAAGTTGTCTTTTGAGGACACCGACTTGCTCTTTGATGTCCTCTTCTTCTTTACAGCTGGTTCAACATCAGTGACAACCGCTGGTCTCTTCCTTGACACAGCCTTTTTCTTGGGTGTTTTCTTCACCCTGGATATATCTGCCACTTCCTCCATACCAACTTTGTCATTGAAAACAATATATCTATGGACAGTCCTCTCGGTTAGGATTCTAGAAGATGGGAACTCCGAGGAATCTCCAAATTTCAAGTTTGGAACATCCTCCAGCAACAGACTGATTTGAATGGCAGAACCCTTGGCTTGCCGTGATCCCGCTGTCACCATATCCTTAAAAATATTGAAAAAAACTTTTCTCCAGTTAATCGGAATACCTCCATTAATGGCATCCATCATCAGGAAACGTTCAAGGGCAACTACGTCGAAGGACCCAGCCTTCACAGTGACGGACTTTGCCAGAATATCATTTAAGAGTCTGAATTCAAATTTCATCTTCCGCTTCTTTTCAGAAGTTTCAATCTATGTACCATCATACGAGAACACGCTCCGTGCGTCAAAAACCACATACTTCGGGACATCGTTCATATTGGTAAGGCCTTCTACTGGCAGTTGAAAAGTCTCTGCAAACAGTTCTTCAGAAATCTCCACGGTCTTCCCATTTACAGTACTCACTACCATGCCATCCCTGACAGTCCCATTTTGAAAGAATTCAATCAACTCATCCTCATAAATAACTCCCGGACATCCCAGAAAGTCCTTCAGACCAGTTGCCACAAGTGCTTCAAACATAGCGACCATACCCTCATGGTCCATTGTGAGAACAGAGTCGAACGAGATGTGTAAGGTGTTGGTGAACAAAGAGGATGCCATTCCTGATAGCTGATAGAGTACGAGATCGGTTGAAAGTTTTCTGCAAAAGAACGCTCGAAGAACACGAACACAAGAGTACAGTAGAATACAATGTGCAAGGTAAGTGAAAAAGATAAAGAAATCACTGTAAATAACTATGGAATGTTAATCGGTGAAGGAGAGAGAAAATTTGGATGTGACGTTTCGCATGATGACAACCACGTGTCATTCATCTGACGGCGCCTACAATATTTTGAAAAGATTTTATCAAAATTGCCAAATAGGAAAAGTATTTTAAAATGATTTCAAATTTTAACCGCGAGGGTGAAAAGGTAAATAACTAGTTGGCGCCAATATTGCATAATGTCACAGCTGATTTTAATATATCGCTGAGGGTAGAGCAGGATCTGATCACAGATAAGCATCAGCTGTGTATATGTGACATCTGAGTGTATCCAGATCCCACATATTCAGCCGACTCAGTGCTTAACAATTCAGATCCTGGTTCCCCCTACGATTAAGATCTTTTCCAACGCAATATGCTTGCCTCAGCTGAATGTCTTTGCGTTCCCCCTGAACAAAAGACTCGCAGCTGAGTTACGCAACAGCTGTCAACCTGCAAATTGTTAGCACATAGAATATTTCAAGGCAATTCTAAGAGACCTAATATGTTTCTAAAATAAGAAAACTTAGCGTCTGGTAGAGGCTTTGTGAAGATGTCAGCTACTTGCTGCTCAGTCGACACATACTCCAGCCGGATGTCTTTCTTTAGCACGTGGTCCCTTATAAAATGATTATGATGTCTATATGCTTTGTTCTTGAATGCAGTACTGGATTTTGGGTGATCGCGATGGCACTGGTGTTGTCACAGAGAATGGGCGCTTCAGAAGCATCAATGCCATAGTCCTTCAGCTGATGTTGAATCCATAGTTTTTGAGCACAACAGCTGCCAGCTGCTAGGTACTCTGCTTCAGCTGTGGACGTTGCAATGGACGTCTGCTTCTTGCTAAACCAGGAAATCAGTCGATCCCCTAAAAATTGACAAGTCCCACTTGTGCTTCTAGCGTAATCTGCATCACTATAACCGATTAGTTGAAAGTCTGAGTCTTTGGGATTCCAAAGACCCACGTTGGAAGTGCCTTTTAAATATTTTAAAATCCTTTTGACAGCAATATAATGCGACTGCTTAGGCTCTGCTTGAAATCTAGCACACATACAGACAGCAAACATGATGTCTGGTCTGCTAGCAGTTAAGTACAGCAAAGAGCCAATTATGCCACGTTATAAAGATACCTCAATGGCAGATCCAGCTTCATCTTTGTCCAGTTTAATTGAGGAGCTCATAGGGGTCGCTGTCAGGCCTCGTGCTCTAAACAGAGTAAAATCATACAAACACATGCGGAAGCTATCAAAAAGCGGGTAAAATTTTTGCTTTTGGCCTGACGGTTTAAAAAAATGTAATTTAAAATAGAGAGATACTCAAAATATATCCCAGTTTATAAAAACAACCAACATTATAGCATACAACAATATAACATGTATCAGACTCCAACTACTGGATACAATAACGAAGCACAGGGCATCCCCCTGGCTAACCGATACATATATATATATAAATATGCTATACGCAACTGGGACACGCTAACCGCCTCCTGGGGCACCACCAGCTAGGTTAAAACCACGACCAGCTGTAAAACCTGGGTTCCCTGAAAACAACACAAACAAGGAAACAAACCAAGCCCCGGAGGGACATGGGGTCAAACCCCAGTACGGAGAGCAACAGATATAGCTAAAAGAATGCATAAGATAAAATGCAGATGTTATGCATGAGACACCGGATAACAACAAAAGACTCGACCAACAAGGGAGCTAAGGAACTCAAGCACAGCTCCAAGAATCTACAACAACAGTGGCCACGGGGTGTGTTCACAGTGTAGTAATGAGCCACTCGCCATGACACTACACACGAATACCAGATGCATCAAACAACTCAACCTGTCGTTGCCTCGCCCATGAACTGTGGTAGTTAACCACTCGACGCATGATGGCTAACGATCCCAGCAGGGAGATGAGAGTGCGGTATTGCCGCTCTCCCTCGCATCCTGGTAAGAACCAACAACAGCAATACAAGATACGAAACAATGGCTGCAACCGCAATATGAATGCAATATGGGAAATGCGTGTATGCATAAACATAGCAGCTAAAATCAACAGCAATCACATATACACACAGCAACATCCATGTCAATGCACAAGCAACCATCTAGCATTCAATCTCACGCCAATTCCCAGCTACTTCAAGCTCAGATCCGTACCTGTGCAACAATTACCACAAAACAGTCCCGAGAGATCTGGATAGCAACCTGCTAAATACACAACACA
>KV009109.1:25212-50799 GCA_001598015.1 Dorcoceras hygrometricum | reverse complement strand
AACTAGCCAACTTGTGGCGTGTGGGTTTTATAGACTCTTGTACAAATGATTTTTATTTATGAAATACGCATTTATTTATGGCATTCTTTATTTTCATTATGATTATAATGTTAACAATTGTGTTGGATAAAGACCTAGAATACACCATAGTGTATGTTAGATGTGATAGTGGGTATGACGGCTATCATGAAATACATCTAATAGTCACTGTGTATTCTGAACACGTTCCTAGTCGATTGGGCCGTCAAAATGAGGATAAGGCCGCCCGAGTTCGAGACTAGCATCTGCGATGCAAAGTACCATGTTTCATTGGTAGGGAACATTGTGATGTTCTGAGCATGCAGATGGATAGTGACCTGGTGATCTATCGAACTACCCTCGTTCGGACTTTCCAAGTGGTTACCATTTGTCGAGTGGATAAGTCCGAGGTCTTGGTTGTACTGATTAGTCCTCACGACTCGAAACGTCATTGAGACTCTACATGATAGGCGTCTCACTTTGACCCGTTTGCCGACTCACTTGGGGTCATCAGGCGGGATTGGGTGAGATCCCGATGCATGTAGGAGTCGATGCTTCGTTGTCGAGGATTCACCACTCGCTCTCATGCGTGGGTATCCTATGCTATCTGAGGGGATAATAGTGTATAAATCTCTGGCCAGAGTACTAGAAGTGTTTTAGGTAAATGGGTTTACCTAGTAACACTCGCGATGTCACTATTCGATCTCCAAGATGTATGCATAGCTATCGGATCTCTAGCGACTCTCGATTTACCAATGATCATTGATCTGATCGGGATATATGTGTTGAAAGGACCGTACTGTATGCTAACCACGACCAACTGGTTCTTGCAGGCACTATCAGTGATACCTAGGGGATCATGGCGCGATGTTGCTAGGCGCTTTACCATGATCCGTTGGGCAAGTCCGAAATTGTGATTTCGGAGCCACAATGGTTGTGGGCCCACGACTAGCTGTATCCCTGAACCATTGAGAGTCACACAAGTACTGGATTCATGATTCCCGCAAGAAAACTGAGCTCAATGCGTTGAGCATAGGAGGAGGATTTTAGGGAGTGCGACTTCCTAAAAGTCAACAGGAGTCAAATTGCGATTTCCCAAAGTTGAGGGGCATAACTGTCATTTTGGTCTAGGTGGTCTGAAAAATTGTTTTCACATCATAATAGTCAGTTTTGGAAACTGAGTCGATCGATCCGATCTGATCGTCGATCGGAGTTATGATGAAGCCACGGTGATGCGGTTGAACCGAATGTTCATATATTGGACTGGGCCCGCCCCAGGTCCATTGGGCCGGTTCAAGCCCATCACTTATTTAATTAGACCTAGGGCTACCATGAGACACACACACAAGATACAACCTAGCTCTCATAGCCGCCCACCCTCTCCCACACGCCTCACGCCGCCGCCGACCGCCCATCGACGCTGCCCGCTGCCCGAAGCCGCCGTTGCCCGGTTTTTCGCGTGATCGGACTTGTTTCGATCACCACGATGATGAGAATCCGTTTGTGCTAAAATCCATCAGATCTTCTAGTGCAGATTGACGAAGGAAGATTGTGTCCGGTCGTGGACCTGATTGACGATCTACCGCCGCCTACCGTTTGAAGTGCCGGTTTCCTCGTGAAACTGATCGGAGCCAGGCGCCTAGACGCCAGCAAGGTAGAAATTCGATAAACGCCCTATGAATGTTTATTGATTTTTGAATGTATTGAACGTTTATCGGGGCAACTTTTTATTTCCGCTGCGCCCCCGGGAAACGGGATCCGGATCCTCCATTGTATGCCAACAGTATTCATGTCTGCTCTTCTCCGGATACTGAGGCTCGCCATTGGATATTGCAAAGGCTAAGTTTGGCTTCATTATCTTCATCGGACCTTCTGTGATAACTGACCACATGTCGTCATCCTGAGCAGCCAGATGCGCCTGCATGCGAATCTTCCAATCATCGTAGTCCTCCTTAGAAAACATGGGAATCTTGTTGTGAGAAGTCGACATTTTAAAATATGATAAACACAAACAACAGACTGTTCAATAACTAAGATGTGCAGGCTCTGATACCAATTGATAGGATCAATATGGCTCGAAAAAAGTTGTAGGAGTTCAGAAGGTGGGGTTGAATGAACTCCTAGTATTTTAAAATTTTCGAAACCTTTTTAAAACAAGTTTTACAAGCACTCGCTTAACTTAAATCCGAGTTACCAGATTTAATATATCTTAGTCCAAACGCTGATTTCTTAGCTAACAATATATGTGCAGATATAAGCCAATCAAATAGTGAAAAGTGTACTGTAAATAAATGCAGTAATGTAAAAGTTTAAGGGATAAGAGAGTTTTTTTATGGAAGTTCGGATATCAATATCCTACGTCTCCCCTTCTTCCTTTTCAGGAAGGTTCCACTTGAAGATTTGATGATTACAGCCTTTCTGCAAACACCCAGTCACCAAGCCTTGCTCCAGGTGAACTCCTAGCAACACCAAACAAAAAGCAGACGCAGCTGCTGTTTACAAACAATGATATTTTTCGAACTGCTTCACAAAGCCAGTTCCTTACAGACTCAACAGAATATGACAGTGAAATACAAATGATTTTTGAGTGCAAATCTTCTGGTTTCTAAACTAAGAAACTCGATTCAACAAGGTGAACCAGAAGATGACTCGAAGGTATTTTCTGTGATAGCTTAGTTGTATGTTCTTCGAGTTTCAGAGCTTTTGAAAGATAATATCGATAGATGAAAAGCTCGAGAGTGATGAAGACTTTGAATAACAGAGTGTTGGAGAGTGTAACAGCCGAAAGCATCTTCAATTCAAAATTCCATCTATTTATATCTTTCGTCTTCCAACGGTCATTAAATTCACCCAAGGAAACAAAATCCTTTTGAATAAATGTCCATCGCATATTCTGCTCCACTACAATGGTAAATTGCGCTTCGTCTGAGCTAAAATGTCGTCTTTCCAAAATTGTGCAAACACCGTATAACGTCCTCTGTATATTATGTAATATTTACCCAAAATAGTACTGATGTTTTCTCCTTAATTCCAGGCATATGTACGATTCAATCTTCACCATTGATTCTTTCCAATTTGAACATTGATAGCGTTTGAATCAGTTCATCGTTTGCACCCGAATGTTTTCCCTTAATTTCTCTCATCGTTGTTTGTGAAGTTGCAGCTGAATAGATACTTGAATATTTGCAACAGCTGAGTGCTTTAACACTTGAGTTATTCCATCAGCTGAATGATTTGTAACAGCTGAGTGCTTTAACACTTGAGTTATTCCATCAGCTGAATGATTTGTAACAGCTGAGTGCTTTAACACTTGAGTTATCCCATCAGCTGAATGATTTGTAACATCTAGCTACAACTACTGAGAGATTGTCTTGACATCTGAATTATCCCCATTTTTGTAATTAGACAAATAAGATATGTCTGAGTAGTTCGTAACGGCTGGTTCCCACGACTGAAGACTTCAACATCTGAATGCTAACCAACAGCTGAATCCACGTATAACTCAACGTCTGAATCCTAGCGCTAAACCTAACGCTGTCGTTTCAACTTATCCAAACGACGTAGTTTTGCTAACGTTAACACCCGTATAATTGTGTCTAATATCAAATCAACAACAACTTAATCTCAGTGGCTGAATATACTGAACTTCTGAAATAGATACCCAACGTCTGAATATACTTCAAAGTAAATACCCAACGTCTGAATCCAAATCAACTGTAATCAACGTCTGAATCCAAACCAGATTCTCATAACCCGTATATATTCAACGTCTGAAAATATTTAGCTCAACATCTGAAGGTCTACTCATCAACTGAAATATTTCAACCCGATAACTGCCTGGTCGATTCAACATCTGAAAAGGTATTACATCTGAAATAATAACTCAATTTGATATCTGAATTATTCCGCTCAATAACAAACAGCTGAAGATCACCCGGACATCTAAAATATACTTAGCTCCAAATACGTAGTTGATAATCTTCAACGTATGACTGTCCAGATGCTATCTTGAATTTAGCACTGTCTTATTTTGTTATCACCAAAACTAATAAATTTTATCTTAACACATAAACTCATTATAACATTAATAGAGGTTCATCGGGCCCGATATCTCGATTCCGCTCATCATTACTTACCACAAACCACTTCAATCCCTCAAAAAAAATATTTTACTTTTCTTCCATGCCTTTAACGTTTCGTAAAACTTTCATGATGCGTGTATGTTGGATCTATTTCTACAGATCAGAATCTAAGTTTTGATTCACACAAAATCTGCTACTATCGTACTAACGCTCTACATGACATGCGCAGCTTGCTAAGACTGGAGTAGACGTGAAGATATCCAAACTGGAACAGTGAGAGGATGCCTGAGCTGGACTGGTTGAAGATATCTAGCTGGAATAGTAAGGGGACATCCAATCTGGTTCAGCAGTTTTCTTCCAGAAGTACAGGAAACACCAAGCTGGTTTACCAGCTTGGAGCAGGAGCATCACGAAGATCAAGCGGAATAAAGCAGAATTCAAGCGCAGAATGTTGAAGTGCAGAACAGTTCAAGAGCAGATCAAGTGCAGAGTACAAGAGCAGTGATTGAGTGAGAAGATGAGTACAAGCGCAGTGATTGAATACAGATCCGATCACAAGTGATGTACAATATACCTCGCTGAACGACCAGCCGAAGGACCAACTGGGAGGTCAGCTAGGACATAAGAGCTGCTCTAGTGAGAAGATATATTGGCTCGAGGTGACCCTGTTGGTTCTATTTCTACAGATCAGAATCTAATTTTTGATTCACACAAAATCTGCTACTATTGTACTAACGCTCTACATGACATGCACAGCTTGCTAAGACTTGAGTTGACGTGATGATATCCAAACTGGAACAGTGAGGGGACGCCTGAGTTGGACTGGTCGAAGATATCTAACTGGAACAGTAAGCGGACGCCCAAGCTGGTACAACAGTTTACTTCCAGAAGTGCAGGGAACACCAAGCTGGTTAACTGGCTTGGAATTGAAGCAGAACGAAGATTAAGCGCAGAGAATGAAGAACAGAGTTCAAGCGCAGAATGTTGAAGTGAAGAATGGCTCAAGCGCAGATCAAGTGCAGCGTACAAGAGCAGTGATCGAGTGCGAATCCGTATGCAAGAGCAGTGATCAAGTGCACGCTTGATCATTGAGAACGGCTATAATCAGTTCATCTTAAGGGTCTCAGTCTTTGGGTAGACTGAATCAAGAACTGATTGACAGTGTGCTTGCTGATGATTTGGATGAGGTGTCTGAATGGATCAAGTGTACAGAAAGTAACACTGGGGCTCTCGACGGGAAGAATAGAGCCCAGCTGTTTAAGAACAAACCAGCTTAAAGTTAATAAGACCAGCCGGGAGCAGACAAACCAGCTGGCCGTATGATATCTGTGAGAAGGTTGATCTCAATAATATATCAACCAGCTGGGAATGGAGCAAAGCTAGAGCCTCGAGGCAGCTCAAGAGCAGGAAAGAACAGAACAAGCTCAACTGCAACAAAAGAGGCGCAGATGAAGAGTTGCTCAAGAACAAATTAAAAAATGAAGAGCAACCAGCTTGATGAAGACACCAGCTGGAGAACCAGATCTGGACAAGACTAACTCAGACAAACAAAGCAGTTTGAATAGACCAAATTACTTGGTTCAAACTGATTCGTTTCGTCCTGTCCACATCAGATACAAGAAAGCAGAGCTCGAGGTTAACAAAGGCTGCAGAATCGTCGATGAAAATAGCTCAAGTCAAATAAAGCCTGAAACATATTAAAAGCCAAAGGACACAAAGTACAAATGCGTCAGAAGACCTTTCAGAACGGCTACAACTTTGTGTACAACGTACAAATCTGCTAAGCGGCTTTATATATCAGGCGCAATGAAACATAAATGTAGATGCGCCATAGCAGAGAGAGGGTGTTGTGCAATCCAACATAGAAAAACAGAAGAAAGCACAACTATGGGAAGATAATAGAAAACCAGCTCAGTCTAGGAGCACTTCCCAGTGTGTGAGATTCTATCTTCGAGAGATTGAACATACACTGTAATCTCACACACGATTCACTCACATATGAGAGCTGAGAGCTAAATTGTTGAGTTGAGTGAATCAATTGAAAACTCTCCATTTAAGTCTTTGGACAGAGACGTTAAACAAGTCTAGTTGTCTTTTGCACTGAGACGTTAAAGAAGTGTGGGTTGTCTTTCGCACTGAGACGTTAGATAAGTGTGTGTAGTCTTTGGCACTGAGACAGTAAATAAGTGTCGCCTCTCTCTGAGGCAGTAAAGAAGTGAATTAGACACACGCAACTTGCGAGCTGGTGTACAGTGGTGTGGCTAGGAATTTTTGCGGCCGAGGGTCGTCGGAGTGGGTTGCAGCGATGGTCGTTGTAATCAAAGTCTTCTAGTGGATCCTTCCCATTGCGGAAGAAGGGGAGATGTAGGATATTGAGCTCTGAACTTCCATAAACAAATCATCTTATTACTTTACTGTTTTCTGCATTCATTCATACTCATAGCATATTTGTTAATACGCTTAAAACTATTCAAAAGTCTTTCGAATTTAAGAGTACAGTTTGAGTTCTTTCCGCATGATTTAAATTCATTACTCAATCTGTATCTCGATGCACAAATATTCAAGAACACTTAGCTATTGCAGCTCAAGTAATGCATAACCAGATCGCACGGCTTTTCATTGAGCTGGTCTCAATAACCAGCTAGAACCAGGCTCTTGCACTACGCTGGTTTAGCGTCGAGCTGGTCATACAAAAGCGATCCGATTTCAGCATCCGGCTGGAACTAGCTTAGTTATTGTTATCTGGTTTCAGCAACTAGCTGGATCCTACGTCGATTACGCGATCAGGTTATTCCATCTGAGTGCTAGTTATTGTCTAAATAACTTAGGTATATCAATAGAGGGTAAATATCGATCCTAACAAGTGGTATCAGAGCAAGTTGTTCTTGAATAGTGCATTTTCTTCGAAAAATGTTTTCAACTGATTAAAATTTTGTCTGCTCTGATTGTTCGAAAGTTGTCTATGCTGCAAAATTTTTAAGGTTTTCAAAACTTATTACATATGGATAGGGGGAGGAATGTCTAATGAATTGCAGAGCGATTTCTCGAAAGGAAAGAGCGGCAACATCTCTTCTGACGAGCTGACAGATTGAGCGAGATCTGTGGACGCCAAGATCTCTAGGGCTGGGCGAGGCTAAGTCTTAGGAAAAAATGAAAGAGATTCTGTAAATTGGATCTACTATTGCTCCTCTTGTCTATATAAATGAGAAATTTTGAGTAGCATAGATTCTGTTCTCAAAAGCTCATGCATGCATAATATTTTTGACAGACTGTCTTAGTGTGCATAATGTCTTATTTCGAAAATAAATTTACCCCATGATATGTTGAAGGGGAGTTTTGTTTTAAATATTAAGGGGAGACAAGATTTCGAAACCTTTTTTATTCCCACAAAAAGGGGGAGAAATAATTTTGAACATAAATATACGTGCATATGTTTATTCAGATTTTGTGTAAATCAAAAAGGCGGAGATTGTTGGATCTGTTTCTACAGATCAGAATCTAAGTTTTGATTCACACAAAATCTGACACTATTGTACTAACGCTCTACATGACATGCGCAGATTGCTAAGATTGGAGTAGACGTGAAGATATGCAAACTGGAACAGTGAGGGGAAGCCTGAGCTGGACTGGTCGAAGATATCTAGCTGAAACAATAAGCGAACGACCAAGCTGGTAAAGCAGTTTACTTCCAGAAGTGCAGGGAACACCAAGCTGGTTCACTGGCTTGGAGTTGGAGCAGCACGAAGATCAAGCGCAGAGAATGAAGAACAGAGTTCAAGTGCAGAATGTTGAAGTGCAGAATGGCTCAAGCGCAGATCAAGTGCAGCGTACAAGAGCAGTGATTGAGTGCGAAGCCGTATACAAGAGCAGTGATAAAGTGAACGCTTGATCATTGAGAACGGCTATAATCAGTTCATCTTAAGAATCTCAGTCTTTGGGTAGACTGAATCAAGAACTGATTGACAGTGTGCTTGCTGATGATTTGGATGAGGTGTCTGAATGGATCAAGTGTACAAGCAAGTAACACTGGGGCTCTTGACGAGAAGAATAGAGCCCAACTGGTTAAGGACAAACCAGCTTAAAGTTAAGAAGACCAGTCGGTAGCAGACAAACCAGCTGGCCGTATGATATCTGTGGGAAGGTTGATCTCACAGATATATCAACCAGCTGGTTGGCAACCAGCTGGGAATGTAGAAAAGCTAGAGCCTCGAGGCAGCTCAAGAGAAGGAAAGAACAGAACAAGCTCAGCTGCAAACAAAAAGAGGCGCAGATGCAGAGTTTCTCAAGAACAGATTAAAAAATGAAGAGCAACCAGCTTGATAAAGACACCAGCTGGAGAACCAGATCGGGATAAGACTAACTCACACAAACAAAGCAGTTTGAATACAACATACGAAGACCAAATTAATTGGTTCAAACTGATTTGTTTCATCCTGTCCACATCAGGTACAAGCAAGTAGAGCTCGAGGTTAGCAAAGGCTGCAGAGTCGCCGATGAAAATAGCTCAAGTAAAATAAAGCATGCAACGTATTAAAATCCTAGGACACAAAGTACAAATGCGTCAGAAGACCTTTCAGAACGGCTACAACTTTGTGTCCAACGGACAAATCTGCTAAGCGGCTTTATATATCAGGCGCGATGAAACAGAAGTGTAGATGCGCCATAGCAGAGAGAGAGTTGTGCAAATCCAAAACAGAGAAATAGAAGAAAGCACAACTATGGGAAGATAATAGAAAATAGCTCAGTCTAGGAGCACTTCCCGGTGTGTGATATTCTATCTTCGAGAGATTGAGCATACACTGTAATCTCACACACGATTCACTCACATATAAGAGCTGAGAGCTAAATTGTTGAGTTGAGTGAATCAATTGAAAACTCTCCATTGTAGTCTTTGGACAGTGACGTTAAACAAGTCTAGTTGTCTTTTGCACTGAGATGTTAAAGAAATGTGGGTTGTCTTTCTCACTGAGACGTTAAAAAAGTGTGTGTAGTCTTTCGCACTGAGACAGTAAAGAAGTGTCGCCTTTCTCACTGAGGCAGTAAAGAAGTGAATTAGACACACGCAGCTTGCGGGCTGGTGTGCAGTGTTGTGGCTAGGAGTTTTTGCGGCCGAGGGTCGTCGGAGTGGGTTGCAGCGAGGGTCGTTGTAATTAAAGTCTTCTAGTGGATCCTTCCCGTTGCGGAAGAAGGGGATATGTAGGAGATTGAGCTTTGAACTTCCATAAACAAATCAGTGTATTACTTTACTGTTTTCTTCATTCATTCATACTCATAGCATATTTGTTAATATGCTTAAAACTGTTCAAAAGGCCTTCGAATTTAAGAGTACAGTTTGAGTTATTTTCGCATGATTTAAATTCAGTACTCAATCTGTATCTCGATGCACAAATATTCAAGAACAATGAGCTATTGCAGCTCAAGTAAAGCATAACCGGATCGCACGATTTTTCATTGATCTGGTCTCAATAACCAGCTAGAACCAAGCTCTTGCACTGCGCTGATTTAGCACCGAGCTGGTCATACAAAAGCGATCCGGTTTCAGCATCCAGCTGGAACTAGCTTAGTTATTTTTATCTGGTTTCAGCAACTAGCTGGATCCTGCGTCGATTACGCGATCTGATTATTCCCTCTGAGTGGTAGTTATTGTCTAATAACTGAGGCATACATCAACAGAGGGTAAATATCGATCCTAACAGACCCCCGAGGACGAGGAAGAATCTGCATGCTGGGGCACTCGGTCAGTCTTCATAAACCAAGCTGGCGTACCCAAGAAGACCAGCTTGGAGGACAACTCAAATGAAGAATCTGCTCAGATATAGGGAGCAAGTTAGAAACCAGCTGGTTAAGGACAAACCAGCTGGACAAGCTGATCAAGAGCTGATTCAGGAAGAAGGGACTCTATCTAGCAAAGTCATGAAATTTGCTAGATAGAGAAACTTGAAGATCTGAAGATGATGAAGATCAGCTCAAGAGCGGCTGCAAACGAGAGGAGAAGAAGAGAGCTTTGAACGACGAAGAAGCAACCAGCTCGAACAAGACCAGCTCAGTGCAGAACAGAACGGTGAACAAGCTGGCAAGCTGGTTAAGGTCAAACCAGCTCAGATAGCATGACAGATGCTATCAAATCTACGAGAAAGGATATTTGAATATCATGCTATACGAAAAACACTATTTAGCATTCAAATCGACTTGCTTGTACTGTCTTCTCAGAACAGTGCTCACGTGATTAGTGAAGAAATGCCTGCGATGCATTTATTGGCAAAGGACGCAAAGTACAACGGTGTCAGAAGACCTTTCAACGTCTACTACTTTGTGTCCAACGGAAAAATTTCCATGCCAGGCTATAAAACAGAGCACAAGCGGATGAATGAAGAGCAGGGCTGAGAAGAGCGAATTCGAAACAGTGTTGTGTGAACCAAAATGTAAACATCAGAAGAACGAACAACTTGAACCTGGGAAGATAATGAAAAAAAACGACTTCCATTGTAGTCTTTGGACAGAGACGTTAAACAAGTCTAGTTGTCTTTCGCACTGAGACGTTAAAGAAGTGTGTGTAGTCTTTCGCACTGAAACAGTAAAGAAGTGTCGCCTTTCTTACTGAGGCAGTAAAGAAGTGAAGTTAGACACACAGCTTGCGGGCTTAGTGTGCAGTGGTGTTGCTAGGAGTTCTTGCGGCTGGGGGTCGTCGGAGTGGGTTGTAGCGTAGGGACGCTGCAATCAAAGTCTTCTAGTGGAATCCTTTTCGATTGCGGAAGAAGGGGAGACATAGGAGAGTTTGCTCCGAACTTCCATAAACAAATCGGCATATTTCTTTACTGCTTTCTGCATTCATACATGCGCATTGCATAATTTCAAATGTGTTTAAAACTGTTAAAAGGCTCTCGAATTTAAGAGTGCAGTTTGAGTTATTTTCGCATGATTTAAATTCATTACTCAATCTGTATCTCGATGCACAAGTATTCAAGAACACTGAGCTATTGTAGCTCAAGTGATAAATAACTAGATCACTTGCTCTTTCATCGAGCTGGTTTCAGCATCCAGCTGGAACCAGCTTAGTTATCGCGATCCGGTTTCAGCATCTAGCTGGATCCAGCGTCTTTTACTCGATCTGATTATTCCCTCTAAGTGCTGGTTATTGACTAAATAACTTCTGTATACACAAACAGAGGGTAATCGATCCTAACAGTGTACGTCATAAATATTCAATTTAAAAGAATTACCCCGTCAGTATATATTTAATTCTTTATTAAACATTAACATATTCGTACACGTAAAATACTACATATATAGTTAAATATATATTCGCGGCTTCTACATTTTTCCTTCATTGACCCTGTCAAGGACTGATTCAAGTGACTGGTCCACTATTTCTAAGCCCAAAAGCCTAGACCTGATCTTAAACTGTAACTTAACCCCAAATTCGACTTGACCCATTAAACTCAAATTTAATTACAAAATTGATAAAAGTACTCAGTCCTTCAGCTTAAAATCAGACATTATAACTTGACAAAATAACAATCCCATTGACTAAAAATTAGATTTTAAAATTTGACAAAATTATTAGGCCCATAAATAAAAGAGATTTTTACTTTAAAAGTTGACTTTAAAATATTCGGCCCAAAACGCTTAAAATAGACTTTAATCTTTAAAACAAAAATACCCGGTTCAGAAATAAAATAACTTGGGCTCGACTTAAAATAATCTGACCCGAACCTCGAATGACCAGACCCGGTCCAGGTGGACCGACCCAACCGAATCGGCCCAACCACTAAACCCTCGCTGATGGATCGGTGTAAACAGATCCAGATTGAGTTTTGAATTACACAAAACCTATTACTGTGGTTCTAACATTTCTATGTAGTGTACAGATATAACAAGAGTAGGAATCTGTATGAAGAGACGAAGAAAAGAAGTTAAATCAGTGATTGGAGAAGGTTGAGTCAATTACAGAATGTCGACAGAAAGTGAAGAAGTCTGAATTGTGGTTTGAACAGAAAAGAAATTGAAGAATATCAGTCGTTGTGAAAAGGAAGTGAACACTGATTGTGAGACCTGATTTTTTTTGTATTAAGGATTAATTGTTACTGATGGTGGCTTGAAATCTGGAATATGTATTACTAGCAAAAGAGTAACTCAGTCGAAGAAAAGAGAGGTTGTTTCAGTTGTACAGCAGGAAGAACGCAAAAAGAAATATGAAGTCTAAACAGAGGAATCCCGCATGAGATCCAACAAGGAGAAGTAATCTGGTAGCAATTGAATTAACATGAATAGAAGAAATCTGGTATGTTCGATAGAAGAAAAGTAAACCAGACGTAAGGAAATCAGCAACGCTAGACAGAATTGGAAGGTTGTTGTTCTGATGAGAAGATGATATAAAAGTCCGATTCAGTAGTTGAGGAAAAGCAGTTGAGGCAACAGTAGAAATCTGGAACACTAAAGTTGAGAAGTTCTGTTAAAGAAGTTCGATATAAAGAAGAATTGTGAGAAGGAGAAATCTGGTTGAAAATCCGAAGAAGTGCAAAGAAATCTGAACAAAGGAACGAATCTGAATGGTGAAGACAAGTTGAAGAAATCTGATGAAGAACAAGAAGAAGATCGAACCAGTTGGAGATAACAGAAAAGCGAAGCAACAGTAGAAATCTGTATCAGTGTTTGTGAAGGAAGAAGCAAAAAGGAAAATCAGATTTTGCGTTACTAAGATTGATCCATACGCAACGCAAATAAGTTGAAGGAAAAACCAGACGTTGAAGATTGAAGAATTATACCAGACGTTGGATTGCAGTAGTTGCAAACAGGAATGTTGCGAAAAGATTGTTGCATTGCACAAAATTTAAACCAGACGTTGGTATAAGATGGAACAGACGTTGGTAGATTAGAAATTCCAGACGCTAAAGAAAAGATCTCTTCAGTTGTGAAGAAGCAACGTCTGAACAAAGGAAAAGAAAAGAAGAAATCAGTCGATGTGAACAAGTTGCATTGGACAGAAAAATCAGATCTTGTATTACAAAGTTACAACCAGACGTGAAGTAAATAAACCACACTTTGAGTTACAAAGAAAACAGAAAATCCAGACACAGTAGCTAAAAGATAACCAGACGCAAAGAAGATTGAACCAGACGTGAAAATTGCACAGAAGAAAATCAGTCGTTGCAAATCAGAAGAAATGTATTCCAGTTGCTGTCCAAACGTAACAGAAGGAGCGAAACAAATATCAGCAGAAGTCGTGAAAAATCAGCTTCAAACAGAAAGATGAATTCAGCAATTAGAGATGCAAACAGAAGATATTTCAGCAGTGAAACAAAAAGAAGAAGTTGAATTAATTGTTGCAACGAATTTAAAGGGAGAGATGCGATCAGCTGTTGAAAACAAAGTTGAAACAGCTGATGCGCGAAAATAAAATAAGCAACAGATGCGATCAGCTATTGAAAACAAAGTCGAAACAAATGTTGTGCGAAGATGTTGAATCAGCTGCTGCGAAGACAAAGTTACACCAGCTGTTGCGCGTCAACGTACCAGCTGCTGGAAGTTAATAAACCAGCTGTTGGAAAACAAGAATCAGCTGTTGAAAAGGAAATGGTTCAGCTGTTGCGCTAACAAGATGTATAAATCAGCTGCAACGCAAAGAAGAGTTTGAAGCAGCTGTTGCGCTAAGTAAAAGCTATCAGCTGTTGGTATAGTTCAAAGATAAAGCAACAGATGCTGGAATTATTTAGTTGTTGGAGCAACCAGCTGTTGGAACGTAAAAGGCAAAATCACAAGATGACAAAAAGCCTGCAAAAAAAAAGGACACAAGGACAACTCACTGTCGGTACTTTAAGGAACACATTTCAACAGAAGAAAACTTGTGTCTAATGGGAAGAAATTAAAACAGCCATATAAATACAAGAAGCACTGTTGAAGAGAAGTGATTTTTGACAGATTAATTAACACAGTGCAAAATACAGAGGGAAGAAAATTGGAGACGAAGCAGTAGACCGCCATTAGAGAGGAGCGCATAACGAGTGTCTACTGGTAGTCTCAATCAGCTATTGAAGAGCATTTTCCTAGTGTGTGAGATTTATTTTTCTCAGAGTTGAGCGTTCACTGTAAAATCTCACACACACAGATTCACTCGCATATTTTGAGAGTTGTGTGAAATTGTTTAGCGAGTGAATCACCCAAAAAGAAATCAGATCCCGTCCAAGCACGAAGACGTTAAACTCTGTGTATGTAGTTAGTCACACAGTTGCGGCTGGTGTGCACTTGTTGAAGCTTGGAGTTCACCTGGAGCGAGGCTCGGTGACTCTTCTTTTAGTGGAACCTTCCTAGGAGGAAGAAGGGAAGATGTAGGAGATTGAGCTCCGAACTTCCAGAAACAAATATCAGTGTATTGTATTCTTTTATTTACTTCCGCATATGCAATTTATTTTAGCATCACATAACAGTTATCACACACGCACAGTAGCAGATTTCTGTAACAGAAATCTGCTTGCATTGAGTTTTAAAATTAGGATTCATTTTTGGTGTTTTCCGCATGTTTTTATTACATACCAGATCTGTCTCCGGTGCTCGATTTATGTTCAAGAACCGTGAGCTATTGTAGCTCCTTTTAAGCAGCGCAAAATTTTTATTTTTCAGTAGCAGCGTTGCTTTGCATTAATCTCCCATTCTTTGGTCCTAACACTCGTCGTCGCCGCCAACAACCACCCGCGACTTCTTCCCTTCGTTCGCACTGTTTTGACCGCCTTTGGCCGGAACCCCACCGGCAGAACCACCCCCAGGTCCGGCCAGTTCCTCTGGACCAAGCCACGGCTCAAACCATGGCTCGCGGGGCCTCGTGGACGCATGCAAAGGAGGCCGCCGAGCGCCGCACGAGAAAGCGGCCAACTTGTCTCGGCCTTGGCTCGACCAGGCAATCGAGCACCCCTTCCACCTAGCCTTGGACCACCACTGAACCACCATGACTCGAACCCAAGTCCCATGAACCATCCATGACCGAAGCACATCAAGAAATGAATCAAATACGTGTTAAAAATCATGATACATGCATGAATATGAAACAACAAACATAGATCTAATCAACATATACAAATCATGCAACATCATTTAAAAAAACAGTGTAATATAATTTAAATGGTGAGAAAGAGGAAGAATAGAGTGTGCCTTTTTGAAGAATTAAGTAGGATACACGTTACCAGGACAGAGGACTCGAGATAGGGACGATCAAACTTGAAACCACACCAAAAATTTGATGAAAATCAAGCTAGAGGGGAGGTGGGGCGGCGTGAAGATGATAGAGAGGGAGGATAGGGTTTTCAAAAATAATTAGGTTTGCAAGAAATGAATAATGTTCCAAAATACCCCTATCAATATTTTAAGTTAGGAAAATAAAAGAGTTTTCCCTCATTAACCCCCACCAATTAAAAATGCTAAATGAAACTACAAAATTACACCTTGAACTATTAATTTTCGTAATATAAAATCCTCTATTGTTTAAAATTAGAAAAAGTTCATTAAAATAGCCTGTATTGGCGAAAAACGGGTTCCCCTCGATTTTTGGGCATTACAAAGCCATTAAACAAACAACAGTTAATCTCTTATATCACTATTCAAATAGAACAGGTATATAAATAAATATTGAATCGTCATTGTCATCAAATTATAACAATTGCATAGGGAATCCCCTGTTAAAAGACTCGATAAATAAATATATATTTATATATACAAAAATATCTGGGACACTCGATTAACTCTCTAAGGGACTCCACTGGCTGAAACTACTCCTGGTGCAGATAAGACATCTGGGCAATATAAAAAGATCATCGACATGACCAATGTAGTCCCAAAGAGATGAGGTCAAACCCCACTACGAAAAACAGATACTAACAACAATCATAGAGGAATTGAAATATGATATATGTTATGCAATGCATGTCTGATAACAACTGAAATAACCAATACCAAGATCAGAATCCAAAAAAAAAGATCAACATAACATAATAGGGGCTACAATATCGAAAGTTTGGGAGCACCCGCGTCATCCCAATGCTCTCATCGTCAAGGTACTACTCAGAACACCACTCCATGATGCTACAAACAGTCTCAGAATGTCAACTTAAAAGTAGCCAAATGAGTCAATGTTCAACATTAGTGCAAATGCTCAATACCATGATATATAAATATCTCCACATAATCATCTAACATAAGCATGCAAAATCATAACATTTTTCAAAATATATAAATACATTTCAACTCCTATAAAAGTTGTAAGTACGTGTTGAATCCTTACCTCGAAATATTTGATCAAATGCTAAATACAACACATGCATCGAAACAGACGAAAAACACAATCACTGTTGGTGGTGGCCATTGACCATCAACGACGACCTACGATGGAACAGTGACGATGGTGATGCAGCGGCTTTGGAAGTCGAAAAAATTTCAAAAATCACCGGAAAAAATGTCAGGAATTCATCGGAACTAGCCTAGAGATAAATCAACCGGGTTCGTAGAAAAATTGGATGGGAACTTAAATGCTCATAACTCGCTAAATTCAAATGACATAAAACATATTGCAACTCCTATAAAAGCTGTAAGTACGTGTTCAATCCATATAAATACCACGCATCGAACATACTACAAACACACTAATTGGCGACAACTGGCAGCTAAGGCCAGCAATGACGACCGACGACGGTGACAGAACAGGTACGACAGCGACACAGCGCCTATGGCAAGGGCGGTGGCTCCGAGAATCGAAAATATTCCAAAAATTCACCGGAACATTGAAATTCACCAGAAATGGCCTAGAAACATCCCCAACCCAAAACTAATCTAAAAACAGGTTTCAAAATCTCAAAAAAAAAAATGAAAAATCAATAGGTTCATGGGAAAATTGTCCAAGAACGTAAATGATCATAACTCGCACAATTAAACACCAAAATTAATGATTCTTGTCTCAAATCAAAACTCTGTGCCTAGAATCGAGTGTGAATCAAAGGAAATCGAGCTTATCCCAATTTAAGCTCTGGTACCAAAAATTTCAGGCCCCGTGCTAATCAACGAAGATTACCGCATAATTAAACACATAATCACGGAAACGTAAAAACAAGGCTTAAAAATTTTTGAAATAATTTGGACCTGAACTCAAATCGTCATTCAAAATATCAATAATCAAAATACGAGTTAAATAAAACTCATACAAAAACAGGTAACATCAAATATCAGATCAGATACAGATCCCCAATACATAAAAACACAGGGCATCCCCTGGTTAAATACATAATACAATATATAACTGGGACTCAAGGGAATGGGGATCGACTAGCTGGCACTCCACTCGGTCCAGCTTGGTTACCTGTAGATCCTGAAAATGGGTAACACAGAACCAAAAGACACAAAAGCAGGAAAAGAAATACGAGGTCAAGCCTCAGTACGAAGAACCATCTAAAACAGCAAGTCATGCAACATGCTATAAATCAAGTTATGAAATGCATGAGGCTGTCAAGGAATCGGATATCTACACCAGTAAATCAACTGGAAATCATCTCAAGCGAGCCTCTATACCACGCACAGCAAATCAGCCGGTGGAAACCATCGGTCCGTGATATTCCGGCCCGTCAGCCATCACAGCTCGATGGTATTCCGATACTACAACTCAGTACATCACCACTCCGATGATAGCGTTGTACCTTTCAGGCACGACACATATGTCTGCCCTGGTCACAACGTGGCTCTAAATCAGGTCATCAATCAATCAGGAGGCTCAATATGTATGCATGTATGCCAATAAATTCATATCTGATTTCTACATGAACATTTTACGCAAAACAGAACATACAATCAATCAATTCATCAAGTCTGCTTCATGTAAACACACAACAGCAGTCAAACAGATTTCATAACATGAAATATAGCCATGATCATGCTCAAAGCTGTTAAGAGCTGCTCCAATTCGTACCTCACAGCTTCAATCTACCTCAACAGATTTCTCAAAGGCACGGCAGAACTCAGCCTAAGCAAATCAGCTTTCTCCTAACCTCCTCAACCTAGACAGAAGCTATCTCAAGCTTCCAGAAGAACCAAAGAACACACGGTTCAGATCTCACGAAAAGATTCGAACAAACAGGTTCTTCGCGCTCCTCTCCAACGCCGACTCAGGCCTCCTAGCAAGTATCAATCGAAAGAGCAACTCAAGGAGAATCCAGCGCCACCAATCTCGTTCAAAACAACGGCCGGAATCGATAGAAATCTAGGGAAGAAATGTTCGGGTGAACAGTAGCTATCGAGGGTTTCGAAGATGAAGATAAGAAATATCGGGTGGAAAATAATCTAAGTGTTGCTCAACACTTGCATATTTAAATCTCCCACACGACGGCTGCTGTTCCAATTAATCAGATCCCTGATAACGCTTCAGCAGAAGTCTCACAGCTAAATCCAGCGTTTCCTCTCAACAGAATCAGCTGAAACCAATCAGACGTTATGCTTCACTTACACCATGTCAAAACGACATCGTAACAACTAATCAAAACGACATAGCATTGGCTCACATCTGAACCCAACGTTTACTCTCGCAGCTGCCTCAGCTGATACAATCAGACGTTGTCACGCTTCGCTACTCATCCAAACGACGACGCATCAAGGTTCCCACTAAATAACTCAAACCGACGTAGCAGCCCTCCAAAAGCTGAGAACAGATCTCTTTCAAAATGACCAACAGCTGAATCTAAAATAATATCAAAACAACGACGTAGAGGACACGTCACCATCACTGCCAACAGCTGATCAAACCACGTCTGATCATATCAACGCATCAGATCCCTCTCCAGCTGATGACCAACACAACCAACAGCTGACACAAAGCGTTACACCCAAAACGCTATCGTTCCAACTTATCCAAATGACGTAGTTTCGTTACCCGCTAAGAAATACTCTAACGAAACCAACAGGTGGTTCCTACACACTCACATGTGCCAGCGTTACCCCACAGCTGAACAAATCTCTTACAATAGCAACAGCTGTTTTGTGCTACAACACCAGCAGTCAACTCTACTGGGTTGACCAACACGCGACTGCTGATCACATCCTCGCGCTAACATATCTCAGCCAACACAACTGCGTTCGCTCGCTACAGTACCATTGACCCTCGTTGACATCTGAATTACGCTACCCCTCAGCAGTCAATCCAAATCGTTGACTTTCACCACTTAGCGTAGACATCTGATCCTCCAGCTGCTACCAACAGCTGAAATTCCAAAAAACACCAAAATTTTGAAACCCGATTCAACCAAATACTCCGAATCCATAAATCTGAAAATTACAATCCAGACTTCACTACAATTCCTCAAAATCGAAAATTCGAAATCCCCAAAATCTTGTGACTAATCCTATGCAAACTGATTAATCACTATTCGAATTTCTCAATCCTCACAACAGTAATCGGTGACAATCGATGAAAAACCGTGAGCCACCTCCACAGCCAATCTCCATACTCCGGCCAAATCAGACGATGAAATTGGTCATGAAATTTCAGGCTTGAAGAGATTAACATGTTGGTACCAATGATGGTAAGATTTGGTGTGTCGTTCTTCGGATATCGCAATTTGAAGTTTACGGTTGATGTGTGTGAATATTTGGTGAAATAGTGTGTGTTTTGGTGTATATATATTTTCAGCTCCCTAAAAGTAACTGTAGTCCAAAACCCGATTTCGCACAATTCCAGCTCTTTTTGTGCTATTTTGAATATAATATATTTTACATATCCAACTCAGACTCCGAAAAATACAAAATTTTAACACAAAAATCTCATTATTTGCAATAATTAGTTATTTGGCTTAATTATTTATTTTCACACTTTAAAAATAAGTAAATATTATTTTAATCAAATAATCGAGTAATTAATATCAGGATCTCACATTTCTTCCCAAATAACAACATGATTTCATCCTCGAAATCCAAAACACACACTTACACCACAAAAGTAGTATAAGCATCTACTCACTGAGATTACAAAGGAAAATCAGAGTACATTGAGTAATTTTTTACATTTTTGAAATAAGTGAGGTTATTCTGTCGCATTCTTGCATCCAACTCCCAAGTAGCTTCTTCTCTCCCATGTTTGTGCCACTGTACCATAACCAAAGGAATCACCTTGTTCCTGAGTTATTCTCCTTCATGTCTAAGATCTGGACTGGATAATTAATATAGCTCAAATTATGATCTAACTCCACCTCTTCGGTCCCCAAAACATGGGATAGATCTGGCTCATGCTTCCGAAACATGGATACGTGAAATACATCATATATTTCTGAAAACTTAGGAGGCGAGTGTCAGACCCGAAAGTTTAAAGGATTAATTGAGTTAATTAATCGGGTTTAGCATAGACCAGATTTGGCTTGAGCAGATCTGGGATGAGCCAGCTTTGAGCTGGTATGTTTGGTTTAGTTATCGGGTCCGTTTAATCCCTTGAAACAGATCTGGAGAGTTGGAGAATTTCCACGGGAACTGGTCAGGTGTGAGTGTTGATCAGATCTGGTAGTCGCGCGTTATTCTAGGCGCACAGGTGGAGTATATCACACGGGTAGCGAAACGTTGTCGTTTGGCAAGGAACCAGATTTGAGTTCGAGAGTTAGTGCGTAGACATATCCGGTTCTTAGTCTCGGTTCGTGTTGCGGAGTAGACCAGTACGGTTCAGGGATTTCATATTTGATTAGCTAGTGTGCATCAGATCTTAGTGCTATGGTGCGACGCCATTTAGTGTTTCAGACTTGAGTTAGCGGGATGACGTGTATTAGTTGGGAGCGTGTTTTCTGTGTGACGTCGTTTGGTTAAGTCCCACGTCTGTTTTGACGTAGTGTCCAGATCTGGAGTGGTACTCAGATCTGAGCTGGTTTCAGATGTGAGCCCCAAGGTTGTCGGTGGCTGCTGTTCACCAGATGTGACCAGATTTGAGTTTTATTTAAGAGAGGACTTTGACCCTTCGTCTAATTGTTTCCTGACACTTAGAAATATTTCCCGTGAGCAAACTCTGTCGTGATACCCTAGCTACTGTTCACCGAACCTTATCTTCTCCGATTGCCGATGGTAGACAGCTCCGATTGAGTGGAAGCGTTGGACTCCTCTTGTTAAGACGCTTCGTTTGGTACAGCTTTTGGAAGCTTGCGTCAAGCTTGGAGAGGTTCACGAAGACATCTCCCTTCTGTAGTCTGTTAGCATAATCTTTGGCTTGCCGTTCATGTAGCTCGTTGGTAAGTGTTAGTTTCTACCCTTGTGCTTTGTTTAGAGCTGGTTGTTGAGCTAGATGGGTAGGACAGAACTGGTGGAGTGCGTAGCTCCCAGTTTGTAGTTTCTGTGCTACGGTCCTTGATCTAGTGTTGCTATTTGCTTAGTACGTTCTCAAATCTGTATCGCTTGGGACTTCGTTGTGGTAATTGTAGCTCAGAGCTAAGGTACGGATGTGAGCTTATTTTACAGCGTTGATGGGCATGGATATTATGTGTGCTGCTGTGTATGCCTCTATGCTGTTGTTGGTTGCCTCTGTGATGTTGTTTCTTGCAAGCTTTTCATTGCATACACGCATAATTCATGTTTGCAATCAGATCTTGTTTAGTCGTGCTTTGTTATCTTCATCTATGTGTACCAGGATGCCTGTTGGAGGACGAGCAGGTAACTCCCGTATGCCTCAACTCCCTGCTGGGATCTGTTAGCCACTAAGAGCGGAGTGGGTAGCTCCCACATCTCATGAGTTAGGCAACAGCAGGTTGTGTTGTGTTCTGAATCTGGTACCGTGTGTTGAGACGAGTGGGTAGCTCCCATATGCTAACACACCGTGGCCACCATTGTTCAGTTGATCTGTATCGTTTGTTGAGCAGCCGCTGAGATCCTTTGGCTCCCTGTCTTCGGTTGTAGCCTTGTTCTCATGCATAGCATTCGCATTTTATCTATTGTTAGTTAACTGCTGTTTTTCAGTTGCTCTCCGTACTGGGGTTTGACCCCATGTCCCTCTCGGGCTGGTGTTTGTTTGCTGTGTGTGTTGTCCAGGTTTTTCAGGTTACTTAGCTGGTCGTGGTTTTGACTCAGCTGGAGGTGTCCCAGGAGGTGGTTAGAGTGTCCCAGTTAGCATATAGCATATATATATCTATACTGGTAGCCGGGGAATGCACTGTGCTTTGTTGTAACCAGTAGTAGTCTGTTGTTCTTGTAGTTGATACATGTTGTACTGTTGTACTGTGTTATTTTAACTAGGATATTTTTGAGTATTGCAGTCGTTTTTATCAGTCAAGCCAAAAGCTAAAAATTTAACCACTATTTTTATTGCTTCCGCTATTGATTATTGCGTGGTTTTACTATGATTGAGCACGAGGCCTGAAATTTTTGGTATCAAAGCTTAAGCTGGGATAATCTCAATTTATTTTGATCACACTTGAGTCTAGGCACAATGTTGCATGTTTCTTGTGCATGACTATGTGAGTTGTTTGATTATGTGATATAATTGTTGCTGTGTGATCTTACCCTCTTAGTGCCTTCATAGATGCCGCCTAGACGTAGGGGTAGAGGTATAGGGCAGTTTCAGGAAGAATCTGAGGGTCAAAACGAGGAGGTGCAGCGTAGTGGACCTTTTCGTAGACGTGATAGTCAGATTGAGGTAGATGAGCTGGCAGCCCGTGTGGACGACATGGAACTTGTGATGGCGAGGTTTCAGCGGATGAACCCTCAGATGTTTAACGGTGATGAGTCTAGTTCCGATGCGGAGTCCTGGTTGCAGCACATTACCGGGTTGTTTGACCATGTCAGGTATGATGACGAGCGTAGGTTGAGTTTGGCTACGTTCAAGTTGAGGAGAGGTGTCGAGAATTGGTGGAGAGTCACTTCGAGGACTCTAGAGGAAACAGGTGTAGGGATCACGTGGAACAGCTTTTGTACTACCTTCCGTCAGGAGTACGTTCCGGAATCCTTTGTGAACGCCAGGGAGCGTGAGTTTGATAACCTGGTGCAGGGGACTATGTTCGTGGGAGAGTATGCCCGGAGATTTTCTTCTCTTCTTGCATATGTTCCGCATGTTTCTGGCAGTGAGAGGGCCAAGAGGAATAAGTTCTTGGAGGGGATGAATGAAGAGTTGTATTCTTTGGTGTTGGCGGGTTCATCGACGAGTTATGCGGATGCGATGGACAAGGCTATGGATATTGAGGAAGGACTGCAGAACCGTAGGTCACGTGTTAGGCCGCAAGTGGTGCAAGGTAACTGTCTCATGGTTTAGGCGGTGCAATCTTTCCAGTCTGTGCAGTCATCCCAGCCACCCAGGAGCAAGTAGCCCAACATTCTGGACACCAGAGGTTTAGACCTCGTGGTCGTCAGTTCAAGAAGAAGTCAGGTTCTAGTTCTTCTGGCTCGGGTAGTTCTAGCAGTAGTGGTTCTAAGGTCAAGTTTTGTGGCCAGTGTGGAGGAAATCATCCTACAGCGCAGTGTGTAGGCGTGCAATGTTTGTGTAACATCTGCGGACAGTACGGACACTTTGAGAGAGTGTGTCCTTTGGCTGGATCTCAGCATACCGCCGACCCATCGTAGGGTCGAGGTGGATCGTCTAGAGGTCGTTCTTTTCCTGCTTCGGAGCAGAGGTTGGGAGAGCTTTAGTTTAGGCTGTTTCAGCAGCCTGGTCCTTCGCGGTTTGGACAGTCTTCCCAGCCCCAGTTTTCAGGACCTCAGTATGCCCAAGTGAAGGCCATGACGAGGGAGCAAGTGGAGGGCACGCCAGGAGGAGGAGTGATCGCATGTACTTGCTTTGTCTTTGATTTTCCTGCGCATGTGTTGTTTGATACAGGAGCATCACATTCGTTTATTGCTGATGCATTTGTGGTTGAGCATGGTTTGCATACCACTAGTTTGTGTGATGTTGTGTCTGTTGCGACTCCTGCCGGCACGAGCCTGTACTCCCAAGAGATTTTGTTGAATGGCATTCTTAGGTTTGGTGAGAACGTGTTGTTAGACAATTTTATCAGGCTAGTGATGTGGTATTTCGATTGCATAGTTGGAATGGACGTGTTGTCTAGTTATAGGGACACTGTGGATTGTCTCCATGACGTTGTGTGTTTTAGGCCCCAGTCTGATGAGAAATGGAATTTCTATGGCCATGATTCCCAGTCAAAGATTCCTTTAGTCTCTGCGATGGAGATGTTTAGCCTGTTGTCATTGGAGAATGCTGGATTTATGATCTATGCTTTGGACGAGTCTTTTTCTTCACGCGTAGAGCTTAGTGATGTTCCCGTTGTTCGCCATTTCTCTGATGTGTTCCGGAGGAGATTCCTGGTTTTCCTTCGAAGAGGGAGATAGAATTCAACATTGAGTTGGTACCTGGTACAGCTCCTATCCAACGAGCTCCGTATCGTTTAGCGCCTGCTGAGTTGAGGGAGCTTAAAGTTCAGCTTAGCGACTTACTGGAGAAGGGCTTTATTAGGCCGAGTATGCCTCCGTGGGAGCGCCTATCTTGTTTGTAAAGAAGAAGGACGGGTCAATGAGGATGTGCATCGACTTTAGACAGTTGAATAAGGCAACAGTGAAGAACAAGTACCCTTTGTCGAGGATCGATGACTTGTTTGATCAGCTTCAGGGTTCAGCTGTGTTTTCTAAGATCGATTCTACGTTCGGGGTATCATCAGTTGCGCACTCGAGAGCAAGATGTTGCGAAAACCGCTTTTCGTACGAGGTACGGGAATTATGTGTAGCCCCCCAAAATCCATAGGACTGCAAATCCTAATCCTTATAATTCGAGGACCCATTTCTAATTTCAGATTTCAGCTTGTTTATTTATTCAAAAAGCTGATTCCTATTTTCAGATTTCACGCGGTGCATGAGGTCTGTTGAACGTCTCCTCAAGTGCAAGATGAGCAGTTTTCAGTGTTAGAGTAGATGCCCAACTAGCCAACTTGTGGCGTCTGGGTTAATAGACTCTTGTATATGACAATCTTTATATATGATATTTGCATTTATTTATGGCGTTATTTACTTTCATTGTGTTGTATGATGATTAACAATTGCGTTGAGTAATGACCTAGAATGCACTATAGTGTATGTTAGATGTGATAGTGGGTATGACGAATATCATGAAACACATCTAATAGTCACTGTGTATTTTGAATTAGTTTCTAGTCGATTGGGCCGTCAAAATGAGGATAAGGCCGCCCGAGCTCGAGACTAGTATCTGCGATGCGAAGTACCATGTTTCATTGGTAGGGAACATTGTGATGTTCTGAGCATGCAGATAGATAGTGACCTGGTGATTCGATCGAGGTGGTGAATACTTGAGTGCTGAATTTCAAGACTATCTGAAGGAGAATGGGATTCTCGCACAGTGGACCCCTCCGGCCACACCACAGCTCAATGGTGTAGCGGAGCGTCGTAATCGAACCCTGTTAGACATGGTTCGATCTATGATGAGCTTCACTGAACTTCTTACCTCGTTTTGGGCTATGCGCTCGAAACGGAGGTAATGTTGTTGAACAATGTCCACACCAAG
>KV009068.1:491573-506700 GCA_001598015.1 Dorcoceras hygrometricum | reverse complement strand
AAGATGTCGTCAATAAAAACAATTACAAACTGGTCTATGAACTCTCTAAAAACCCGGTTCATCAGATCCATGAAGACTGCAGGCGCGTTTGTCAACCCAAACGGCATCACCAAAAACTCAAAATGTCCGTACCTCGTATGAAACGCAGTCTTCGCGACATCTTGGTCCCTTACTCTGAGTTGATGGTACCCGGAACGAAGATCAATCTTGGAATACACCGCAGAACCTTGCAACTGATCAAACAGATCATCTATTCTCGGCAACGGGTACTTATGAACACACGGTTCATTAGATCCATGAAGACTGCCGGCGCGTTTGTCAACCCAAACGGCATCACCAAAAATTCAAAATGTCCGTACCTCGTACGAAACGCAGTCTTCGCGACATCTTGGTCCCTTACTCTGAGCTGATGGTACCCGGAACGAAGATCAATCTTAGAATACACCGCAGAACCTTGCAACTGATCAAACAGATCATCTATTCTCGGCAACGGGTACTTATTCTTCACGGTGGCTTTATTCAACTGACGAAAATCAATGCACATCCGCATTGAGCCATCCTTCTTCTTTACAAACAAAATGGGCGCTCCCCACGGTGACATACTAGGGCGAATGAAACCCTTCTCCAGCAAGTCATCTAACTGAACCTTGAGTTCTCTCAACTCCGCAGGCGCTAGAACCATTGAGGGTCACACAAGTACTGAATTCATGATTCCCACACGGAAACTGAGCTCAATGCGTTGAGCATAGGAGGAGGATTTTAGGGAGTGCGACTTCCTAAAAGTCAACAGGGGTAAAATTGCGATTTCCCAAAGTTGAGGGGCATAAATGTCATTTTGGTCTAGGTGGTCTGAAAAATTGTTTTCGCATCATAATAGTCAGTTTTGGAAACTGAGTCGATCGGTCCAATCTGATCGTCGATCGGAGTTATGATGAAGCCACGGTGATGCGGTTGAACCGAATGTTCATATATTGGACTGGGCCCGCCCCAGGTCCATTGGGCCGGTTCAAGCCCATCACTTATTTAATTAGACTTAGGGCTACCATGAGACATACACAAGATACAACCTAGCTCTCATAGCCGCCCACCCTCTCCCAAACGCCTCACGCCGCCGCCGACCACCCATCGCCGCCGCCCGTCGGCCGTCGTCGCCGTCGCCCGGTTTTTCGCATGATCAGACTTGTTTCGATCACCGCGACGAGGAGAATCCGTTCATGCTAAAATCCGTCAGATCTTCTAGTGCAGATTGACGGAGGAAGATTGTTTCCGGTCGTGGACCTGATTGACGATCTACCGCCGCCTACCGTTTGAAGTGCCGGTTTCCTCGTGAAACTGGTCGGAGCCAGGTGTCTAGACGCCAGCAAGGTAGCAATTCGATAAACGCCCTATGAATGTTTATTGTTTGTTTTTAATGTATTGAATGTTTCTCGGGGAGAAATTTTAACTTCCGCTGCGCCCCCGGGAAACGGGATCCAGATCCGCCATTGTCGCCAACATGTGTTAGGTGTATGCTATAGGTTTTGCGATTTTTGTTGTATATATATTGTTGGTATCATTTAAAGTGGGTCTGTTTGTGGCCCGTTCCCACCCCTACAAATTTGTATCCCAAGATGTCATGGCAATTTAAATGTAAATTACTAGATTTAGTGGGAGGACAATTGAAGACGGTGGACATGACGATCAAAGATATTGAAGACCGAAGATCTGTAAAACCGGAAGCAATTGTAATAAGATTGCATTGCATATTGCATTTCACCTAGGACTGGACCCAGGTCCGTGATTGGTAAACACAGACCGCATAGCTCTCACGATCGATCATCCCAAAGTTTTATATATTCGATATATGTTGAATCCGCATGTTTTAAATTATGATTTAAAATATTGTTGAGACCAAATTTTCAAATATAAAATCCCTTGTTTTAAATACGATTTAAAACTAACATCAAGATTAAAAGTTTATTCGATAAACTAAGGGAATTTAAATCTGTTTAAATTATCCCTACCTTCCATCAACAATGGGTGTACGCCGATGCTACCCGCATACATGGCCCGGCTCATATTATTAAGGGGGTTATGTATGTCGGAAAGCTGTACACGTCATTGACACTCGTTGTGAGTCGGTTGGAACTCCCTTTAACGTTGGCTCATATTATTTGGGACGTTAAGGGGACCGTCCTTCATGACTCAACATTGATGGGTCATCTTGGCACGTGATAGTAATCGGCGTCATATTATTGGGCCCTTACTGGACGTGAGGTAAATACATGGAGGTTGCACCGGTTGCAATTGGATTCTACCTTTTGGGGGTCATGGTTGGCTGATATTATTCGGGACCATGATCGCTCGATTGGACTCTGTGTACCCACTAAGCAAACTTGCTTTTCCGATTTCATTAGAGGGTGGTGAAATCGTTAAAATAGTGGGAGGATAATTCATAAAAAATGACCTTGTTTTATGTCTCAGCGTTTTTCGTATATAGTTAGTAATGCATGTCTGTTTTTCTTTTCAGTATAAACTGCTTTATAATGTCTTCGATCAAAAACCTACTCGCTGCTATACTGGATAGCAACAAGTTCACCGGTCTGAACTACCAAGACTGGCTTCAAAACCACAACATTGTGTTGGCTTCGGAGAAACTTCTCTATTCGATAGAGAAGAGCCCTCCGATGGAAGCCCCTGCCGATATCAGTCCTGAGGAGCTGATTACGCTTAAACAATGGTGAGACGACGAGCTTAAGACTCGATGCTATGTGATGGCATCGATGTCCAACGAAATGCAACGGCGCTTTGAGAAGACGAAGTATGCTGCTGACATACTCTTTCATCTCAAGGAACTGTATGGGGAGAACTCTCTACATGAGAGGTTCACCGCTGTCAAGGAGCTTATGACGAGCCGCATACGTGATGGGACTTCGGTCCGCAAGCATGGGGTTCGTATGATTGGGCTCGTTGAAAAGCTGGCGGGCTTGGTATCACACTTCCACACGAGCTGTCTGTGGATGTGCTTCTCCTCTCACTACCCGCTGCATTCGACCCCTTTGTGGTCAACTTCAACATGAAAAAGCTGGCAGCCACCCTTGAAGAGATGGTTAACATGCTGGTCGTGTTTGAGGGAACCATAAAGAAGGACAAGCCCGTCGTCCTTATGGGCTCTTCTTCCTCTGCGAAGAAGGGGCCCAGACGCAAGGGTAAGAAGCGTTCTGCCCCTGCGAAGGAGGAAAAGACCACTAAGAAGCCCAAGGAGAAGGCTTCCAAGACAAACAAGTCCGAGGATGTTTGCCACCACTGCCACAAGCCTGGGCATTGGAGGAGGAACTGCAAGGAGTACCTCGAGCAGTTGCGAACTGCAAAAGGTATGTTCTATATAGAAATAAATATGTCTCTTAATTCGACTTCTTGGGTACTTGATACCGGATGTGGATCTCATATCTGCAATGATTTGCAGGTGATGACAAGAAGCCGACGTCTTAGAGAGGGTGAGACCCACTTGAGGATGGGCAATGGAGCAAGAGTTGCTGCAGTAGCTATAGGAAATGTTTATTTATTTCTATCTTCAGATTTTAAGTTGTTATTGCGAAACGTTTTATTTGTTCCCGAATTAATTAAGAACATCATTTCTGTTTCTATGCTTGATAGTGATGGATATTCTTGTGTTTTTGCTCATTCGATTTGCAATATATACAAGAATGAATGTTTAATTGGAATTGGGGAACGCGAAAAAGATTTGTACACCTTAAAATTGAAACAAGTTCCAACTCGCGATGTCAAAACACATACAATAACAATTAAAAGGAAACACGATAGCTTGAACCCAGCACAACTTTGGCACGCTAGGCTAGGTCATATTTCTCTAAGAAGGATGAACAAGTTAGTTAGGAGTGACATGTTTGATTTGTCAGACATTAACTCCCTACCGACTTGTGAGTCTTGTCTCAAGGGAAAGATGACTAAACGACCCTTCAAGGGCAAGCCTGAACGTGCTCAAAGCCTATTGGATCTGATCCATACTGACGTGTGTGGCCCACTTAGCATTGGTAATAAGTACGGTCACACATACTTCATCACATTTACCGATGATTACTCTAGATATGGGTACTTGTACTTAATGAAGCACAAGTCTAAATCCTTTGAAAGGTTCAAAGAATTCAAGGCTGAAGTAGAAAATCAGTTAGGAAAAAGTATTAAAGCACTTCGATCCGATCGAGGTGGTGAATACTTGAGTGCTGAATTTCAAGACTATCTGAAAGAGAATGTGATTCTCTCGCAGTGGACCCCTCCGGCCACACCACAGCTCAATGGTGTAGCGGAGCATCGTAATCGAACCTTGATGGACATGGATCGGTCTATGATGAGCTTCACTGAGCTTCCTACCTCGTTTTGGGGCTATGCGCTCGAAACGGATGTAATGTTGTTGAACAATGTCCACACCAAGACAGTGGATAAGACTCCATATGAGATATGGATGGGCAAACCGCCCAAATACTCATATATGAGGATTTGGGGATGTCCTGCTTACGTGAAGCAGACAGTGGGAGATAAGCTGGATACTAGATCCATCTTATGCTACTTCATTTCGTATCCAAAGAATTCTATTGGATACTACTTCTACTATCCCAACGAAACAAAAGTGTTTGTTTCTAGAAATGCCACCTTTATGGAAAAGGAGTTTCTACTTGATAGAAAAGGCAAGATAGTAGAACTCGAAGAGGTTCGAGAACCATCTGAAGTACCAAGTGAGTCTCCCGCACCTCCAGAGCCAGTACCAGAAATGGTCGCACCTAGAAGATCCGAAAGGGTTCCTAGGGCTCTTGAAAGATATGGTTTCCTCCTTGAAGATGATCAGGGTGATCAAGTTTTTGGATGTGATCCAAGAACCTTCAAGGAGGCAATTTCCGATGCTGATTCTAATTTTTGGCTTGAAGCAATGCAGTCTGAGATTGACTCGATGCATGCAAACCAAGTGTGGACTCTTGTTAATCCTCCCTAAAGAATTGTTCCTATCGGGTGTAAGTGGATATACAAGAGAAAACTTGGGCCTGATGGTAAGGTACTGACCTACAAGGCAAAAATGGTCGCGAAAGGTTACACTCAAAGGCATAAGAATCTTACTAGCCATAGCCGCATGGTACGACTATGAGATATGGCAAATGGATGTGAAATCTGCGTTCCTTAATGGGAACATTAAGGAAGAGATCTATATGACGCAGCCTGAGGGTTTCACATCTGTAGGAAGTGAGCATAAGGTATGCAAACTTCAGAGATCGATCTACGGTCTCAAACAAGCATCGAGGAGTTGGAACCTGAGATTCGATGAAACAATTAAGAAATTTGGTTTCATCAAGAATCCCGAGGAGCCATGTGTATATAAGAAGGTAGTTAAAAGCGCTGTGACATTCCTTGTACTTTATGTTGATGACATTCTACTCATTGGGAATGATGTAGGAATGCTACAGTCAACTAAAGTATGGTTGTCTAGTAGATTCTCGATGAAGGAAATGGGTGAAGCATCCTATATTCTTGGAATACAGATCTATCGGGATAGATCGAAACGGATGCTCGGACTCACCCAAGCCACCTACATCGATACCATACTTATGAGGTTCTCTATGGAAGAGTCCAAGAGAGGATACCTACCTATGAGCCACGGGGTCACTCTATCTAAGTCTATGTGTCTGAAGACTGATGAGGAGATAGAGAGTATGACACGTGTGCCATATGCCTCGGCAATAGGTAGTATTATGTATGGAATGATCTAAACTAGACCGGATGTCGCATATGCTCTGAGTGTCATGAGCCGCTACCAGGCCAACCCCGGCCAATTGCATTGGAAGGCTGTGAAGGATATTATTAAGTACTTGCGAAGGACTAAGAATATGTTAATGGTCTATGGGGATGGTGAACTGAGATTGGAAGGCTATACTGATTCTATCTTCCAATGTGACGTGGATGATTCGAAGTCAACCTCTGGATTTGTATTCATGCTCAATGGTGGTGCTGTCTCTTGGAAGAGTTCCAAGCAAGACACACTGAGTACATCGCAACATAAGCTGCTGCTAAGGAGGCGGTTTGGATAAGGAATTTCGTCCAAGAGTTGGGCGTCATTCCTGATGGAGTTGGTCCAGTCCCGGCGTACTGCGACAACACGAGTGCCGTTGTGCAAGAAAAGGAGACTAGGTCTCACCAAAGATCCAAACATATACTGAGGAAATACCACATAATCCGGGATATTGTGGCTAGAGGTGACATAGCAGTTGAGAAGGTCGCCTCTGCAGACAACATTGCCGATCCACTTACGAAGCCCTTGCCAGGACCTTTGTTTGAAAAACATCGTGAAACAATGGGACTGCGTTTGATGAGTAGTTGGCTATAGGGCAAGTGGGAGATTGTTAGAGTATATGCCCAACTAGCCAACTTGTGGCGTGTGGGTTTTTATTGACTCTTGTGTACAACAATATTTATATATGATATTCGCATTTCTTTATGGCATTATTTATTTCATTATGATTATAATGTTAACAATTGTGTTGGATAAAGACCTAGAATGCGCCATAGTGTATGTTAGATGTGATAGTGGATATGATGGCTATCATGAAACACATCTAATAGTCACTGTGCATTCTGAATACGTTACTAGTAGATTGGACGTCAAAATGAGGATAAGGCCACCCGAGTTTGAGACTAGCATCTGCGATGTGAAGTACCATGTTTCATTCGTAGGGAACATTGTGATGTTCTGAGCATGCAGATGGATAGTGACCTGGTGATCTATCGAACTACCCTCGTTCGAACTTTCCAAGTGGTTACCATTTGTCGAGTGGATAAGTCCGAGGTCTTGGTTGTACTGATTAGTCCTCACTACTCGAAACGCCATTGAGACTCTACATGATAGGCGCGTCACTTTGACCCGTTTGCCGACTGCTTGGGGTCATTAGGCGGCGGGATTGGGTGAGGTCCCGATGCATGTGGGAGTCGATGCTTCAGTGTCGAGGATTCACCGCTCGCTTTCATGCGTGGATATCCTATGCTATCTGATGGGATAATAGTGTATAAATCTCTGGCCAGAGTACTGGATGTGTTTTAGGTAAATGGGTTTACCTAGTTACACTCGCGATGTCACTATTCGATCTCCAAGATGTATGCATAGCTATCGGATCTCTAGCGACTCTCGATTTACCAATGGTCGTTGATCTGATCGGGATATATGTGTTGAAAGGACCGTACTGTACGCTAACCACGACCAACTGGTTCTTGCAGGCACTATCAATGATACCTAGGGGATCATGGGGCGATGTTGCTAGGCGCTTTACCATGATCCGATGGGCAAGTCCGAAATTGTGATTTCGGAGTCACAATGGTTGTGGGCCCACGGCTAGCTCTATCCCTGAACCATTGAGGGTCACACAAGTATTGGATTCATGATTCCTGCACGGAAGCTGAGCTCAACGTGTTGAGAATAGGAGGATGATTTTAGGGAGTGCGACTTCCTAAAAGTCAACAGGGGTCAAATTGCGATTTCTCAAACATGAGGGGCTAAACTGTAATTTTGGTCTAGGACATCTGAAAAATTGTTTTTCGCATCATAATATCAAGTTTTGGAAACTGAGTCGATCGGTCCGATCTGATCGTCGATCGGAGTTATGATGAAACCGTGGTGATTTAATTGAACCGGATGTTCATATGGACTTGGGCCTGACCCAAGTCCAGATGGGCCGGACCAAGCCCACTACAAGTCTATTAATTAAAGACTTAGGGCATTAATCACTACACTTAATCACTCATTAAACCCTATCCTCCAACAACAGCCGCCCACCTCCTCTCCTCTCGACCGAACCAACGCGCCGCCGCCTCCTCTTCGCCGGACTTGTTCCGGCCACCGCGCTGAGGAGATTCTGTCTGTGGTAAATTTGTCAGATCTTCTAGTTCAGACTGACAAAGGAATCGTAATTCCGGTCGTGGACCTGATTAGACGATCTACCGCCGCCTACCTTTTGAAGTGCCGGTTTCCTTGTGAAACTGGTCGGAGCCAGGCGCCTAGACGCCAGCAAGGTAACGATTCAAACATCCTATGTATGTTTATCGTTGATTATTTGTAATGTATTGAACGTATCTCGGGGCAATTTTTAACTTTCGCTGCGCCCCCGGTAAACTGGATCTGGATCCGCCATTGTCGCCAACAAGCGACACTAGCCCGAATGATTCTTTTTGCAGGTTGGACACGCTGCCTTGTTCCCAGTTAGGAACTGCGGTGATAGGTTGAGCTACTATGGGTCCTTTTCCTTGAGACCCTTGCTGATTGTTGTTTTGTGTAACGTCTACAATTTCCTGACTACGTAGAAATGAGTGCATGACTAAGGGAAAAATATTTTTAGATTATTACATGCATTATTATGTGAATTATTTATGATTTCATGCTGCATGATATGCATGTGTTATTTTTCAGCCTGCTCGAGCTACGGACGCGTGGACAAAATTAGGGTCGACCGGAATGAAAATGATTTTGAGATTTTTAAGTTATGGGATTTTTAAGAATGAAATTATCTTATTTTAAGCAATAATTTCTGAAAATTAGGATTTTATAATTGTTTTGGAGGGGAACCCATTTTTCACATATACGGGCTGGTATATTGAGTTTTAAGGCATTTTAAATTAAGAGGAGGCCTAGATTTCGAAATTTTATAATCTTTAAAGCCCAAGGATGAGTTTTAAACACTTTTTTAATTTAATTAGAGGGGCAATCTTGTATTTTTCTTAATTAAAACAATAGGGGTCATATTAGGCACATTCATTATTTCTTAAACACATTTTACACAAAACCTAGCCTCCAATATATGCATCAGCCATCCTCTCCACTCCTCATAGCACAAAACTTTTGAAAATATTCAGCCATTGAAGAATCTTGGTGATCCAAGACCGGTTGCGCCCCGATCTCACGTCAACAACGTCCGTACCTCGTAGATCTACATCTTCTTCAACCCAGGCATGTGACATAAACTTCTTTTCTCACCATTTAAACTGTATTAGACTCGTTTTTAATGATTCATGGCCTGTTTGAATGCGATTTATTGAGATCCTTGCTGTATATTTTCGGATCATGCATACACTCCACTTTCTAACATGATTTTCGATTCCAAGTTGTGAAGCTTCGGTCCAGGGGTGTTCCAGGGGCTTGGGGGGATCCTTAGTGGTCTCATGGTGGTCCATAGATGTTGAGTCGAAGGATGTCTTGAGCCAAAAACAGCACTGGTCGAGGGGTTCGCTGGTGCGCCGCGCAGGGTGAGCAGCCTTTTTTTCATCCATCGTGCGTGCCCTGTAGACCTCGATTGGGGCTGTGGCTGGTCTCGTTGGAACCGGCTGGACCTGGGTGTGGTCCATCCGGTGGGGCTCCATCCATGGTGGCTGGAGCAGGGAGGAAGAAGGGCTGGAAGTGGACGTCGCGGGTGAGGGCTTGCGGCGGCTCTTGCATGTGTAGGGTTTGGATGGGTTCGGTTCAATTGAAATGGCTGGTTCGATTGGACCGGATAGGTTCATGAGTCTCGAGTAAAATGTTTTAAAATAGGTCCAAGTCATTTTTAATTAGGGACCTGTTATTTTAATTATTATGTCCAAGGTCCAATTTTAAAGAAAAGAGCAGAAGGTCAAAATTGAGTCAAACCTTTTAAATAATTTAAGTTATGTTTAATTTTAAGTTTTTAGTCAAAATTAGTGCCTTTGGAATTTTATTGGAGTCAAAATTGATTTTTGGGGTTTAATTTGGTCAAAATCAGTCTTTTGGTCAAAATCGGCTTTCGAGGTCAAAATTGATTTAAATTGATTTTAAAAGTCAAAATCGTTTTTAATAAGTCCCTAAGATTTTTAGAAGTCAAAATTGATTTTAATTAGTCCCTTTTAGTCTTGATTTTAAGAAATAAAAAATTTAAAGAAAATAGACAAAAATGGGAAAAAGCGGTGAACATTCGTTTCATTGGTCGAGTTTAGAGTGATGGTTGGTCTGGAAGTGGTGAGCCTGGCCCCAAAATCAATCCTTGACCGATGTAGAAAAATGTAGAAGTCCGTAAGTGTATATTTAATTATATATGTAGTATTTTATGTACGTAAACGTTTTCAAGGAAATGATTAAATATACATTAACGGACTAAGTTTTAAATTACATGATTTAAGAAATTTCACGCATCATGAGATTTTATGAAATGATCAGGCATGTTTTTTTAAGTTAAAACCTGAGGATTGAAGTGATGTGGCAAGTCTACGATGGGAGTTAGCCGGGTAGCCGGGCCCGGGGATCCCCTGTTTTTAGGTGATTATAGGGCCTATGGATCCATGTGATCACGACATGGTGAAGTGGAAATTATAGGAGGTGTCATATATAGGGATCCTCGTGTGATATCGGGGTGAACCACACCGCCACGTACGTTGGTTATTACGACTGATCAGTCATACGCCCGCTCACATTCATTGATATGACTCATACGTTTTTCTGGTTACGTTATGCCATGCCTTATATGTTATATGATATGTTATGATATGAAATGTATGATATGAAATGTTTTAAGATCATGCACGCATTCACGCTTTAACGTTATTTTAATTACAAGTATGTGCTTGCATGTGATTTTATTAGTATGTACTTTGTTATGTATTACGATAGAGCATGCTGAGCCTCTAGGCTCACTAGGTTTAAATGGTGCAGGTGATGACCCTGTCGATGAGTACATCCCGACTGGTGGTGAGGATGTCTGAGTGCCTGTCGCAGCAGTACCCCGTGACCGCCTTTATGTTTTAGTCTGTCATGATACAATTTCAGATATTGGTTTTTAAACATGTTTACTTTCAGCATTTTTACTCAGTGAATTTATTCCGCTTTAATGTTTCAACGTTTTAAATATTTCTTTATTTATGCTTAAAGGTAATTTTGAGGAAATGATATAGCAATGTTTTAGATAGGAACGAGCCATACTTTAAGTTTATGTTTTCCGCACATCTTTGTTAAAAAAATAATTTCTAGAGTCTGGTTCATTTCATTTTGGCTTCTAGAATTGTATGCGATCCTTATTTTGGAAGGCTTGACGTTTCAATTGTTCATCATCCTCAATAATTTTCCAATCCTGCTCAGCCCGTAGGGCTTTATTCACAGCTTCTCGATAGTTATTTGGTTCCGCAAGCCTAACATCGTGTCTTATCATCGACTTCAATCCATTTATAAAATGTCGAAGCTTCACTTCTGCATTTGTCCCTATTAGAGGAACAATGTAGCATCCTCTTTCAAATTTGTGGATATGATTCCGCATTGGCATACCTTCTTGCTTAAGAGTTAAAAACTCATTCTACAATTCCTCCCTCACCTCCACTGTGAAGTACTGATCATAAAACACCCGCTTAAACTCTTCCAAAGTGAGCATTCAAGTCTACAGTCAACTTGGCCCCTTCCCACCAGATCATTGCATCTCCTCTTAGCATATATATTGCACACCGAGATCTCTCCTGGTCGGTCAGGTGTAAATAATCAAATATGACTTCTAACGATATGATCCAGCTTTATGCTATCAGGGGATCTGTTGAACCAGAAAATTCTTGAGGTCGTTGTCTTCTAAACCTCTCCTGTGGATCTTCACGGCCAACTATTCTTCCTATTGGTTGACCATTTCCTGGAATGGTTTGATCAACCAGACCTTCTAGTAATTGGGCCATGCTGGTTAGGACACGATTATTTCTATCGGTTTCACCCTCTCCTTCTATAGTACCTCTTCTTCCACTACCTCTTCCTGACATTATCTGTATGGGTAACCCAAAACCACCATAATACTAATATGAGATTACTATATGCTAGAACATGAAATAAAACTCAAAGAACGGTAGAAGCGGCTGGCGAGAACTGTCTCAGACTAGAAGAAGTGTTTATCTCAAGGATCATGCTCTGATACCAATTGTAGCGACGGAAATTTTTCTAACTTAAATTAATAAGTTTTGGGGTTCGAATTGAAGAATTCTAGAAGTTTGTACACGGATCAAAACAAACAACATGCGAATTTATGGATTGAATTGATAAAGAATAGAACTTTGTATTCATAAAACTGAAATAAACCAAAATAGATCTGTTCATATAACTACGCGGAATTTATACAAAATTCAAATGGACAATGTGATTCAGATTTTATCAAAACAATGGATTGGTAATCTGCTATGCTTCGAAAGATGTAACTATAAATTCTGTTATACAACAAAGACAAAAGAAACTGAAAGATTTGAGACTGAAGCTATTGTTCACGATAATCAGATCTGAACACAGAACTGAAACTGATGTCCACGATAGCAAAAGCAGGCAATGCAAGCGTATCAATAACTTTATCTGTACTATAGTTAAAATCTGAACAATGCGAATATTGAGTATTATAATACGATAATATGAAAAGAACTGAACTGAGAAAGCTTGAAAAGCTGAACAACATAATCTATTAAATCTGGAAACTTTGATATTATAAATGCACATGATTTAATCCCTTAGAACATTTACTTGCTTTTAAAAGAAAGAATCTTAAATATTTCTTAGAGTCGTGATTATAAATCACCCTGTGCTCTGTTCTTATATTAATCGAAATATGGCTTAGACACCTGTAAATACATCAACATCGTTTGAAAAAAAACTGTCATCTGATATCAGGAACTGGGTACTAATCACATATATCGCAATTGAAGGGTATGTAGTTCATCAACCACAACATGATCCCTTCCAATTTGAAAGGATCACACTGGTTCGTCAGCCAGTGTCCTCACCCTTTACATATTGACCATCTGTTATCTTTGTCATAATCTCTTAACATTCTGTAAAACTTTCTTTTCTTTCTGTACTATCTTTTCTTTCATTTATGTAACTTGATTTTCTTACGTTTCTTGATCTGAAACAAATCACTGCGGAGTATGGTTTGCTGTTTTAAAACCCTCTTGATGTTCAGAAGCTACTGGGAATTCAAGGAATTTCAATCGAATAAGAAAACTGAAATCAGCTCTGAATATGAACAATACGCAAGCGTACCCGCTTTTAGTAGAAAATAAGATCTGGACTGTTTGGTCAACTCAGATTTGGAAAAGTCAACATGACTTAAATGAACGGTTCATATTTCGATGTTCAAATGAGCTCAACTCAGACTTGAAATCCGAAATCAGATCATAACATAAAACAGTTCTGAGAAAGGAATCAGATTTCAAACTTAGCTTGAAATATAAAAACTTAGAAGGTTTCCTTAATCTGAATAAATCGAAAATATCTAAGGAAAACACCAGAAACAAGAATGATGAAGCTACTTGTAAGCTACTAAGGCAAAATACCAAAGCTGCTCGTAAGCTACTGATAAGCTTCTTTGAAGAATATCCCAGAAAACTCAGGAAGAAACAAGAATGAACATCTTAAAACATTTTCTAACAACTTTTCTGAATCATAATCTCAGCAAACACATACTTTTTTTACATATAACATTATAACTTAATTCTGGGTTTGAAAAACATCAAAAATAGTTCTCAAACCTTTTCAAACGCATACAAACATGCAACAGAAACAACATATGCTTTCAAGAGTGTAGCAAGAAATAGAGTTTACTTGCCTTTTCGGCGACAACAATTACAGCGAGTTTATCTGGCCTGAATCAACACACAATCCGATCAGTTCCTGTGAAAAGTTTTGAAAACATTGTTCGGTTTTCTTGTAGAGAGCACCGCTTGTGAAAAGTGAAATATTTGAGTATGAAATATGAATGAAGTGTTTCAACAGCCTTTATATGAAATCTGATGTTTAATAGATGAACACTTTTTCTTTCAAAAGTGCTAAGAAAAATACTTAAAAAGTGCTACTCTATTTTAACAATAACAAAAGATGCAAACCGAACCATTTTTATTCAAAAAGAGGAAATAAATCGGCTTGTCTGGACCGGCTGGACAGCTCTTGTAACCGTGCCTCAAATCTGAAAAATCAACTGATGGATCTGTGTAAACAGATCCAGATTGAGTTTTGAATTACACAAAACCTGTTATTGTGTTTTTGATGTTTCTACTTAGTGTACAGTTGCAAACTGGAAATACTACAACAGAAGGATCGGGAAGAGATCTGAAAAAGAGAAGGAAAGATAAATCAGTTGGAGTAAATCGACCAGCTGGAGCACTAAGGGAAAAGATGGATCAGCTGGAGAATTCTGTACCAGCAGTTGAACAGGAGATGTCTGATGAGAAGAAGTCTGATTCAGAATTTGAGACAACAGAAGCGCAATCAGCAGTTGAAAAGGGGAAATCTGTATCGTCTAAAAGAGAAGAGATGTGAAAACAGTAGAAGTCTGATGAACACGAGAAGACGCGAAAGAGATCTTATGAACAGTAGAAATTTGGAAGATGATGATGAATAGCAGAGAAGTCTGGAACGCTGAAACACTGAAGATAAGTGAAGTCTGGAATGCTAGATGTTAAAGTCTGAAGAAATCTTGTAAAGAGAAATTTGATCGAAGTGAACAGGGGAAATCTGATGAATAGCAGAGAAGTCTGGACGTGAAGTGCGCAGGAATCTGATAAGACAAAGAAGAGATATCTGAAACACTGAAATGCTAAAAACGAATATTGATCAGATGTCCACTGTAGAAGATGATTTCAGACGTCGTACAGCAATCATATGACGATCAAATACGAGGAAAAGCTGAGTTCAGATGTTGCACGCATTTATGAGAACCAGATGTTGAGTCAGACGCAAAGAATCTCAGACGCAAGGAAGAATCTAAATCAGATGTGGAGCGGATGATTCAGTTGGTGGTTCAAATGTTGAAATCAGTTGTGTGAGAAATCTGCTCAGATGGTGATAAGAAAAAACAATCAGATGAGAAGACAAGAGCAGCTGGAGCAGTTGGTTCAGATGAGAAGAAGAATCTGGATCCAGCTATAAAGAGAAGACGTTATCAGATGTCGTCCAGCTGTGAAAAGAAGACAATATCAGCTGGAACGCAAAGTCTGGATCAGCTGGAACGACGAAAAGATTGAATCAGATGTTGAGCAGATGCTAATTCAGATGTTGATCAGACGAGAAGAGAAAAGACAGCTGACGAGAAGATATCAGCTGAGAAGAGAAGAAAAAGCTGAAGAGAAAGCTGATATCAGATGT
>KV009068.1:470465-483652 GCA_001598015.1 Dorcoceras hygrometricum | reverse complement strand
AAGTCTGATGAACACGAGAAGACGCGAAAGAGATCTTATGAACAGTAGAAATTTGGAAGATGATGATGAATAGCAGAGAAGTCTGGAACGCTGAAACACTGAAGATAAGTGAAGTCTGGAATGCTAGATGTTAGTCTGAAGAAATCTTGTAAAGAGAAATTTGATCGAAGTGAACAGGAGAAATCTGATGAATAGCAGGGAAGTCTGGACGTGAAGTGAGCAGGAATCTGATAAGACAAAGAAGAGATATCTAAAACGCTGAAATGCTAAAAACGAAGATTGATCAGATGTTACTGTAGAAGATGATTTCAGATGTCGTACAGCTATCATATGATGATCAAATACGAGGAGAAGCTGAGCTCAGATGTTGCACGCATTCAGACGTAAGGATCTTATGAGAACCAGATGTTGAGTCAGACGCAAAGAATATCATACGCAAGGAAGAATCTAAATCAGATGTGGAGCGGATGATTCAGTTGGTGGTTCGAATGTTGAAGATCAGTTGTGTGAGAAATCTGCTCAGATGGTGATAAGAGAAAACAATCAGATGAGAAGACAAGAGCAGCTGGAGCAATTGGTTCAGCTGAGAAGACAAGAGACGTCTGGTTCAGCTGAGAAGAAGAATCTAGATCCAGCTATAAAGAGAAGACGTTATCAGATGTCGTCCAGCTGTAAAAAGAAGACAATATCAGCTGGAACGCAAAGTCTGGATCAGCTGGAACGACGAAAAGACTGAATCAGATGTTGAGCAGATGCTAATTCAGATGTTTATCAGACTAATCAGATGAGAAGACAAGAGCAGCTGGAGCAATTGGTTCAGCTGAGAAGACAAGAGACGTCTGGTTCAGCTGAGAAGAAGAATCTAGATCCAGCTATAAAGAGAAGACGTTATCAGATGTCGTCCAGCTGTAAAAAGAAGACAATATCAGCTGGAACGCAAAGTCTGGATCAGCTGGAACGACGAAAAGACTGAATCAGATGTTGAGCAGATGCTAATTCAGATGTTTATCAGACTAGAAGAGAAGAGACAACTGACAAGAAGATATCAGCTGAGAAGAGAAGAAACAGCTGAAGAGAAAGCTGATATCAGATGTGAAGACAAGAAGAAGCTGATATAAAATGTTGTTCAGATGTGAAGACAAACAGAAGATGAATCAGCTGTAAATCAGATGTTGATCTTAAAGAAAGGAGCGAACAGCTGATAAGAAGTGATGTTATAACGAAGAAGGCAATTGTTGATAAAATGTGATGACGAAGAGAACAAAAGTTAACAAGCAGTGAGATATATCAAATGAATCGGCTGTTCTAAAGTAAATCAACTGTTGCAAAGACGAAGACGCATCAGCTGTTGCGTTAAAAAGAAGCTGTTATCAGACGTTGAATACATGTGGAGCAACTGATCAAATAAGGAGCAGTTGGTCATCAGCTGGAACGCCAAGTAAGTGTTGGATCAGCTGATTAACAACTCAGATGTTGATCAAAAGAAGAAGATGCATCAGCCATAGCACTAAAACAAAGTTACATCAGCTGCCGCGCTAAGTGAAATTGAAACAGCAGTAGTTAAACTATTGAAGATAAAACAGCTGTTGGAATATTTCAGTTGTTGAAAGCTTTCAATTGTTACAAACACTAAGCTGTTGCGATAAAGATGTATACATCAGCTGCCGCGCTAAGTGAAATTGAAACAGCAGTAGTTAAACTATTGAAGATAAAACAGCTGTTGGAATATTTCAGTTGTTGAAAGCTTTCAATTGTTACAAACACTAAGCTGTTGCGATAAAGATGTATCCGCTGATGGAATGTTCAGTAGTTGGAACTCAGCTGTTGGAATATAAAGAAAAATCAAAAGATGACAAAATCCTGCAAAAGAAAGGACACAAGGACAACTTCCTGTCGGTACATTACAGAACATATTTCAACGGGAAGAAAATTTGTGTCCAACGGATTGAATTTGAACAAAGGCTATTTAAGGGAGAAGATTTGAAGAAATCAATGATGCTGGTGTGAAAGACAAAAACAGAGAAATTACAGAGGGAAGAAAACAGGAAGATGAAGCAGTCGACCATCATTAGAGAGGAGCTTATTTCAGTGTCGACTGCTGTGTCTTCATCAACTCTTTAGGAGCATTTGCCGAGTGTGTGAGATTTATTATTTCGAGAGTTGAGCGTTCACTATAAAAATCTCACACACAGAAATTCACTCACACAATCATGAGAGATGTGCGAAATTGTATAGTGAGTGAATCAAAACCAAAATGCAGAAATCAGATCCCGTCCAAGCATGAAGACGGTAAACTCTGTGTCTGTAGCCTTTCTCACGTAGGCGTAAAACAAGTGATTGACACAGCCAAAGGCTGGTGTAGAGTCTAGGAGTTCACCTGGAGCGAGGCTCGGTGATTGGGTCTGCGGATCAATTTCTTCTAGTGGTACCTTCCGAGGCGGAAGAAGGGGAGATGTAGAATATTTATATCCGAACTTCCATAAAACAATTGCAGTGTATTGTATTCTTTTCATTTCAGTATTCCTCATACACATTTTACATTTAACACACACGCATTTCAGATTCCACACGCCCAGTAGCTTTAACTTATGTTTAATGGAATCTGAATGCATCGCATTTGACTTTAGCATGTTTAATTATCAGTTGGCACAACACACGCACGAATTTGTTTCAGCATATCAGATTTCACATATGCCGTAGCATTATTATTTGTGTGAAATCTGTTTGGGCAGTTTTTTAAAATTATGATTCAGTTCTGGTGTTTTCGCATGTTTTTATTACATACCAGATCTGTCTCCGATGCTCTGTATTATGTTCAAGAACCCGAGGTATTGCACCTCTTTGTAGCAGCGCAATATTTTTATTTAACAGTAGCAGCGCTCGCTATCTCTTTATTATTATTGGATCAGATCTCTCGGTTTTGCGTTGATTAGTTTAGTTCTCGGGTGAGATCTGATCCTTCGGTCCTGACAAGTGGTATCAGGCAGGTTATTCTTGAACGAGCACTTATTTTAAAACGCATTTGAAACAAAATTTTTTTATGTGCTCTGATAGTTTCTGCGAAATTTCAGCTGGTGCTTCGTTTTTAAAATTATTTGAGCTCATATTATAAAAGATAGGGAGAGTTTTATTAATCCTTCATCTGTATATATAAGCTAAAGTAGAAGCACACTATCAGCTTTTCAAAATCATATCATTCAGGCATACGATTGTTCCCTATTTGTTTTCCAAAATCTGTTTTGATTTTCAAAATCTGTAAAATTCCTGCTGTCACGTTGTTTTTGTTGTGGCAGTGTAGGGAGATCTTTACTTAAAATTTGTCGGGAAAACAAGTTTCGATTCCTTTTTGATTCCCACAAAAAGGGAGAGAATTGTTTGATCATGCATTTGTTATTTGAGGTTTTGTGTAAATCAAAAAGGGAGAGATTGATGGATCTGTGTAAACAGATCCAGATTGAGTTTTGAATTACACAAAACCTGTTATTGTGTTTCTGATGTTTCTACTTAGACAGTTTCAAACTGGAAATACTACAACAGAAGGATCGGGAAGAGATCTGAAAAAGAGAAGGAAAGATAAATCAGTTGGAGTAGCTCGATCAGCTGGAGCACTAAGGGAAAAGATGGATCAGCTGGAGAATTCTGTATTAGCAGTTGAACAGGAGATGTCTGATGAGAAGAAGTCTGATTCAGAAGCTGAGACAACAGAAGCGCAATCAGCAGTTGAAAAGGAGAAATCTGTATCGTCTAAAAGAGAAGAGATGTGAAAACAGTAGAAGTCTGATGAACACGAGAAGATGCGAAAGAGATCTTATGAACAGTAGAAATTTGGAAGATGATGATGAATAGCAGAGAAGTCTGGAATGCTGAAACACTGAAGATAAGTGAATTCTGGAATGCTAGATGTTAAAGTCCGAAGAAATCTTGTAAAGAGAAATTTGATCGAAGTGAACAGGGGAAATCTGATGAATAGCAGAGAAGTCTGGACGTGAAGTGAGCAGGAATCTGATAAAACAAAGAGGAGATATCTGAAACGCTGAAACTCTAAAAATGAAGAGAAGTCTGGTTCAGCTGAGAAGAATAATCTGGATCCAGCTATAAAGAGAAGACGTTATCAGATGTCGTCCAGCTGTGAAAATAAGACAATATCAGCTGGAACGCAAAGTTTGGATAAGCTGGAACGACGAAAAGACTGAATCAGATGTTGAGCAGATGCTAATTCAGATGTTGATCAGACTAGAAGAGAGGAGACAGCTGACGAGAAGATATTAGCTGTGAAGAGAAGAAACAGCTGAAGAGAAAGCTGATATCAGATGTGAAGACAAGCAGAAGTTGATATCAGATGTTGTTCAGATGTGAAGAAAAACAGAAGATGAATCAGCTGTAAATCAGATGTCGATCTTAAGGAATGGAGCGAACAGCTGATAAGAAGTGATGTTATAACGAAGAAGACAATTGCTGATCAAATGTGATGACGAAGAGAACAACAGTTAACAAGCAGTGAGATATATCAAATGAATCAGCTGTTGCAAAGTAAATCAGCTGTTGCAAAGACGAAGATGCATCAGCTGTTGCGTTAAAAAGAAGATGTTATCAGACATTGAATACATGTGGAGCAGCTGATCAAATAAGGAGCAGTTGGTCATCAGCTGGAACGCCAAGGAAGTGTTGCATCAGCTGATGAACAACTCAGATGTTGATCAAAAGAAGAAGATGCATCAGCCGTAGCGCTAAAACAAAGTTACATCAGCTGCTGTGCTAAGTGAAATTGAAACAGCAGTAGTTCAACTATTGAAGATAAAACAGCTGTTGGAATATTTCAGTTGTTGAAAGCTTTCAATTGTTACCAACACTCAGCTGTTGCGATAAAGATGTATCAACTGATGGAATGTTCAGTAGTTGGAACTCAGCTGTTGGAACATAAAGCAAAATCAAAAGATGACAAAAGCCTGCAAAAGAAAGGACACAAGGATAAATTCCTGTCGGTACTTTACAGAACATATTTCAACGGGAAGAAAATTTGTGTCCAACGGATTGGATTTGAACAAAGGCTATTTAAGGGAGAATATTTGAAGAAATCAATGATGCTGGTGTGAAAGACAAAAACAGAGAAATTACAGAGGGAAGAAAACAGGAAGATGAAGCAGTCGACCATCATTAGAGAGGAGCTTATTGCAGTGTCGACTGCTGAGTCTTCATCAGCTCTTTAGGAGCATTTCCCGAGTGTGTGAGATTTATTATTTCGAGAGTTGAGAGTTCACTGTAAAAATCTCAGACACAGAGATTCACTCACACAATCACGAGAGATGTGCGGAATTGTATAGTGAGTGAATCAAAACCAAAATGCAAAAATCAGATCCCGTCCAAGCACGAAGACTTTAAACTCTGTGTCTGTAGCCTTTCTCACATAGGCGTAATGTGAGCAGAGAGCCTCCTGTTAATCTTCTAATCTCATCTTATGGGTGTTTAGTTAGCATCTAATTTAACCTTCGAATTTAAGTGATGAAATCTGGAAACCCATATTTTTTTTTATAGTTGGTCCCATCAGCTGGTCCTGGGTAACAATACAAGACTACGTTTGTGCTTAAAAAGCTATTTATTTATAACAGAACAAGCTAGTACAAATAAGTATTACATGTGACGTTTGCTAATACAAAAGCTGACCAACAACAGTAAAACCCGGTTCCATCTTAACGCTAACTATATCACAAAACAACAGCCGGATAAACTTCGGTGAGAATCATTTCAGTATAATCAACAGGCATGAACAATAGCAATAAAATGAATAACAGTTTATCAACTGTAAAACAAATGCAATGCAATGAAATGATTCTATTTCTCTTCTTCGATCTCAGAATTGATTCCATTTCAGTTCGATGCCATCAAGATTCGTATCCGATCTTGACATGAATATTCATCTATCGAAACCATCTCCGGCTTCGAAAATCAGGCCAACTCAGTCCTGGGCATTAGAATCAATTCAATTCTCGTCAATATGCAATGTCATGCAAATATAAAAGATCCACTACCTGTGATGGATCGACACATACAAAATTCAAGTTCTAAGTCAAGAACAAATATCAAGTATGTGATTTGCATCGGGAAAACTCAAGAAATATCCTTCTTGAGTATTCTAATTCCCTGACTCTACTGTCAAATTATACCTTCGTTCCTCTGTTTTCAAAGTACTTCACTCAGTGTTCTTAAGTTCTGTTCAGCACTTCCTGAGATACTCGCAGAATCACAAATTGATATCTGTAATCAAGATTTTCTCAATATTTCGAATCCAATCGTATTTATAGACAACGGTCTCTGTTTTTCTGCAGCATTTCCAACGTGTTCAATTCGAATTCCACGTGTCATGCTGAGTATTCACACAGGATATACTCCCACCGCTTCAAAAGTGGATAATGTTAAACAGATTCTTCAACTGTTGTTTATCTTCCTCAGTCGCTGTTCGAAACAATCATCAGTCTCTTGTTATACAGCAGAAGCAACAACCAGCCGCAGTAGTCACCAGTCGCAACAAGAATCCAGTCGCAATACTTCGAAAATCAAAACGATGTCGTTACAATTAATTCCAACGACGTCGTAACGTACCCACGTCTGGTATCAATTCTTCATTGAAAGAAAACCAGCTGCTGGTCGCTCTAATAATCCAACAACTGATTTCGCTACGTTATTCAAAACGGCATCGCATTGTTCCTTCGACTGATTAACCAGCAGATACAACAAACCATCGACTGATTTCAGATCCCTCGATTGGTTTATAATTCATACAAAACGACATCGTATCGAGGTTCCTGTTCATACATCAAAAAGATGTCGCGTTGTTCTCTTGGCTGGAACCAAATTTCACATACTTGCATCGACTGGCTTGCGTTTATTACCAAAATGACAACGTCGCACCTACGTCATCAAAACCAGTCGCTACATAGATAAACCAGCAGGTGCATAAACCAGCAGATGCGTAAGGAACCCTAGCTGCTGGTTCCCACGTGAATAACCCAGAAGGTTCACAAAGAACTCTCGCTGCTGGTTCCCACGTGCATAACAGTAACTTACACGTGGCGATTCCTTACTGAATCTTGTATTTGCGCGTCTACTATCAGTAGCAACGAGAATTAAGATTTTCTACAGTAACCTGCTTCTGAACGATTTTATCACATCGCTTCGTCTGGTTGCTTCGTATGGTTCCCACACTTAGCGAAATTCAACGATACCAAGTTCCTTAATCACCCAACACTTCCAGAAAAAATCCGAGCGCATAATCAAGCTTCATCAAAATCTATCATTTGAAAATCTGAAAATCTCAGACTTACTAATTCTCTTCTTAATTATTTCGGGCATTACATTTCTCCCCCTCTAAATTTGAGTTCGTCCTCAAACTCATCAGCTGTCGCTATATGTATATGGGACATAAGGAGAAAATTGAGTCTGAACAAGAGCTAACCTTATTGGAAGAGATAAGGGAATCGTTGTTTCATATCATCTTCCACCTCCCATGTTGCTTCTTCAACGCCATGTCGATTCCATTGAATCTTCACCAATGGAATAACCTTTGTTCGAAGTTGTTTTTCTTTCCGACCAAGAATCTGAATTTGTTGTTCAAAATAACTCAGAGTTTAATCCAACTCAGCTTCTTCAGCAGGAATAATATGATAAGCATCAGGCATACATAGATACATGAAAAACATCATGTATATCCGAAAGCGATGGAGGTAATGCCAGTCGATAAGCAAGATCACCTATCTTCCAGCAGGAATAATATGATAAGCATCAGGCATACATAGATACATGAAAAACATCATGTATATCCGAAAGCGATGGAGGTAATGCCAGTCGATAAGCAAGATCACCTATCTTCTCTAGAATTTCATAAGGACCAAGGAATCTAGGAGACAATTTCCACGCTTTCCAAATCTGATTGTACCCTTGAACGGAGAAATTTTCAAGAATACTTTGTCCCCTGTTTCAAAATTCAAAGGCCTACGTCTGGTATTCGCATATTTGGCTTGCCTATGCTGCGCAGTTCTCATCTTCTGCTGAATCAACTTTACTTTCTCAGTCATTTCTCTAATTAAATCTGGTCCCAACTCAGGCACTTCTGAAACATCATCCCAGTATAGGGGTGACTGGCATTTTCTTCCATACAACGCTTCAAATGGAGCCATTCCAATACTGGCTTGATAACTATTGTTTTATGAAAATTCTACTAATGGTAATGAATCTTGCCATGACATACCAAAGTCTAGTACCACTGCTCTAAGCATATCCTCAAGAGTTTGAATTGTCCTTTCAGATTGTCCATCGGTTTGAGGATGATAAGCAGTGCTTAGATACAATTTTGTACCCAAAGCTTGTTGCAAGCTACTCCAAAAATGTGAAGTAAAGCGGGGATCTCTATCAGAGACAATTGATTTTGGTAATCCATGAAGTCTTACCACTTCCCGAACATAAAGGTCTGCCATTTGATCATGTCGATAGGTCATTCGATAGGGAATAAAACACGCAGATTTTGTCAACCTATCGATAATTACCCAAATTGCATCACAACCTCGGGATGATTTTGGCAATTTCGTTACAAAGTCCATGGAAATGTGATCCCATTTCCATTCAGGAACTGATAGACTCTGTAATAAACCAGCGGGTTCTTTCTTTCCGCTTTCACCTGCTGGCAATTCAAACACCTTGAAACAAATTCAGCCACATCAGACTTCATTTGTTTCCACCAGTATTGTTTCTTCAAATCATTATACATCTTCCAGCCACCAGGATGAATGCTGAATTTACTTCGATGGGCTTCACTCAAAATATGGTTTTTCAACTCCTTAATATCTGGAACAACAAGTCTGCTATGCACATACAAGTTATCATCAGCATCTATGTGATATTCCGATGAATGTCCTGATTTTACCATCTCAACTGATTTTTGTATATTCACATCTCTTTTCTGTGCCTCTTTAATTCGAACTAACAATTCGGGTTCAGCGCTGATAGCACAAATTCTCATTGGCTTTCTTTCTGTTTCAAATAAATACCCAGAAATGCATCAATTTTCTATCAAATTAGATACCCCGATCGTAGTCAAAGACAAAGCACAAATCTTTCTACTCAGAGCATCAGCTGCTGCATTCTTCCCAGGATAATACTTGATCTCACAATCAAAATCTTTCAATAAATCCAGCCATCTTCGTTGTCTCATATTTAATTCGGACTGCGAAAATAAATACTTCAAACTCTTATGATCAGAGAAGATTCGAATTTCTCACCATAAAGATAATGTCGCCAGATTTTTAATGCAAATACGATGGCTGCCAATTCAAGATTATGAATTGAATATCGAATTTCATGCGGTTTTAACTGTCTTGAGGCGTATGCAATCACATGACCTCGCTGCATCAACACACCACCCCAATCCTTGGTGAGATGCATCACAATACACGACAAATCCACCAGTACCCAAAGGAATTGTTAACACTGGTGCGGTAGTTAATCTCTTTTTCAATTCAAGAAAACTATTCTCAAATGCTTCTGACCAAACAAAGGGTGCATTTTTCTGTGTCAACTGAGTTATAGGCTTCGCAATCTTCGAAAAATCCTGGATAAATCGACGATAATACCCTGCAAGACCACGATAATATCCTGCAAGACCCATAAAACTTCGAATTTCTGGCACAGATTTCGGTCTAGACCAATTAATCACAGCTTCAATCTTGCTGGGATCAACTGAAATACCATCTACAGAAATAATATGGCCAAGAAAGACTACTTTTTGCAACCAAAAATCACATTTTGACAGTTTAGCATACAATTTCTCATCTCTCAAAGTCTGCAAAACTGTTCGAAGATGGCTCGCATGATCACTCAAATTCTTCGAATAGATTAGAATATCATCAATAAATACAATCACGAAATCATCAAGATATCTTTGGAAGACTCGGTTCATTAGACTCATGAACACTGCTGGTGCGTTAGTCAGTCCAAAAGGCATAACCACGAACTCATAGTGACCGTATCTTGTTCGAAAGGCAGTCTTCGATATGTCTTCATCTATTACTCGCAATTGATGATATTCGGATCTCAAATCGATCTTTGAATACACTGTCGATCCCTGCAACTGATCAAATAAATCATCTATTTGTGGCAAAGGATATTTATTCTTTACCGTTTCCTTGTTCAGTTGCCGGTAGTCAATACATAACCTCATTGATCCATCTTTCTTTCTCACAAATAATACTGGAGCACCCCAAGGAGAAACACTTGGTCTTATGTATCCCTTGGTAAGAATATCATCCAGCTGTTCTTTCAATTCCTTTAACTCAATTGGTGCCATTCGGTATGGTGCTTTTGATATTGGTTGTGTACCTGGCATCAATTCAATGCTGAAATCTACCTCTCGATATGGAGGTAATCCCGGGATCTCATCAGGAAAAACATCAGTAAAATCGCAGACCACTGGTATATCAACCAGATTCGGGCTATTTTACTTCGTATCTATTGCATAAATCAGGAATCCTTCCGCTCCTTTCTGCAATAGATTATTCATGGCAATAGCAGAGACCAAAGGGATTCTGGCTCGTGATCCCTTACCATAGAATTTCCATTCATCAGCTTTCTCTGGTTTGAATCGAACCACTTTCTGGAAACAATCTACTGTTGCCCTGTACTTGGTTAATATATCTATGCCCACGATACAATCAAAATCAGATAACCCGAGCACAACACAATCAATTTCAATTTCGTGACCCTCAAACTGTAACACACAATTTCTGACAGCTTTGATCGATAACATTCCCTTTCCCAGAGGTGAAGAAACCGACACCATCTCAGCTAAGGGTTCAACAGGTAACTCATGTGATGCAATAAAGTGTTCCAAAATAAATGTATGTGATGCACCCCTATCAATCAACACATAAGCAGGAAAATTGCACAAATAGAAGTTACCTGCAATAACATCATCAGGAGCTGCTTGTGCTTGTTCTTCAATCAAAGAAAACACTCTTGCTTGCTGTTTAGGAGGTTGACTTACTGTTTGGCTTCCTCCTTGCCTACCCTGCTGCTGATTCTGGGGTTGAAATGAATGCACAAAGGAGGCTTGCCTTTCTGGCATTTGCATTGTTCTCGTTGTTCCCGGATTCTGTGTATTCCTAGAATCACGTTGAGGAAAAATTCGTGCAAAATGTCCAGGTTGATTACAAACACGGAAAAGACCAGAAACTCCTCTACATTGTTCTGTAATATGTCTTCCTCCACACTTGGTACAGTAATCTCCAGATTTCTGTCCAGCTCCCAGTTGTTTGAATTCACTTGAACTGGAGGAGCTACTGGTACCTGAACGTTTAAATTGTTTTCCTTTTCCTTTAAAGAAAATTTACTTTTTCCCACAGCTGCTGATTCCAGCATCAAATCGAGGGGGTGGTGGAATCTGTGGGTTCTCTTATGCTGCTTTGGCTGCTGCTGGCACAAATTGTGCTCTTCGCTGCCTTAGCAATCCAGCTTCTGCTCCTTTTGCTCGATTCAACGCATAGGCAAAAGTATTTGGTCGACCAGTTTTCACCAATATAAACACGTCAGGATTCAAGCCATTGATAAACTTATCAGCTTGTGCTTCGTCGCTGATAGCAACATGTGGCGCAAACTTAAGCAAGCTGGTAAATTTAGCAACATAGTCTTCAATATTCAATGGCCCCTGTCTTAGGTTTGCAAATTCTGCCCCTTTATCCTTCCGATACGAAACGGGGAAAAATCTTTGATAGAAAGCTGTTCGAAATAATGCCCAAGTAATCACAGTACCCTGATTTTCAAGCGCTTTCTTTGTTGCCACCCACCAACTTTTCCCAATACCATGCAACTGGTGTATAATCAGTTTCACCCGACGATCATCGGTGTAATCAATTGCTTCAAATAACTGTTCAATATCTTCTAGCCAATTCTCACAGTCAATAGCACTTTATTTTCCTGTCAAAGTCGGTGGTTTAAATGACTGGAATTGTTTTAACAAATTTTCCATCGGAGTAGCAGCTGCATTCAACGCCTCAGTAGACGTACTACCCTGCTCTGTCTGCCGGTTAATTGTTCTTCGAGGAGGCATATCTCTAAATCACACAGACTTGTTCATCATTTCTCATTAATCAATAACAAGTCAATCTCAGTCCCTCCTCTGATTAGCATACATAAATGTACTGCCTTTCAAGAGATCAAGTTCTGATTCAGGCTTCGTTCAATACATGCTATTAATCACTTCCAAAGCATGTAATTCTCATAACTCTTCGGTATATTCTTACCATTCATTCACAATAATCATGTGATATAAATTCAAAAGCAGTAAGACATAGACCACACAAGCATGCAATTCATTTGTTTCTGTAATCTAGTCAGTCAGGAAGAACTCGATCTACCCCACTCATCTAAGTCAATAATCTTAATAATTTAGTAGGGCTCTGATACCACCGGTTGTGAGGCTCTCTGCTCACAATTAATCTTCTAATCTCATCTTATGGGTGTTTAGTTAGCATCTAATTTAACCTTCGAATTTAAGTGATGAAATCTAACCCATTTTTTTTTTTATAGTTCGTCCCATCAGCTGGTCCTGGGTAACAATACAAGACTACGTTTGTGCTTCAAAAGCTATTTATTTATAACAGAACAAGCCAGTACAAATAAGTATTACATGTGACGTTTGCTAATACAAAAGCTGACCAGCAGCAGTAAAACCAGGTTCCATCTTAACGCTAACTATATCAAGGCTATGCTAACTGCTGATTTCTAACGGTTCTTCTTCATTGTTGCGTTTCGTTTAGTTAGCCAGCTCCCACTACTCATGCCCCACCTCAGTTCAGCTCTCGTCTACCTGTTGTCATGCACACACACACAAAACAAAACAACAACCGGATAAACTCCGGTGAGAATCATCTCAGTATAATCAGCAGACATGAACAATAGCAATAAAATGAATAACAGTTTATCAACTGTAAAACAAATGCAATGCAATGAAATGATTCTATTTCTCTTCTTCGATCTCAGAATTGATTCCATTTCAGTTCGATGCCATCAAGATTCGTATCCGATCTTGACATGAATATTCATCTATCGAAACCATCTCCGGCTTCGAAAATCAGGCCAACTCAGTCCTGGGCATTAGAATCAATTCAATTCTCTTCGTTATGCAATGTCATGCAAATATAAAA
>KV009068.1:453025-468434 GCA_001598015.1 Dorcoceras hygrometricum | reverse complement strand
TACCTGTGATGGATCGACACATACAAAATTCAAGTTCTAAGTCAAGAACAAATATCAAGTATGTGATTTGCATCGGGAAAACTCAAGAAATATCCTTCTTGAGTATTCTAATTCCCTGACTCTACTGTCAAATTATACCTTCGTTCCTCTGTTTTCAAAGTACTTCACTCAGTGTTCTTAAGTTCTGTTCAGCACTTCCATGCAATGTCATGCAAATATAAAAGACTCCACTACCTGTAGATGGATCGACACATACAAAATTCAAGTTCTAAGTCAAGAACAAATATCAAGTATGTGATTTGCATCGGGAAAACTCAAGAAATATCCTTCTTGAGTATTCTAATTCCCTGACTCTACTGTCAAATTATACCTTCGTTCCTCTGTTTTCAAAGTACTTCACTCAGTGTTCTTAAGTTCTGTTCAGCACTTCCTGAGATACTCGCAGAATCACAAATTGATATCTGTAATCAAGATGTTCTCAATATTTCAAATCCAATCGTATTTATAGACAACGGTCTCTGTTTTCCTGCAGCATTTCCAACGTGTTCAATTCGAATTCCACATGTCAGGCTGAGTATTCACACATGATATACTCCCACCGCTTCAAAAGTGGATAATGTTAAACAGATTCTTCAACTGTTGTTTATCTTCCTCAGTCGCTGTTCGAAACAATCATCAGTCTCTTGTTATACAGCAGAAGCAACAACCAGCCGCAGTAGTCACCAGTCGCAACAAGAATCCAGTCGCAATACTTCGAAAATCAAAACGATGTCGTTACAATTAATTCCAACGATGCCGTAACGTACCCACGTCTGGTATCAATTCTTCATTTAAAGAAAACCAGCTGCTGGTCGCTCTAATAATCCAACAACTGATTTCGCTACGTTATTCAAAACTGCATCGCATTGTTCCTTCGACTGATTAACCAGCAGATACAACAAACCATCGACTGATTTCAGATCCCTCGACTGGTTAATAATTCATACAAAACGACATCGTATCGAGGTTCCTGTTCATACATCAAAACGATGTCGCGTTGTTCTCTTGGCTGGAACCAAATTTCACATACTTGCATCGACTGGCTTGCGTTTATTACCAAAATGACAACGTCGCACCTACGTAATCAAAACCAGTCGCTACATCGATAAACCAGCAGGTGCATAAACCAGCAGATGCGTAAGGAACCCTAGCTGCTGGTTCCCACGTGAATAAACCAGCAGGTTCACAAAGAACTCTCGTTGCTGGTTCCCACGTGCATAACAGTAACTTACCCGTGGCGATTCCTTACTGAATCTTGTATTTGTGCGTCTACTATTAGTAGAAATGAGAATTAAGCGCAAAGACTGGACTTCAAAATTCAACCAGTCGCATGCTACAGTAGTGTTGACCCGCATTGACTTTGCTACAGTAACCTGCTGCTGAATGATTTTATCACATCGCTTCGTCTGGTTGCTTCGTCTGGTTCCCACACTTAGCGAAATTCAACGATACCAAGTTCCTTAATCACCCAACACTTCCAGAAGAAATCCGAGCGCATAATCAAGCTTCATCAAAATCTATCATTTGAAAATATGAAAATCTCAGACTTACTAATTCTCATCTTAATTATTTCGGGCATTACACGTAAAACAACTGATTGACATAGCCAAGGGCTGGTGTAGAGTCTAGGAGTTCACCTGGAGTGAGGCTCGGTGATTGGGTCTGCGGATCAATTTCTTCTAGTGGTACCTTCCGAGGCGGAAGAAGGGGAGATGTAGGATATTTATATCCGAACTTCCATAAACAAATAGTAGTTAGTGTATTGTATTCTTTTAATTTCAATATTCCGCATACACATTTTACATTTAGCACGCATGCATTTCAGATTCCACACGCACAGTAGCTTTAACTTATGTTTAATGGAATCTGAATGCATCGCATTTGACTTTAGCATGTTTAATTATCAGTTGGCACAACACACGCACGAATTTGTTTCAGCATATCAGATTTCACATATGCCGTCGCATTATTATTTGTGTGAAATCTGTTTGGGCAGTTGTTTTAAAATTAGTATTCAGTTCTGGTGTTTTCCGTATGTTTTTATTATGTACCAGATCTGTCTCCGGTGCTCTGTTTTATGTTCAAGAACCCGAGGTATTGCACCTCTTTGTAGCAGCGCAATATTTTTATATAACAGTAGCAGCGCTCGCCATATCTTTATTATTATTGGATCAGATCTCTCAGTTTTGCGTTGATTAGTTTAGTTCTCGGGTGAGATCTGATCCTTTGGTCCTAACAAGTGGTATCAGAGCAGGTTGTTCTTGAACGAGCACTTATTTTAAAACGCATTTGAAACAAAATTTGTTATGTGCTCTGATAGTTTTTGCGAAATTTCAGCTGGTGCTTCGTTTTTAAAATGATTTGAGCTTATATTATAAAAGATAGGGAGAGTTTTATTAATCCTTCATCTGTATATATAAGCTAAAGCAGAAGCTCACTATCAGCTTTTCAAAATCATATCATTCATGCATACGGTTGTTCCCTATTTGTTTTCCAAAATCTGTTTTGATTTTCAAAATCTGTAAAATTCCTGCTGTCACGTTGTTTTTGTTGTGGCAGTGTAGGGAGAGCTTTATTTAAAATTTGTCGGGAAAACAAGTTTCGATTCCTTTTTGATTCCCACAAAAAGGGAGAGAATTGTTTGATCATGCATTTGTTATTTGAGGTTTTGTGTAAATCAAAAAGGGAGAGATTGATGGATCTGTGTAAACAGATCCAGATTGAGATTTTAATTACACAAAACCTGTTATTGTGTTTCTGATGTTTCTACTTAGTGTACAGTTGCAAACTGGAAATACTACAACAGAAGGATCGGGAAGAGATCTAAAAAAGAGAAGGAAAGATAAATCAGTTGGAGTAGCTCCATCAGCTGGAGCACTAAGAGAAAAGATGGATCAGCTGGAGAATTCTGTATTAGCAGTTGAATAGGAGATGTCTGATGAGAATAAGTCTAATTCAGAAGTTGAGACAACAGAAACGCAATCAGCAGTTGAAAAGGAGAAATCTGTATCGTCTAAAAGAGAAGAGATGTGAAAACAGTAGAAGTCTGATGAACACGAGAAGACGCGAAAGAGATCTTATGAACAATAGAAATTTGGAAGATGATGATGAATAGCAGAGAAGTCTAGAATGCTGAAACACTGAAGATAAGTGAAGTATGGAATGCTAGATTTTAATGTCCGACGAAATCTTGTAAAGAGAAATTTGATCGAAGTGAACAGCGGAAATCTGATGAATAGCAGAGAAGTCTGGACTTGAAGTGAGCAGGAATCTGATAAAACAAAGAGGAGATATCTGAAATGCTGAAACGCTAAAAATTAAGATTGATCAGATGTCTACTATAGAAGATGATTTCAGATGTCGTACAGCTATCATATGACGATCAAATACGAGGAGAAGCTGAGTTCAGATGTTGCACGCATTCAGACGTAAGGATCTTATGAGAACCAGATGTTGAGTCAGACGCAAAGAATCTCAGAGGCAAGGAAGAATCTAAATCAGATGTGGAGCGGATGATTCAGTTGGTGGTTTGAATGTTGAAGATCAGTTGTGTGAGAAATCTGCTCAGATGGTGATAAGATAAAACAATCAGATGAGAAGACAAGAGCAGCTGGAGCAGTTGGTTCAGCTGAGAAGACAAGAGAAGTCTGGTTCAGCTGAGAAGAAGAATCTGGATCCAGCTATAAAGAGAAGACGTTATCAGATTTCGTCTAGCTGTGAAAATAAGACAATATCAGCTAGAACACAAAGTCTGGATTAGCTGGAACGACGAAAAGACTGAATCAGATGTTGAGCAGATGCTAATTCAGATGTTGATCAGACTAGAAGAGAAGAGACAGCTGACGAGAAGATATCAGCTGAGAAGAGAAGAAACAGCTGAAGAGAAAGCTTGATGGATCTGTTTTGACAGATCCTAATTAAGTTTTGAATTACACAAAACCTATTATTGTGATTCTAACAATTCTACTTGAGTGTACAGATTCTAGCTAGCGAAAAAGATGAAGCGACGTCGTGCTGAAGCATCAGCAGATGGATTAGCGTTGATGACGTCATTGGTGACATCATCATATTCAGCAGATGGTTTGAAAGAGCAGTCGCAAGAATCAGCAGGTAGCTTGCACATCCAGACGCAAGTAAGAAGCGACGTCGTAGATGAGGCAATACAGTCGCAAGCTACTGTTCACCAGCAGATGCTATTTGGAGATAGCGATAGCAAAACGATGTCGTTTACATAAGTTGATACGACAGCGTTTTGCTCTTGCGCTAAAGATTCAGCAGGAAGGCTTTGCGTTGATAATTTCAGCAGTCGCAAGCTACAGTGGATCCAGTCACAACGCAAAGATTTCCAGACGCAGTGTTTGAGTATCCAGACGCAAGAAGATAAATCTATTGTTGTTGAAGAAGATTCAGGCAAAGCAATTGACAAACCAGACGCAAGCACAGCTCATCCAGTCGAGAGCTTTGAACCAGCTGTTGATAAGCATCCAGTCGCAAGCTGAAGCATCCAGTCTCAAGCTGAAGCATCCAGTCGCAAGATATCCAGTCGCAGTATTTGAAGCTTCAGCAGTAGCGCAAAGTATCCAGTCGACAAAGAAACAGCTGTTGCGCGAAGTGTTGTGACAAAGAATAAACAACAGCTGAGCGAACAGCTGTTGAACAATCTGTTGAACAATCTGTTGAAGAATATTCAGCCGTTGCAAGCAATCAACGCTCAAGATGGAAAGGATCAATGGCTGAGATTTAGTCGTGCATATTGCCTCAATTCAAGGGAACAAGATTTGTACTATTCTGGGAAATAGTACAATTTACAGAGGAGCGTTGCACTGAAATGGAAAGAAGACAAATTAGCCATATCAAGCGCTGAACAGATTTGGAATCTATCTAACGGCCATATTTCAAACAGAGCTTATATATTCGAGGAGCGCCATTGAAGAAGTGTTGGTGAGACGTTGGTGCGACTACAGCACAGTTGCAAAAATACATTGATTACACAGTGCACCAACAGAGGGAAAATGAAGAGAAAGACGAAGCAATCGACCGCCATTAGAGAAGAGCTTTTCACGAGAGTCGATTGCTGAGTCTAGATTAGCTTGTTAGAGCATTTCCCTAGTGTGTGAGAAAAACAGAGAGTTTGAGCGATTTCATTGTATCAATCTCACACACCGAGAGTCATTCACATCTATTTGTGAATGAATCTCGAAATCTTTTCACAGTTCCCGTCCAAGCACGATGACGTAACACTCATGTGTTTGTAGTCAGTCACACAGTTGCGGCTGTTGTGCATTTGTGGAGTCTAGGAGTTCTCACAGCTGCTGGTTGTGGGATTGAGTCTGTACACAAGTTGTAAGATCAAATCTTCTAGTGGAGCCTTCCGAGGTGGAAGAAGGGGAGATGTAGGACATTGAGGTCCGAACTTCCAGAAACAAATATGCTGCGTACTGTATTGTGTTCTTTAAGCTTTCAGCACTTGATTTACTTTAGCACGCATGCATGTTTACAATTCAGCACTTGCTCTTATTTAGCATACGCATAAATAGAATTCAGCACTTAGCATTCTCGTATTGCATACACAGTTAGCACACAAGCACTTGCTGAAGTATCGAACAGATTTATGTTGTACATAAATCTGTTTGAGTTGTTTTAAAATATAGGATTCAGTTCTGGTATTTTCCGCATGATTTTTAAATCATACCAGATCTGTCTCCGGTGCTCTCTTTGTTTGCTTTTAATGTTCAAGAACAACGAGCTATTGCAGCTCCGTATTAGCAGCGCAAAATCTTTAAATGAACTATTTTTGCAGCGCTGCTAAGTTCCTTCTATTCAAACAGGGACCAACAAGTGGTATCAGAGCAGGTTGTTCTTGAACGAGCACTGATTTTAAAACACATGTGCTATGTTTTAAATGTTTTAACTATTTTGAGAAGCTTGCGTATGAAGGCCAGATCTGTTTTAATGTAGAACCGGTTTTTCGCTTGATGAACTGTCGGGATGCGCGAGTCTCGGGAAGATGCCAAGCTTCTATTTTTGTTGTGCTGTAAGATCACTTGGAGCGAGGCTCAGTGAAAAGCACATGGGGCGAGATAGAAGAAGGAAAAATCTGAGCTGTTCTCTGTTACTGGTTCTTCATATTTGAGTAACTCAGTAGCATGTGTTCATTTGAAATATTTTATGCTCTGATGAGTTTTAAATTGTTCTGTTTTGCGGATTTCCAGCTGATGCAAAATTTTGCTCTTCAAAATGATTTAAGCATTAGCAGCGCAAAATCTTTAAATGAACTATTTATGCATCGCTGCTAAGTTCCTTATATTCAAAATAGGGACCATCAAGTGGTATCAGAGCAGGTTGTTCTTGAACGAGCACTGATTTTTAAAACACATGTGCTATGTTTTAAATGTTTTTAACTATTTTTGAGAAGCTTGTGTATTAAGGCCAGATCTGTTTTAATGTAGAACCGGTTTTTCGCTTGATGAACTGTCGGGATGCGCGAGTCTCGGGCAGATGCCAAGCTTCTATTTTCATTGTGCTGTAAGATCACTTGGAGCGAGGCTCAGTGACAAGCACATGGGGCGAGATAGAAGAAGGAAAAATCTGAGCTGTTCTCTATTACTGGTTCTTCATATTTGAGTAACTCAGTAGCATGTGTTCATTTGAAATATTTTATGCTCTGATGAGTTTTAAATTGTTCTGTTTTGCGGATTTCCAGCTGATGCAAAATTTTGCTCTTAAAAATGATTTAAGCTTATGTTATAAAAGACAAGGAGATTGGCGTCACTTTCTTTTATAATTTTGAGTTATGCATCAATTTAGCTTTTGAAAATCATATACTGTTGCATACGGTGCTTCCCAAAGTTGTTTTTTTTTTGCTTTTCAAATTGAAAACTCCTGCTGTTACATTGATTTTGTTGTAACAGTGTAGGGAGAGTTTTGGTTTTAATAGAGGGAAGACCAGCAGTTCACTCTCTTTTTGATTCCCACAAAAAGGGAGAGAATTGTTAGAACATGCATCGTTGATTTGAGGTTTTGTGTAAATAAAAAAGGGAGAGATTGATGGATCTGTTTTGACAGATCCTGATTAAGTTTTGAATTACACAAAACCTATTATTGTGATTCTAACAATTCTACTTGAGTGTACAGATTCTAGCTAGCGAAAAAGATGAAGCGACGTCGTGCTGAAGCATCAGCAGATGGATTAGCGTTGATGATGTCATTGGTGACGTCATCATATTCAGCAGATGGTTTGAAAGAGCAGTCTCAAGAATCAGCAGGTAGCTTGCACATCCAGACGCAAGTAAGAAGCGACGTCGTAGAGGAGGCAATCCAGTCGCAAGCTACTGTTCACCAGCAGATTCTATTTGGAGATAGCGATAGCAAAACGATGTCGTTTACATAAGTTGATACGACAGCGTTTTGCTCTTGCGCTAAAGATTCAGCAGGAAGACTTTGCGTTGATAATTTCAGCAGTCGCAAGCTACAGTGGATCCAGTCGCAACACAAAGATTTCCAGACGCAGTGTTTGAGTATCCAGACGCAAGAAGATAAATCTATTGTTGTTGAAGAAGATTCAGGCGAAGCAATTGACAAACCAGACGCAAGCAAAGCTCATCCAGTCGAGAGCTTTGAACCAGCTGTTGCTAAGCATCCAGTCGCAAGCTGAAGCATCCAGTCGCAAGCTGAAGCATCCAGTCGCAAGATATCCAGTCGCAGTATTTGAAGCTTCAGCAGTAGCGCAAAGTATCCAATCGACAAAGAAACAGCTGTTGCGCGAAGTGTTGTGACAAAGAATAAACAACAGCTGAGCGAACAGCTGTTGTACAATCTGTTGAAGAATATTCAGCCGTTGCAAGCAGTCAACGCTCAAGATGGAAAGGATCAATGGCTGAGATTTATTTGTGCATATTGCCTCAATTCAAGGGAACAAGATTTGTACTATTCTGGGAAATAGTACAATTTACAGAGGAGCGTTGCACTGAAATGGAAAGAAGACAAATTAGCCATATCAAGCGCTGAACAGATTTGGAATCTATCTAACGGCCATATTTCAAACAGAGCTTATATATTCGAGGAGCGCCATCGAAGAAGTGTTGGTGAGACGTTGGTGCGACTACAGCACAGTTGCAAAAATACATTGATTACACAGTGCACCAACAGAGGGAAAATGAAAAGGAAGACGAAGCAATCGACCGCAATTAGAGAGGAGCTTTCACGAGAGTCGATTGCTGAGTCTAGATTAGCTTGTTAGAGCATTTCCCTAGTGTGTGAGAAAAACAGAGAGTTTGAGAGCTTCATTGTTCACGAGCCGCTACCAGGCCAACCCCGGCCAAATGCATTGGAAGGCTGTGAAAGATATTCTTAAGTACTTGCGAAGGACTAAGAATATGTTCATGGTTATAGAGGTGGTGAACTGAAATTGGAAGGATACACTGATTCTAGCTTCCAATGTGACGTGGATGATTCGAAGTCAAACTCTGGAAGAGAGATTGATGGATCTGTTTTGACAGATCCTGATTAAGTTTTGAATTACACAAAACCTATTATTGTGATTCTAACAATTCTACTTGAGTGTACAGATTCTAGCTAGCGAAAAAGATGAAGCGACGTTGTGCTGAAGCATCAGCAGATGGATTAGCGTTGATGACGTCATTGGTGACGTCATCATATTCAGCAGATGGTTTGAAAGAGCAGTCGCAAGAATCAGCAGGTAGCTTGCACATCCAGACACAAGTAAGAAGCGACGTCGTAGAGGAGGCAATCCAGTCGCAAGCTACTGTTCACCAGCAGATTCTATTTGGAGATAGCGATAGCAAAACGATGTCGTTTACATAAGTTGATACGACAGCGTTTTGCTCTTGCGCTATAGATTCAGCAGGAAGACTTTGCGTTGATAATTTCAGCAGTCGCAAGCTACAGTGGATCCAGTCGCAAAGCAAAGATTTCCAGAAGCAGTGTTTGAGTATCCAGACGCAAGAAGATAAATCTATAGTTGTTGAAGAAGATTCAGGCGAAGCAATTGACAAACCAGACGCAAGCACAGCTCATCCAATCGAGAGCTTTGAACCAGCTGTTGCTAAGCATCCAGTCGCAAGCTGAAGCATCCAGTCGCAAGATATCCAGTCGCAGTATTTGAAGCTTCAGCAGTAGCGGCGCGAGTCTCGGGAAGATGCCAAGCTTCTATTTTTGTTGTGCTGTAAGATCACTTGGAGCGAGGCTCAGTGAAAAGCACATGGGGCGAGATAGAAGAAGGAAAAATCTGAGCTGTTCTCTGTTACTGGTTCTTCATATTTGAGTAACTCAGTAGCATGTGTTCATTTGAAATATTTTATGCTCTGATGAGTTTTAAATTGTTCTGTTTTGCGGATTTCCAGCTGATGCAAAATTTTGCTCTTCAAAATGATTTAAGCTTATGTTATAAAAGACAGGGAGAGTGGCGTCACTGTCTTTTATAATTTTGAGTTATGCATCAGTTTAGCTTTTGAAAATCATATACTGTTGCATACGGTGCTTCCCAAAGTTGTTTTTTTTTTTGCTTTTCAAATTGAAAACTCCTGCTGTTACATTGCTTTTGTTGTAACAGTGTAGGGAGAGTTTTGTTTTAAATAGAGGGAAGACCAGCAGTTCACTCTCTTTTTGATTCCCACAAAAAGGGAGAGAATTGTTAGAACATGCATCGTTGATTTGAGGTTTTGTGTAAATAAAAAAGAGAGAGATTGATGGATCTGTTTTGACAGATCCTGATTAAGTTTTGAACGTTTGATCTAACCAGCTGGACAACCAGACGCAAGCACAGCTCATCCAGTCGAGAGCTTTGAACCAGCTGTTGATAAGCATCCAGTCGCAAGCTGAAGCATCCAGACGCAAGTTATCCAGTTGCAGTATTTGAAGCTTCAGCAGTAGCGCAAAGTATCCAGTCGACAAAGAAACAGCTGTTGCGCGAAGTGTTGTGACAAAGAATGAACAACAGCTGAGCGAACAGCTGTTGAACAATCTGTTGAAGAATATTCAGCCGTTTCAAGCAATCAACGCTCAAGATGGAAAGTATCAATGGCTGAGATTTAGTCGTGCATATTGCCTCAATTCAAGGGAACAAGATTTGTACTATTCTGGGAAATAGTACAATTTACAGAGGAGCGTTGCACTGAAATGGAAAGAAGACAAATTAGCCATATCAAGCGCTGAACAGATTTGGAATCTATCTAACGGCCATATTTCAAACAGAGCTTATATATTCGAGGAGCGCCGTTGAAGAAGTGTTGGTGAGACGTTGGTGCGACTACAGCACAGTTACAAAAATACATTGATTACACAGTGCACCAACAGAGGGAAAATGAAGAGAAAGATGAAGCAATCGACCGCCATTAGAGAAGAGCTTTTCACGAGAGTCGATTGCTGAGTCTAGATTAGCTTGTTAGAGCATTTCCCTAGTGTGTGAGAAAAACAGAGAGTTTGAGCGATTTCATTGTATCAATCTCACACACCGAGAGTCATTCACATCTATTTGTGAATGAATCTCGAAATCTTTTCACAGTTCCCGTCCAAGCACGATGACGTAAAACTCATGTGTATGTAGTCAGTCACACAGTTGCGGCTGTTGTGCATTTGTGGAGTCTAGGAGTTCTCACAGCTGCTGGTTGTGGGATTGGGTCTGTACACAAGTTGTAAGATCAAATCTTCTAGTGGAGCCTTCAGAGGTGGAAGAAGGGGAGATGTAGGACATTGAGGTCCGAACTTTCCAGAAACAAATATGTTGCGTACTGTATTGTGTTCTTTAAGCTTTCAGCACTTGATTTACTTTAGCACGCATGCATGTTTACAATTCAGCACTTGCTCTTATTTAGCATACGCATAAACAGAATTCAGCACTTAGCATTCTCGCATTGCATACACAGTTAGCACACAAGCACTTGCTCAAGTCTCGAACAGATTTATGTTGTACATAAATCTGTTTGAGTTGTTTTAAAATATAGGATTCAGTTCTGGTATTTTCCGCATGATTTTTAAATCATACCAGATCTGTCTCCGGTGCTTTGTTTGTGATTTTAGTTGTTCAAGAAAAACGAGCGATTGCAGCTCCAGAGTATCAGCAGCGCAAAATTTTAAAGTCTTTTGACAAATGCGCGGCTGCTATTCTTTTGATCCTATTTTACACGGACCAACAAAGCTGATATCAGATGTGAAGACAAGCAGAAGTTGATATCAGATGTTGTTCAGATGTGAAGAAAAACAGAAGATGAATCAGCTGTAAATCAGATGTCGATCTTAAGGAAAGGAGCGAACAGCTGATAAGAAGTGATGTTATAACGAAGAAGACAATTGCTGATCAAATGTGATGACGAAGAGAACAACAGTTAACAAGCAGTGAGATATATCAAATGAATCAGCTATTGCAAAGTAAATCAGCTGTTGCAAAGACGAAGATGCATCAGCTATTGCGTTAAAAAGAAGCTGTTATCAGACGTTGAATACATGTGGAGCAGCTGATCAAATAAGGAGCAGTTGGTCATCAGCTGGAACGCCAAGGAAGTGTTGCATCAGGACGAAGAGAACAACAGTTAACAAGCAGTGAGATATATCAAATGAATCAGCTATTGCAAAGTAAATCAGCTGTTGCAAAGACGAAGATGCATCAGCTATTGCGTTAAAAAGAAGCTGTTATCAGACGTTGAATACATGTGGAGCAGCTGATCAAATAAGGAGCAGTTGGTCATCAGCTGGAACGCCAAGGAAGTGTTGCATCAGCTGATGAACAACTCAGATGTTGATCAAAAGAAGAAGATGCATCAGCCGTAGCGCTAAAACAAAGTTACATCAGCTGCTGCGCTAAGTTAAATTGAAACAGCAGTAGTTCAACTATTGAAGATAAAATAGCTGTTGGAATATTTCAGTTGTTGAAAGCTTTCAATTGTTACAAACACTCAGCTGTTGCGATAAAGATGTATCAGCTGATGGAATGTTCAGTAGTTGGAACTCAGCTTTTGGAACATAAAGCAAAATCAAAAGATGACAAAAGCCTGCAAAATAAAGGACACAAGGGCAACTTCTTGTCGGTACTTTACAGAACATATTTCAACGGGAACAAAATTTGTGTCGAAAGGATTGAATTTGAACAAAGGCTATTTAAGGGAGAATATTTGAAGAAATCAATGATACTGGTGTGAAAGACAAAAACAGAGATATTACAGAGGGAAGAAAACAGGAAGATGAAGCAGTCGACCATCATTAGAGAGGAGCTTATTGCAGTGTCGACTACTGTGTCTTCATCAGCTCTTTAGAAGCATTTCCCGAGTGTGTGAGATTTATTATTTTGAGAGTTGAGCGTTCACTATAAAAATCTCAGACACAGAGATTCACTCACACAATCACGAGAGATGTGCGAAATTGTATAGTGAGTGAATCAAAACCAAAATGCAAAAATCAGATCCCGTCCAAGCACGAAGACTTTAAACTCTGTGTCTGTCAGGCCTCGTGCTCTAAACAGACAACACATGCGTAAGCTATCAAAAAGTGGGTAAAATTTTCGCCTTTAGGCCCGACGGTTTTAAACATATAGTTTAAAATACAAGGATACTTAAAATAAGTTTCCCAATTCATAAAACAACCAACATTAAAGCATACATAATTCACAACATGTATCAGACTCCCCTACGGGTACAACGACAAAGCACAGGGCATCCCCCTGGCTAACTGATACATATATATAAGTATGCTATATGCAACTGGGACACGCTAGCCACCTCCTGGGGCACCACCAGTTGGGTTAAAACCACGACCAGCTGTAGAACCTGGGTTTCCTGAAAACAACACAACAAAGAAACAAACCAAGCCCCGGAGGGACATGGGGTCAAACCCCAGTACGGAGAGCAACAATACAACAGCAATAAACAGCAAGAAATAAAATGCAGATGCTATGCATGAGACACCGGATAGCAACGGAAGGCTCAACCTACAAGGGAGCTAAGGAACTCAAACATAGCTCCAAGAATCATCAACAACGAATAGTGGAGATGCTATGCATGAGACACCGGATAGCAACGGAAGGCTCAACCTACAAGGGAGCTAAGGAACTCAAACATAGCTCCAAGAATCATCAACAACGAATAGTGGACACGGGGTGTGTTCACAGTGTGGTAATGAGCCACTCGCCATGACACAACACTCAAATACCAGATGCATCAAACAACTCAACCTGCTGTTGCCTCGCCCATGAACTGTGGTAATTAACCACTCGGCGCATGGTGGCTAACGATCCCAGCAGGGAGATGATAGTGCGGTATTGCCGCTCGCCCTCGCATCCTGGTAAGAAACAACAACAATACAACAAGGTACAAAGACTACCAAAGCTGGAAAAAGGAATACCATGCGTGTATGCAACATGCTGGAATACAAGCACATACACCTATGCAACACAGCAATAACACAATAGCATACAAGATCCTCAACAGAACACAACCAGCAGGCACGGCCATTCCACATACCAGCAACTACAATCATCCAAGCCATAACCTCGCTGTAATATAAGCTCAAATCCGTACCTTATACTGAGCAACAATTACCGAATACAAAGCCTGAGAATTACCGACTCCAACCTGTAAAACATACGCAAGATATAGGGAATCATCATCTAAAACTCACGGCCAACACACAGCAAAGCTCACGGCTGGGAGTCCCAAGCTCAACCAGCTGCCCAATATACCTCAACAGTTAAAATAGAAACTTAAAACTATGGCTAGGAACAAGGGCTCACCGAAAACCAGAACGTAGTTCTACCCGGTCGACGCAACACTCGAACGGCAGCAACTTCGCGTTCCTCAACTAGCCAATTACAGCTTCTAAAACTAGTGAAGAGTGATAGAGCTTCTCGAGAGGAGTCCAACGCTACCTCACACGAGCAAAACAACCACCGGAAACACCGGGAAATCTCCGGAAAAGCTCACGGCTGAACAGTGCTTTAGGGTTCGAAACGAAGAACACAGACGAGGGAAATATTTGCTAAGTATGGAATTGATATCACAATCGAAGACCAAGTCTTCATATATATATAGCACTTGCCACGACTGAAATCAACACAGTCAATTGTCCATCGACAAAATAGCAGGAACGCTACAAACAGCAGACGCAAGGAACCCACTGCTGATTTCTCAAATAACGCTACAACAAAACGATGTCGCAGCGACTTACACTACCACCTGCTGGGTATCCAGTCGCAAGACATAACGCATAACACTCCCTCTGCTGGTACCAGTCCCAACTTCAAAACATAGCGTCGCAGCTAACTCAAAACGGCGTCGCACAGCTGACGTCATCTAGTCGACAACCCCCGCACGAAATGACCAGCAGTAAGCTACATCAGCAAACACTCTCTTGCAGCTGGAAAATCAGTCGCTACATCCTAACGACAACGTTTTCCTCTCGCGCTACAGGAAATGTTGACTTGCGTTGACATCTACTTCTGCTGATCAACCAGCAGGAACACACACGCGATCTACCAGCTGGTACCGGACGCAACATCAAAACGACGTCGCGCCAACTAAACTAAACGCAGTCGTTTTGCCCTCAAAACACGAAAACACTAAAGCACCTGATGAACACAACACGCGCAACCAGACTTCACGCAAACGACGGTGTTTCAGGAATCTCGCGCTAAAACACGCTTCTGCTGGATTCATCACCGACCAGCTGCTGGCTCACAAAACCAGCTGACACGTGAACCAGCAGGTACCTCAAATATGCGAAAATAAAAAATCTCCAGAACTGTTCAACACATGAAATGGATCCTGAAAATGCAACTCAAACCTCAAAACAGAGATCTAAACCACAAAATCTCTTAATCGATCGATCAATCCCAACAATAAATCCTTAATCCAAATCCAGGTCTCACAGTGTCTGTAGCCTTTCTCACATAGGCGTAAAACAAGTGATTGACACAGCCAAGGGTTGGTGTAGAGTCTAGGAGTTCACCTGGAGCAAGGCTCGGTGATTGGGTCTGCGGATCAATTTCTTCTAGTGGTACCTTCCGAGGCGGAAGAAGGGGAGATGTAGGATATTTATATCTGAACTTCCATAAACAAATAGCAGTGTATTTTATGTTGGGGATCCAGATCCGCCCCCCGGCGAGGCAGCGGAAGAACATAGAATAAACAGCCGGGAGACGATCAATACGAAAAATTGAATTCATAATTCGACATACATAGGGGGTTCAAAACCACTACCTTGCTGGCACTTGTGCCTGGCTCCAACCGTAGTTACAATAACGTCGGCTCTTCTCGGTAGACTGCGGTAGATATCACCAATCCGGTCCACGACCAGAACCAAGACTCCTTCATCAGCCTGCACTAGAAGCACTGACAAATTCTGCACGAACGGATTCTCCTCGTCG
>KV009068.1:396984-430302 GCA_001598015.1 Dorcoceras hygrometricum | reverse complement strand
CTGAGGCTGTGGATACTGCTATCCGAGGAGAGGAGGGCATGAAGAGCCGTAGTGCGCGCAGGGCGCAGGTGGCGCAGGCGGTGCAGGGTGGTAGACCCGCAGGGAGCTCAGCTCAGTCGTCTCAGAGTTCTCAGTCCGCACATTTTCCTCAGCTGCAGCAGCAGGGAGCTCTTTTTTTTCAATTCAAGAAGAAGTCCGGTTCAGGGTCTTCTGGTTCTGGCAGTTCGAGTAGCAGCGGCTCTCGGGCGGAGTTTTGTGGCTTTTGCGGTGGGAAGAATTCTTCCATGCAGTGTTGGGGTGTGCAGGGTTCCTGACCTTTGTGGTCAGTATGGGCACTTTGCGAGAGTGTGCCCGACAGCTGGAGCACAGCAGGCCGCGGCCCAGCCTCAGGGTCGTGGGGGTCAGTCTAGGGGCCGTTCGCAGCAGTTTCAGCAGCCGCGTTTTGGTGAGACTCCTTTTAGGCCGTTTCAGCAGCCTGGCCCTTCGTGTTTTGGGCAGTCGTCTCAGCCTTTCTTTCCAGGACCCCAGCAGGCGCAGGTTAACGCCTTTACGAGGGAGCAGGCCGAGGAAACACCGAGCCGGGTGATTGGAGGTACATGTCTTGTCTTTGACTTTCCTGCTCGTGTGTTGTTTGACACCGGTGCATCGCATTCGTTTATTTCTGATTCGTTTGTTGTTGAGCATGGGTTGTGTACCGTCCCTTTGAGTGATGTTGTTTCTGTTTCTATCCCCGGAGGTGTAAACCTGTTCTCGCAAGAGATTTTGTTGGATGGTGTGCTGCGGTTTGGTGAGCATGCCTTGTTAGCGAATTTTATCCGTTTGATGCTTTGGGATTTCGATTGTATAGTTGGGATGGATGTGCTGTCCAACTACAGGGCCTCTGTGGATTGCTTCCATGGGATTGTGCGCTTTAGGCCTTTGTCTGGTGAGAAGTGGGACTTCTACGGCCAGGACTCGAGATCGAAGATTCCGTTGGTCTCCACGATGGAGATGTTTAGCTTGTTGTCTTTAGGAAATGTTGGCTTTATGATTTACCCTTTGGATGCGTCTTCTTCTTCTAGTGTTCAGCTTAGTGACGTTCCCATGGTCCGACACTTCCCCGACGTGTTTCCGGAGGAGATTCCTGGTTTTCCTCCGAGGCGGGAGATAGACTTCAGCATAGAGTTGGTGCCAGGCACAGCTCCGATTTCTTGTGCCCCGTATCGTCTAGCTCCTGCGGTGTTGAGAGAACTCAAGGTTCAGTTAGATGATTTTCTGGAGAAGGGTTTCTTTCGCCCTAGTATGTCACCGTGGGGAGCGCCCATTTTGTTTGTAAAGAAGAAGGATGGCTCAATGCGTATGTGCATTGATTTTCGTCAGTTGAATAAAGCCACCGTGAAGAATAAGTACCCGTTGCCGAGAATTGATGATCTGTTTGATCAGTTGCAAGGTTCTGCTGTGTATTCTAAGATTGATCTTCGTTCCGGGTACCATCAGCTCAGAGTAAGGGACCAAGATGTCGCGAAGACTGCGTTTCGTACGAGGTACGGACATTTTGAGTTTTTGGTGATGCCGTTTGGGTTGACAAACGCGCCTGCAGTCTTCATGGATCTGATGAACCGTGTTTTTTGTGAGTTCATAGATCAGTTTGTGATTGTTTTTATTGACGACATCTTAGCTTACTCGAAGACTCCGAGGGAGCACAAAGAGCACTTGGAGATGGTTCTTCTGAGGTTGAGAGAGCAGCAGTTGTATGCGAAGTTTTCCAAGTGCGAGTTCTGGTTGCAACGCGTTGTATTTCTGGGCCATGTCATTTCAGCAGATGGTATTTCTGTGGATCCCAGTAAAGTGGATGCTGTGTTGAACTGGGAGCGACCGAGAAATGTGTCTGAGATTCGCAGTTTCTTAGGTCTGGCTGGCTATTATCGTCGTTTCATTGAGGAGTTTTCTTCTATAGCTAAGCCGATGACCCAATTGACCCAGAAGGATAAACGGTTTGTTTGGACTGAGCAGTGTGAGAATTCTTTTCAACTGCTCAAGGAGAAGTTAACTACTGCACCTGTGTTGGCTTTGCCGTCCGGATCAGGTGGTTTTGTTGTTTGTTCTGACGCTTCGCTAAATGGATTGGGTTGTGTGTTGATGCAGAATGGTAGAGTCATTACGTATGCCTCACGACAGTTGAAACCGCACGAGACTCGTTACCCAGTTCATGATTTGGAGTTAGCAGCGGTGGTCTTTGCGTTAAAGATCTGGCGTCACTACCTGTATGGCGAGCAGTTTGTGGTGTACTCCGACCACAAGAGTTTGCAGTATCTGTTTTCGCAGCCTGACTTGAACATGAGACAGCGTCGGTGGATGGAGCTGCTTAAGGATTTTGACTGTGAGATTAAATACCAGCCTGGGAAGTCGAACGTAGTGGCTGATGCTTTGAGCAGGAAGGCTAGTGAGATGCTTGTGTCGCTGTACATCTCTAAGGATCAAGAGCATCTTAACACTACGGGTTGGAGATTCTACCCGGCTGAGGATTGTGTAATGGTTTCATCTTTTCAAGTGGAATCGCAGATTGTTTCTAGCATTCGAGCAGCTCAGAGGACCGATCCGTCAATCCACGAGTTGAAGATGAAAGTCAGGGCTGGCGAACTTGAGGACTATTCTGTCTCGTTCGATGGTTGTTTGCGTTTCCGGGGCAGGTTGGTTGTGCCCAATTTGATTGATTTGAGGGAAGAGATCCTTCGAGAAGCGCACTGTAGCAGACATAGTGTTCATCCTGGTGCACGGAAGATGTACCATGCTTTGAAGCCGCACTTTTGGTGGGCTGGCCTGAAGAGCGATGTTGCTGGTTTTGTCGCTCGTTGTTTGAATTGCCAGATGGTAAAGGCCGAAAGGATGAGACCCGGTGGTCTGTTGCAAAGTTTAGAGGTGCCCCAATGGAATTGGGAGCACATTGCGATGGATTTCGTAACGCATTTGCCTCGTTCCAGCCGAGGGTGCGATGCTGTTTGGGTAGTTGTAGACCGTTTGTCTAAGTCTGCACATTTCATTCCCTATGGGATGACCTTTTCGTTGAAGAATATGGCGAAGCTGTACGTTGATTTTGTTGTTAGATTGCACGGTGTGCCTGTTTCAATCGTGTCTGACCGAGATCCGAGGTTGACTTCCAGATTTTGGAAGAGTTTGCAGACAGCTTTGGGCACTAGATTGGCTATGAGTACCGCGTTTCATCCCTAGACAGATGGCCAATCTGAGCGAACTATCCAGACGTTAGAGGATATGTTGCGTGCTGTTGTGTTGGATTTCGGAGGTAGTTGGCAAGACGCGTTGTCTTTGGTTGAGTTTTCGTATAATAACAGCTACCAAGTGACGATTGGCATGGCGCCTTTCGAGGCTTTGTATGGCTGCAAGTGCAGATCGCCAGTGTGTTGGGAAGAAGTGGGGGAGAAGCAGCTATCTGCCCCTGACTTTGTGCAGCAGATGAAAGATCACGTGGATCTTATTAGACAGCGGATGAAAGCTTCCCAGGATCGCCAAGCCAGTTATGCGAATAAGAGGCGTCGACCTCTTGAATTTCAGGTTGGTGATCGTGGAATTCTCAAGGTTTCTCCGTTTCGTAGTGTGATGCGCTTTGGACGCAAGGGAAAGTTAGCCCCTCGTTACGTTGGTCCGTATGAGATTGTCGAGAGGATTGGCCCTTTGGCGTATCGTCTGTTGTTGCTGTCCGAGTTATCTTCTCTGCATGACGTCTTTCACGTTTCCATGTTGAGGAAGTACGAGCCAGATCCGTCTCATGTGCTTGGAACTGACGAGGTAGAGCTAGATCAGTCGTTGAGCTATCAGGAATACCCTTTACAGATCCTTGGCAGAAAAGAGAAAAAGTTGAGGAATAAGACCATTCCTTTAGTAATGGTGTAGTGGAGCAAGCATGGTAGGGAAGAAGCTACTTGGGAGCTGGAAGAGAAGATGCAGCGCTAGTGGCCGCATCTGTTTGAGTAGCTGTTGGGCTATATTTTCCAGTAGCTAGTAGTTTTTGCTGTTTTCCTTCCTTAGTTGTTGTGACTTGTTTGCTCAGTTATCTTGAACTCTTGCCCTTGTGTTAGGCGAGTTTCTGTTTAGTTTCTTGTTGTTGTTTCGAGTTTCAGTTGTTGAGTGGTGCTTTCAGAATTGTTGTTTGATTTCGAGGACGAAATCCTTTTTAGTGGGGGAGAAATGTGAGACCTGGATAGAAGCTACTTGGGAGCTGGAAGAGAAGATGCAGCGCTAGTGGCCGCATCTGTTTGAGTAGCTGTTGGGCTATATTTTCCAGTAGCTAGTAGTTTTTGCTGTTTTCCTTCCTTAGTTGTTGTGACTTGTTTGCTCAGTTATCTTGAACTCTTGCCCTTGTGTTAGGCGAGTTTCTGTTTAGTTTCTTGTTGTTGTTTCGAGTTTCAGTTGTTGAGTGGTGCTTTCAGAATTGTTGTTTGATTTCGAGGACGAAATCCTTTTTAGTGGGGGAGAAATGTGAGACCTGGATTTGTAATTGAGATTTATCGTTGGAATGAATCGATAAATAGAGGTTCTGCTGGTTTAAGATCTCTATTTGAGTGTTTGAGTTGCATTTTCGGGTTCCATTTCGTGTGTTGACCAATTATGGAGATTTTGTATTTTCGCATACTTGAGGTACCTGCTGGTTGACGTGTCAGCTGGTGTTGAGAGCTAGCGGCTGGTCGGTGGCAAAACCAGTCGAAGCGTGTTTTAGCGCGAGAATTCTTGAAACGCCGTCGTTTGCGTGAAGTCTGGTTGCGCGTGTTGTGATCAGCAGATGCGTTAGTGTATTTGCGTTGAGGATCAAAACGACTACGTTTAGATTAGTTGTCGCGACGTCGTTTCGATGTTGCGTCTGGTACCAGCTGGTGGTTTGCGTGCGAGTGTCTGCTGGTTGTTCAGCAGGAGTAGATGTCAACGCGGGTCAACTTTCCTGTAGCTCAAAGAGGAACGTCGTCGTTTCGTTGTTGTGACTGGGAGTCCAGCTGCGAGTGAGTTTCGCCGCTGTTGCTTGCTGCTGGTATTTTCGCGAGAGCTAGCGACTGGATGACGTCAGTGGAGCGACGTCGTTCGAATTAGTTGCAACGCTGCGTTTTGAGGTTGCGACTGGAACCAGCAGAGAGAAGCGTTGCGTTGTTTTGTTCTTGCGACTGGATACTCAGCTGCTGGTATAGTATGCGACGTAGTTTGAGTAAGTTAGTGCGACGCCGTTTTGAGAACCAGACGTTAGTTATTTTAGCGATTGTTGGAGAGATCAGCTGTTGGTTCTTGCGTCTGCTGGTTTGGGAAATCGTTGGTGTCGACTGGTTTTGTCGGTGGACAATTATTGGTATTGATTTCCAGTCGTTACAAGTGCTATTTATAGGAAGACTTGGTCTTAGAATTGTGGTATCAATTCCATACTTAGCAAATATTTCCAGCCTTTCGTTCCTTATCTTTCGAACCCTAGACCACTGTTCAGCCGTGAGCTTTCCGGCGATTTCCCGTCGTTTCCGGTGGTTGCTTTGCTCGTGCGAGGTAGAGTTGGACTCCTCTTGAGAAGCTCTTCCAATTCATACCAGTTTTTGAAGCTGTAATTGGCTAGTCGAGGAACGCGAAGTTGCTGCCGTTCGAGTGTTGCGTCGATTTGGTAGAGCTACGTTCTGGTTTTCGGCTTTTACCAGAGTCTTCGGGATTTCTCGCAGGGTTAGTTTTTGCTCAGTATAAGGTACGGATTTGAGCTTGTTTTACAGCGAAGTTATGGCTTGGATGAATTGTAGTCGCTGGTATGTGGAATTTCTGTGCCTGCTGGTTGTGTCCTGTTGAGGATTGTGTATGCTATTTATGCATTTGCTGCGTTGCATATGTTTATATGCTTGCATCCCCGCATGTTGTATACACGCATGGTATTCCTTTCCAGTTTTGGTAGTCTTTGTACCATTGTTGTATTTTTGTTTTATCTTACCAGGATGTGAGGGCGAGCGGCAGTACCGCACTCTCATCTCCCTGATGGGATCGTAGCCACCATGCGCCGAGTGGTTAACTACCACAGTTCATGGGCGAGACAACAACAGGTTGAGTTGTTTGATGCATCTGGTAAGTGGGGGTAGTGTCATGGCGAGTTGTTTACTACCACACTGTGAACACACCCCGTGGCCACTGTTTGTTTTTGGTAATTCTTGGAGCTATGTTTGAGTTCCTTAGTTCCCTTGTGGGTCGAGCTTTCCGTTGTTCTTCGGCGTCTCATGCATAGCACCTGCATTTTATTCCTTGCTGTTTATTTCTGTTGTATTATTGCTCTCCGTACTGGGGTTTGACCCCATGTCCCTCTGGGGCTTGGTTTGGGTTGCGTTGTTTCAGGAAACCCAGGTTCTACAGCTGGTCGTGGGTTCAACCCAGCTGGTGGTGCCCCAGGAGGTGGCTAGTGTGTCCCAGTAGCGTATAGCATATATATATATATGTATCAGTTAGCCAGGGGGATGCCCTGCGCTTTGTTGTTGTACCCGTAGGGGAATATGATACATGTTTGAATTATGTATGCTTAATTGTTGATTATTTTATGATTTGGGAAACTTATTTTAAGTATCGTTGTATTTTAAATTATATGTTTAAAACCGTCGGGCCTAAAAGCGAAAATTTTACCCACTTTTTGATAGCTTCCGCATGTGTTTATCTGTTGTGAGCACGAGGCCTGACAATACATGTTCAAAGGAAAGAAGATGGGTTCGAAAATGATGTTTTGATGTTTATGATGCTTCCAAAATGTTTTCCAGAAAGATTTTGATGTTTTAAAAGCACTGAGCATTCGAGTTTATTCCCAGAACGATTATGAATGTTCTTCTTTCAGTAGTTGTAATATCAGAATTTGATAACTGTGTAATCGGTAGTTGCTAGTTGAATCATTATAAAGTATGGTTTGATAGGCAACGGCTGATAGCATAGTTGTTGTTTTGATATTACATTTATCGAGTCAAATTTCAGCAGTTGCGTTGTTTTCATAAAATTCAGCAGATGCACTGTTCACCAGCAGATGCATTTTTATGGTTCAGCAGTTGTTCTATTCGTTTCTAAGTACTGTTCATGTAGCTGGTATTAGTCTTGCGACTGATACTATTCATTGCGTCTGGTATATATACAGTTAGCGCTTTTTCTTGCGACTGGTTGTTTAACGTTTTTCCTTATGGCTGGTTGATGCACTAACGACGTCGTTCCCTTAAGTTACAAATATCAGCAGATAGTATTACGTCATCATATCTGTCACTTACTTCAATGACATCGTTTCATTTAATACGATTGTTTTAGTAAAAGATCTTGCAGCTTGTTTCTGTTCATTCCAGCTGGTTTTCTTTTAGCGATGTTTGCGAACAGTAGGAATCTGTTTTGTTCATAAGTACTGTTCCTATTCCTTGTGACTGGTTTCTCTTGTGACTGGTCTCATTTCAATGTTATGTTTCCTAAAGTTGAATTCGATACTCAGTAAAGTTTTGAAAATGGGAAGCGAGAGTTTTAAATGATGGAACCCAATGATGTTTATGAATTTCAAAGAAAGAAAGGATGTTAATGGAACAAAGTTTATTTTAAAATTATGTCATAGATAGATGACGGTCACCAAGTAGAAGGGTGAGCAGTTTTCTAGATGTCGACTGCCCTTTCATATGAGCAATATGCTAAAACTGATATCGGAAGTCATTTTGATCAAAGTGCAACACGGACCATGAGGAGCTTATATGCCATAATCTAAAGAAAAGAAATTGATGTTAAGAGCTGGGCTATTATCCCCTGTCTCTAAGATTACGAAAGAATTGTTTATGAAATGTTTATGTATGTTCAGATGTCTGCCTGCGTTTTATGAAATTGTTATTATTAAGGTTTTATTTGCTGAGCCTTTAGGCTCACTAGCTTTTAAAATATTGCATGTGCGACAACTGGAGAACGAACAGAAGGTGAAACTTGAAATACAGCTGCTGGGTGGTGTTGTGTTTATCTAAGGCCTACGTTTTCTGTGTCTCAGTTGTATTGTTTTGAGTTAGAATGTACCGTATTAGATCAGTTGCAACGTTTGTACATTTACATAGAATAGCAGCTCTTGTAAATCGCAATTGCAAAGTTATATAATATACTCTGTTTTTTCGCAAATAAGTTTCAGCAGTTGGCGCACAATTAAGTGTTTGATAGTTTTGTCTTTGAGTTTCTATTTCATTTGAAGTTATAAGGAATACAGCTTATAACAAATTATCTTTCAGTCCTTCTTTTGTTTCGAAATTTTTATTTACCCCGATCTCGTGGCCCCGTTGGGTTCGGGCGTCACATGTCTGATGAGAAGAAGTCTGATTCAGAAGTTGAGACAACAGAAGCGCAATCAACAGTTGAAAAGGAGAAATCTGTATCGTCTAAAAGAGAAGAGATGTGAAACCAGTAGAAGTCTGATGAACACGAGAAGACGCGAAAGAGATCTTATGAACAGTAGAAATTTGGAAGATGATGATGAATAGCAGAGAAGTCTGGAACGCTGAAACACTGAAGATAAGTGAAGTAAGGAATGCTAGATGTTAAAGTCTGAAGAAATCTTGTAAAGAAAATTTGATCGAAGTGAACAGGGGAAATCTGATGAATAGCAGAGAAGTCTAGACGTGAAGTGAGCAGGAATCTGATACGACAAAGAAGAGATATCTGAAACGCTGAAACGTTGAAACGCTAAAAATGAAGATTTATCAGATGAATACTGTAGAAGATGATTTCAGACGTCGTACAGCTATCATATGACGATCAAATACGAGGAGAAGCTAAGTTAAGATGTTGCACGCATTCAGACGTAAGGATCTTATGAGAACCAGATGTTGAGTCAGACGCAAAGAATCTCAGACGCAAGGAAGATCTAAATCAGATGTTGAGCAGATGATTCAGTTGGTGGTTCGAATGTTGAAGATCAGTTGTGTGAGAAATCTTCTCAGATGGTGATAAGAGAAAACAATCAGATGAGAAGACAAGAGCAGCTGGAGCAGTTGGTTGAGCTGAGAAGACAAGAGAAGTCTGGTTCAACTGAGAAGAAGAATCTGGATCCAGCTATAAAGAGAAGACGTTATCAGATGTCGTCCAGCTGTGAAAAGAAGACAATATCAGCTGGAACGCAAAGTCTGTATCAGCTGGAACGACGAAAAGACTGAATCAAATGTTGAGCAGTCAGATGTTGATCAGACTAGAAGAGAAGAGACAGCTGACGAGAAGATATCAACTGAGAAGAGAAGAAACAGCTGAAGAGTAAGCTGATATCAGATGTGAAGACAAGCAGAAGCTGATATCAGATGTTGTTCAGATGTGAAGACAAACAGAAGATGAATCAGCTGTAAATCAGATGTTGATCTTAAGGAAAGGAGCGAACAGCTGATAAGAAGTGATGTTATAACGAAGAAGACAATTGCTGATCAAATGTGATGACGAAGAGAACAACAATTAACAAGCAGTGAGATATATCAAATGAATCAGCTGTTGCAAAGTAAATCAGCTGTTGCAAAGACGAAGATGCATCAGCTGTTGCGTTAAAAAGAAGCTGTTATCAGACGTTGAATACATTTGGAGCAGATGATAAAATAAGGATCAGTTGGTCATCAGCTGGAACGCCAAGGAAGTGTTGGATCAGCTGATGAACAACTCAGATGTTGATCAAAAGAAGAAGATGCATCAGCCGTAGCGCTAAACAAAGTTACATCAGCTGCTGCGCTAAGTGAAATTGAAACAGCATTAGTTCAACTATTGAAGATAAAATAGCTGTTGGAATATTTCAGTTGTTGAAAGCTTTCAATTGTTACAAACACTCAGCTGTTGCGATAAATATGTATCAGCTGATGGAATGTTCAGTAGTTGGAACTCAGCTGTTGGAACATAAAGCAAAATCAAAAGATGACAAAGCCTGCAAAAGAAAGGACACAAGGGAAACTTCCTGTCGGTACTTTACAGAACATATTTCAACGGGAAGAAAATTTGTGTCCAACGGATTGAATTTGAACAAAGGCTATTTAAGGGAGAATATTTGAAGAAATACAATGATAGCTGGTGTGAAAGGCTAAACAAAGTTACATCAGCTGCTGCGCTAAGTGAAATTGAAACAGCATTAGTTCAACTATTGAAGATAAAATAGCTGTTGGAATATTTCAGTTGTTGAAAGCTTTCAATTGTTACAAACACTCAGCTGTTGCGATAAATATGTATCAGCTGATGGAATGTTCAGTAGTTGGAACTCAGCTGTTGGAACATAAAGCAAAATCAAAAGATGACAAAGCCTGCAAAAGAAAGGACACAAGGGAAACTTCCTGTCGGTACTTTACAGAACATATTTCAACGGGAAGAAAATTTGTGTCCAACGGATTGAATTTGAACAAAGGCTATTTAAGGGAGAATATTTGAAGAAATCAATGATGCTGGTGTGAAAGACAAAAACAGAGAAATTACAGAGGGAAGAAAACAGGAAGATGAAGCATTCGACCATCATTAGAGAGGAGTTATTGCAGTGTCGACTGCTGAGTCTTCGTCATCTCTTTAGGAGCATTTCCCGAGTGTGTGAGATTTATTATTTCGAGAGTTGAGCGTTCACTAAAAAAATCTCACACACAGAGATTCACTCACACAATCACGAGAGATGTGCGAAATTGTATAGTGAGTGAATCAAAACCAAAATGCAAAAATCAGATGTAGAGCCCCAAAAATCCATAGGACCACAAATTATAATCCTTATAAATTGAAGATCCAATTCTAATTTCAGATTTCAGCATTATGTATTTGTCCAAGTAGCTGATTTCTTATATTTCATAAGGTACAGAGGTCCGATCAGTTGTCACCCGAGCGTAGCCAAGCAATTTTCAAACTTTACAAATAAAATGGTTTTGGATGGGAGAATGGTTAAATTTCAGATTTTTGTGTAGTACATTTACAAATCAAAACATTGACAGGGAATTTTAAGTAAAATTTTCTGAAGTACGCCTGGTTTACCATTCCTACTTGAGTGTTTTCCCCTGTTACAAATCAGACTCCCATGCCTAAGGTACATGGACTATAAGTTAATTCCTTTGCAAGAAAATATCCATTTTTGCATCAAAGAAAAATAGGAGGCTCATTGTTGCGCTTGGGAAGACTCTCTGTTCGTGATCTGCTGTATCTCGTGATTCCTTCTTATTGAGGCAAGTAAACTTGATTCTTGCTACGCCATGAAAGCTTATGTATTGTTTTCGCTTCATTTCGTGATTCTTGTCTAAGCTATGTTTAATATCAGCCTTCTCTCATGTTTTGCTGATATCATAACGTATGTTTAATGTTCGGGTTCACAGTGAAATATGTTTGGAACTCAAATGTATTTTAAGAAGATGATGATGTTGATTTTAAAAAGCTGAGCATTTCAGATTTCCAAATCATAAAGATTATGATGTTCTTCTTTTCTCTGATGATTGACAGCGTCCGAATTTGACTCCACGAAGTTGGAAGTGCTAGTCGAACCAGAACTAATTCTGGTTTGATAGGTGAATTATGATATTGTGGATGTTGTTCGTGATGTTATTGTATTTCATAACCATCGACTGGTTACTGTTGCTTGCGACTGGTTTTGCTTGCGACTGGTTACTGTTGCTTGCGACTGGTTACTGTTTCTTGCGACTGGTTTTGCTTGCGACTGGTTACTGTTACTTGCGACTGGTTTTGCTTGCGACTGGTTACTGTTGCTTGCGACTGGTTTCTCTTGCGACTGATTTCTTTCCCTTAAGTATTTCACTACTGATTTGCATCCATCGTCTGGTTTTCTTTCATCTGTTGATTGCCCTTACCCAATGACTGGTTATTCTTGAACCAACGACTGGTTGATCTACTGTTACCCCATTGACCAAATTAATTGTGTTGACCACCGATATGTACCCATCGACTGATCTACTGTTCACATCAGCTGGTTCTTGCCAACAACTGAATTTATCCCAACTGCTGATTTCCTATGTCTCAGTTGGATGCTCAGTAAAACGATTTTCGAAGGAATTATGAGTTTTAAAATGAAGTGAACCCCGATGTTAAGATTTGTGTTCGTCCAGTATGTGTTTTAAAGAAGAAAGTTTCAATTTATGAAATTATGTCTTAGATAACAGACGGTTCTTATTGTAAGGGTGAGCAGCAGACGAGAGGGTCAGTTGCCCCTTCATATTGGGTGAGATTTCACCATATTGAAACTGATATCAGTAGTCATTCGATCGAGTGCAATGGAACCTAAGCAGAGCTTCTGATCCATAAGTCTAAAGAAAATGATAACGCTGGAATTTGAATTTATTTCCAGAACAAAAGTTATGATGAATAATGGCCTATGAATTCTTTTAAAACTGAGATGTCTTATGTTTTACACCTGCCTATTGTGCTTGTTACTCTCAGATTTTCTTGTTGAGCCCTAGGCTCACTAGCTTTCTTGGTGCAGGTGAGTCGGCGCCGGAGCAGGTGGGAGGTGGAGTTTGAACCAGCAGTGACGTGTTAGTGTTTATCGAAGGCCTGCGTTTCCGAGATGTTCATTTTGCATTTGCTATTTTTGTTGTCTTTGATCTTAGTCAAATCTGTATTGAGATCCGTTACAACAAAGATGGATTCATATCGAGTTTAGTAGTTGTAATATCGCGATTTCACATTTTGCACCTTGAATTTGTAATGAAGTCTGGTTTATTCTATGGCGCCAATTGTTGTATTTCGTTTTTTTTACGAGCAAGGCAATACAGCTTGTTCTATTTATTATTCAGCACTTCTATTTTCCTTTTACTTCCTTTTTCCTTGATCTCGTGACTCCCATGGGGATCGGGGCGTCACATCAGATCTCGTCCAAGCACGAAGATGTTAAACTCTGTGTCTGTAGCCTTTCTCACATAGGCGTAAAACAAGTGATTGACACAGCCAAGGGCTGGTGTAGAGTCTAGGAGTTCACCTGGAGCGAGGCTCGGTGATTGGGTCTGCGGATCAATTTCTTCTAGTGGTACCTTCCGAGGCGGAAGAAGGGGATATGTAGGATATTTATATGAACTTCCATAAACAAATAGCAGTGTATTGTATTCTTTTAATTTCAGTATTCCGCATACACATTTTACATTTAACACGCACTCATTTCAGATTCCACACGCACAGTAGCTTTAACTTATGTTTATTGGAATCTGAATGCATCGCATTTGACATTAGCATGTTTAATTATTAGTTGGCACAACACACGCACGAATTTGTTTCAGCATATCAAATTTCACATATGCCGTCGCATTATTATTTGTGTGAAATCTGTTTGGGCAGTTGTTTTAAAATTAGGATTCAGTTCTGGTTTTTTCCGCATGTTTTTATTACATACCAGATCTGTCTCCGGTGCTCTGTTTTATGTTCAAGAACCCGAGGTATTGCACCTATTTGTAGCAGCGTAATATTTTTATTTAACAGTAGCAGCGCTCGCTATCTCTTTATTATTATTGGATCAGATCTCTCGGTTTTGCGTTGATTAGTTTAGTTCTCAGGTGAGATCTGATCCTTCGGTCCTAACAAGTGGTATCAGAGCAGGTTGTTCTTGAACGAGCACTTATTTTAAAAATGCATTTGAAACAAAATTTGTTTATGTGCTCTGATAGTTTTTGCGAAATTTCAGCTGGTGCTTCGTTTTTAAAATGATTTGAGCTTATATTATAAAAGATAGGGAGAGTTTTATTAATCCTTCATCTGAAATATTCTTAGCACATGCGAAGGGTTAGAAATATTCTTCCTCAAAGCTGAAACATGAAAAACGCTATGCACTGCTGATAGCTGCAGGGGCAGTGCTAAACGATAAGCTAGCGTTCCTACTGTTTCTAAAATCTCATATGGTCCAATATATCTTGGACTCAGCTTTCCTTTCTTCCCAAAACGTATTACTTCTTTAATTGGAGCAATTTTCAAAAATACACTACCGACTTTGAGCAGCTTCCATTCGTTCTCTTATCTTTCTAACAGCTGCTTGTTCCACTACATCTGGTCCTATGCCAGATCTCTCACCAACTTCATCCAAGTGAAGAGGTTTTATACACTTGCGACCATAGAGAGCTTCATATGGAGCCATCTGGATAGATGCTTGAAAACTGTTGTTGTACGCAAATTTTACCAATGGTAGTTTTAGATACCAACTCTCTGAAAAATCCACAATACATGCTCTGAGTAAATCTTCTAAAATCTGAATCACCCTTTCTGATTGACCATCTGTCTGGGGGTGAAAGGCGGTGCTTAAGGTCAGCTTTGTAACCATATCTATATGCAAACTCTTCCAGAAAGCTGAGGTAAACTTTGGATGTAACGCCCCAAAATCCATAGGACCACATAAATAACTTTTTCTATTTAAGGGTTATATTGATATTTCAGATTTCAGCCTTAAGTTCATTTTGATTGTTTTAAAAGCTGATTTCAGATGTTGTTTTGAAAGACGACGCGGAAGGTTTACAGGCAGCTGTTGCCTGAGCACAAACACGAGCAGATTCAGATTTTTATTCGAAATGCCTTCAGCTGAACAGATTAGTTCTTTTGAAAATCTTTTGGTAAAGTTTACAAATTTGAAACAGTAGTAGGGAGTTTTTGGATAAAACCTTTTGAAAAGGACATGGTTTGGTAGGATACCCATGCCTACTCAAGTGTAATTACCTACTACAAGTCATATCTTGTATAGAATTGTTTTCGTAAATGGGAAGCTCCATTGTTGTCCAGGATTTCTTTCTTTCTCTCCCAAAATTTTAAAGGTGCTCGTGGTGGTGCTTGAGGAGGACTCTTGTTGAGACCAGCTGCTCTTGTGTTTCTCCGTTTAAGGCAAGTAAAGGCTGATTTTTGCTACGCCATTTTAAAGCATATATTGTTCTTCAGCGCATGATTGTTTGCCTGTTTATGCTAAGATAATGTATGTTCATGATCAAGCATGATTAAGAAAATGAAAGAATGATTGGGTTCGAAAATGTTTCTGTTTCAAACACTTTTAAAGAATGCTTCGATGAAATATATGTTGGCGACAATGGCGGATCCGGATCCCGTTTCCCGGGGCGTAGCGGAAGTTTAAAAATTTTGCATCGGGAAATGTTCAATACATCTAAACAATACAATAAACCATACATAGGATGTTTATCGATTGTTACCTTGTTGGCGTCTAGGCGCCTGGCTCCTACCAGATTCACAGGGAATTCTGGCTCTTGAAAGGTAGGCGGCGGTAGATCCTCCTAATCCGGTCCACGACCGTAAACAAGAATCCTTCGTCAGTATGCACTAGAAGAATTGACGAAATTTCCACGGATGGAATCTCCTCGAAAAGACGATCGGAACAAGTCCGATGACGGCGACTGCGGACGGCTTGGGATGTGTAGCCCTAGGTCTAGCATAAGTAGACCAATGATGGGCTTTCACTAACCCAATGGGCCTGGGGCGGGCCCAGGTCCATATGAACATTCGTTTCAACCGTACCACCGCGGCTTCATCACAATTCCGATCGACGATCAGATCGGACCGATCGACTCAGTTTCTAAAACTGAATATTATGATGTGAAAATAATTTTTCAGACCACCTAGTCCAAAATTACAGTTTAGCCCCTCAACTTTGGGAAATCGCAATTTGACCCCTGTTGACTTTTAGGAAGTCGCACTCCCTAAATTCCTCCTCCTATGCTCAACACATTGAGCTCAATTTCCGTGCGGGAATCGTGAATCCAGTACTTGTGTGACCCTCAATGGTTCAGGGATACAGCTAGCCGTGGGCCCACAACCATTGTGACTCCGAAATCACAATTTCGGACTTTCCCATCGGATCATGGTAAAGCGCCTAGCCACATCGCCCCATGACCCCCTAGGTATCATTGATAGTGCCTGCAAGAACCAGTCGATCATGGTTAGCGTAAAGTACGGTCCTTTCAACACATATATCACGATCAGATCAACGACCTTTGGTAAATCGAGAGTCGCTAGAGATCCGATAACCATGCATACATCTTGGAGATCAAATAGTGACATCGCGAGTGTTACTAGGCAAACCCATTTACCTAAAATACATCCAGTACTCTGGCCAGAGATTTATCACACTATTGTCTCCTCAGATAGCATAGGATATCCACGCATAAAAGCGAGCGGTGAATCCTAGACAACGAAGCATCGACTCCTACATGCATCGGGACCTCACCCAATCCCGCCACCTAATGACCCCAAGTGAGTCGGTAAATGGGTCAAAGTGAGGCGCCTATCATTAGAGTCTCAATGACGTTTCGATTAGTGAGGACTAATCAGTACAACCAAGACCTCGGACTTATCTACTCGACAAATGGTAACCACTTCGAAAGTCCGAACGAGGGTAGTTCGATAGATCACCGGGTCACTATCCATCTGCATGCTCAGAACATCACAATGTTCCCTACCAATGAAACATGGTACTTCACATCGCAGATGCTAGTCTCAAGCTCGGGCGGCCTTATCCTCATTTTGATGGCCCAATCGACTAGGAACGAATTCAGAATACACAGTGACTATTAGATGTGTCTCATGATAGCCATCATATCCACTATCACATCTAACATACACTATGGTGCATTCTAGGTCTTTATCCAACACAATTGTTAACATTATAACATAATGAAAATAAAGAATGCCATATAGAAATGCGTATTTCATAAATAAAGATCGTTATACACAAGAGTCAATAAAACCCACACGCCACAAGTTGGCTAGTTGGGCATCTACTCTAACAATATAAATGTTGATGTTGTTCTAAGAATGCTGAGCAGTTGGGTTCAAGTTGTACGTTCAGGTATGCTCTTTCCTAGTGAATGTTAACGTCTGGACTTGATGCATGTAATCGGTGATGCTGGTTGAATCGGGACTTGCTCCTGGTTTGATAGGCAACACTGGTAACGTTGGAATTCATTCAGATGTTACAGCTCCAGTTCCTTAGTCAGACTTTGTATCTTGTGTTAGCATATTTAAATCAGCAGTTTTCATTTCAGCTGATGTTTTTGCTACACATCAGATTTTGGTCAGATTTCACAGTATTAATACTTCACTGCTGAGTTGCTTACGATCATTCGTTGACTACTGAGTTGACCAAGCTACAACTGTTTTACTTCTAAATACAATTCCTACATAGACATCTGTTTTATATTCGCGGTACTAGCAACATCTGAATTCCCGCTAGCGATAACCTTGAATAGTAAAGATCTGTTTCGTTTTCCAGTACCGCTTCTTTTAGTCGCATCTGTTGGTATTTCAGCAATAAGTTCCATTAGTCGAACCCGATACTCAGCGAAGAGATTTTTAAGAGATTTTAAAGAAATAGGTGTCGAAGCACAGTGAACCCGGATGTTGTTTCAAAATCTGATTTCAACCAGTTATGAGTTTAAAGGAAGAATGTTTAGTTTTAAAGGATTTATGGCATAGATAACAGACGGTCACAAAGGAAAGGTAAGCAGCTGTCCAGATGTCAGTTGCTCTTTCATAAAGGAAGGGTGAGCAGTCGTCCAGACGTCGGTTGCCCCTTCACAATGAGCTATATGCTAAGGCTGATATCAGAAGTCTTTTGAACTAATGCATAACGGACCTAAGGAGAGCTTCTAAGCCATAAATCACAAGAAATTAATGAATGGAATCTGGGTCATCTTCTCCACTTCCAAGTTCGAACGGGAATTTAAGAAAAGTTTTCAATGAATGACTTCCTTTAAACTATGTTATGTTAAGTTATGTTAAGTTCAGATGTCTGCCTGCTTTATGTTACCTTGTTATCCTCAGATTTTACTTACTGAGCCCCTTGGCTCATTTGCTTTAAAATGGTGCAGGTGGGACAGAGCTGGGAAGACGGGCGGCAGCAGCTGAACCAGCTGTGGTGATTGTGTTTATCTAAGGCCAAAGTTTTCCGCAGCAGCTGTTGTTGTTTTTGATCTTTTGTCAAGTCCGTATTAGATCTATTACAACAATAGTAAATTCATATAGAATTTAAGAAGTTGTAATATCGGATTTTGCATTTGTATGACATCTGTTATTGAGAAATCTGTTTCAGCTGTTCCAGTACTTGGCGCCGTATTGTTTGTTGTGTTTCGAATTTTTCTTCTAGTAATAAGAAATATAGCTTATAACAAGTTCCATTCAGCCCTTCTTTTCATTTTATTGTTCAATCCCGTGACCCCATGGGCTTGGGACGTCACATCGGATATCTATCCGATACTATGGAAACTGGAACACCATGTAGCCTCACTATTTCCTTTACATACAAATCCTCATATCTACTCACATCGTAGGTTGTCTTAACTGGTAAGAAGTGAGCAGACTTAGTGAGTCTATCTATTATAGCCTAAATAGAGTTATATCCTTGAATGGTATTGGGTAGACCAACTACAAAGTCCATCGCTATACACTCCCACTTCCATTCTGGAATAGGCAGTGGCTTCAATAATCCTGCTGGTCTTTGGTGTTCAGCTTTGACCAATTGACAAGTCAAACACTCAGAGACAAATCTGGTAATGTCTCGCTTCATTCCTGGCCACCAGTACAACTTCTGGAGCTCCTTATACATCTTAGTACTCCCTGGATGTACAGAATACGGGGCTGTATGGGCCTCTGCCATGAGATCTAATCGCAAGGTGTCTACTTGGGGCACCCAGATCCTGCCCTGAAATCTGATTATTTCTCCTTATAAAAAGTAGAGATTGCTGCCTCTCTCTCTATCTTGCTTAACCCACTTCTGAATTTGCTCATCTTTGGGTTGTCCTTCTCGAATCCGATCTATCAGATTTGACCTTATAGAGAGATCTGCCAAAACCATAGTACTACCTCTGGGCACTACTTCTATTCCCGACTTCTCAATATCATAAGCCAATGGTCGACATGCTCAAATATGGTCTTAGAATATACTAAGATATCATCTATGAACACAACTACCAATAGGTCCAGAAATGGTTGGAAGACTCTATTCTTTAAATCCATGAAAGCTGATGGAGCATTCGTAAGTCCAAAAGGCATTACTAAGAACTCATAATGACCATAACGAGTTCTGAAGGTTGTCTTGTAGACATCTGATGGCTTGATCTTTAACTGATGGTAACCAGACCTCAAATCAATCTTAGAAAAGACTACTGATCCTTTCAACTGGTCGAAAAGATCTTCAATTCTAGGAAGGGGATATTTATTCTTAATCGTCAGCTTATTCAGTTCTCTATAATCTATACACAACCTCAAACTTCCATCCTTCTTCTTAACGAAAAGAACAGGGCTCCCCAGGGGGACGTACTTGGTCTAATAATTCCCTTGTCCAAGAAATCTTGCATCTGTTCTTTTAATTCCTTCATCCATCTGATGGAGCTAAACGGTAAGGTGGTCTAGATATTGGAGCAGCTCCTGGAACTAAGTCAATCGAAAATTCCAGTTCTCTGTCTGGTGTTAGTCCATGGATATCCTCTGGAAAAACTTCGGGAAACTCATTCACCACCTCCACATCTGAATGTTGGGGCTTACTATCCGTTGCTGAAGACGACAAGCTTGTCAAAAATCCTACCCCTCCTTTCCTCAAACAGCGTTGAGCCTTAAGAGCTGATATAATACGAGGAATCCTCCAATCAGGATTGGCTTCAAACTTAAATGGATCTCCTCTGGGTGGGTTTACCACTACTGTTCGAAGCTTAAATTCTATCTGTGAGGATTGAGAAATTCGATTAGTGATTAATCAGATTTTGAAGGATTTGTCACGAGATTGAGTTATCGAATTTCCGTAAGTATTGTAGCCAGTCGTAGCAATTTAGGAATCAACGCGGGTCAACGGTACTGTAGCTTGCAACTGTTGGGATTTGAATTAGATAGTTATTGTAGCTTGCAGCTGGTGGAAATTGGAACCAGTCGTTGCGCGTTGCAATTAGTTCCTGTAGCGGAAAGGATGATACGTTGTCGTTTTGATTTGGAAAGATTGCTGCTGGCAGACGTTGCATTTAGCGCGAGAATTAGCGAGAGAGTGACACGTGTTATTCAACGTTTTGAGTGTTGACTATTGGACCAGCAGATGCGTGAGTAAAGGAACGACCAACTGATGGTTGGAAGAACCAGCCGTAAAGATAATTGTTGTGAAGAATGCGTTGCGACTGGGTGACCAGCTGTTGGTTTGAGGAACCAGTCGTGGGAGCAACGCAACGTTGTTTTGTTAAGTTGAAACGCTGCGTTTTGGTTGCGTCTGGATTGATTAGAGTAACCAGCTGCTGGTTTTTCGTAGGGAATTTGGTACCAGCTGGTGGAGCGCTACGATTTCGTTTGGATTAGTTGACGCGTCGTTGTGGTGGCTTGTTTTGCATAACCAGTTGATGGTATTTCGTTGTAGGGATTTTCTACCAGCTTTTGGTTGTTTTGCAAGAGGGATCTGTTGTCAGCTGATGGTGCGCTGCGGTGTCGTTTTGATTAGTAAGAACGGTGTCGTTTTGATGTTTCTTTTGAGAATGAAACGAATGATTGTTGCGTCTGGTTTTGTTGTGGGCAACGACTGGTTTTGCTAGCAGATTTCTACTGTTCACGTCGACTGATTATTTTGAGAACAGCAGACGTTGGATTTGAGAGTTATATATAGAAGTGTTGATCGACACTTAGAATTATTGAGAACCCGATATTTATTATCTCCAACTTTCAAACCCTCGTTGAGCTACTGTTCACCCGAGAATATATTCCTTAGATTTCCGCCGTTCTCCGCCGATGATTTGAGTGATTTTGGTGGCGCTGGAATCCCTGAGACTTGTTCTTTAGAATGATACCCAGTTGAGGCTGTAGAACAACCTTGGAGAGGATCGCGAAGTTGCTCGAATTCTCTGTCCAGTGGAACCCGATAGTTCTTCAGCTGGTTTCAACTTTTGGTTAAGGATTTCCTACTGATTTTAGCCTAGTAGCGATTGCTAGTTCTTTGTTTAGAAGTAGAACTGGAACCGAGTTCTTTATAGTAGGAATTATATATTTTGAGGCTCAGATCTGAGTTAGACATGAACTTAGTATGAGATGCCTTGTAAAGATTTGAGTTCCAGAGAAGTTTGTTGCCAAGGTTGGTGATTGCCGTGCCCTATTTCAAATCTGTGAGGTAGAATTCAGCTGTTGAAGGTACGATTGAGTGTGAATTTAACAGCTTTGAGCATAACCTACGAGTATCTGAGTCTTGAGTTTGGCTCTGTGAATCTATGTATTATGTGAACTGCTTGAATTCCTGATTTGTATTAGTTGTTTACATATTTTATGCATGTAGAAATCAGATATGAATTTCTTAACATTCATGCATACATCTTGATCTGGATTGATCGATTGATGACCCGAGATTAGAGCACGTTGGGACTGGCCAACTGTCGTGTTGTGCCGGAAAAGTCCAACGCTATCATCGGAGTGGTGACTACCGGATTCGAGTGTCTACTACCAAGCTGTGATGGGCTGAGGTACGATTGAGTGTGAATTTAACAGCTTTGAGCATAACCTACGAGTATCTGAGTCTTGAGTTTGGCTCTGTGAATCTATGTATTATGTGAACTGCTTGAATTCCTGATTTGTATTAGTTGTTTACATATTTTATGCATGTAGAAATCAGATATGAATTTCTTAACATTCATGCATACATCTTGATCTGGATTGATCGATTGATGACCCGAGATTAGAGCCACGTTGGGACTGGCCAACTGTCGTGTTGTGCCGGAAAAGTCCAACGCTATCATCGGAGTGGTGACTACCGGATTCGAGTGTCTACTACCAAGCTGTGATGGGCTGACGGGCCCGGAAGATCACGGACCGATGATTCCACCGGTTGACTTACTGTGTGGGTTTAGAGGCTCGACTGAATTGATCTTCCAGTTGACTTACTGGTCTTGGTACCCGCTTTCCTTGATAGCCTCATGCATCTCATGACTTTAGATACTGCATGTTTATGAGTTGCTGTTTATTTTTGATAGCTCTTTGTACTGAGGTTTGACCACGTATTTTGTTTTCCTGCCTTTGTGTCTTGGGTCTGTGTTGCCCATTTGCAGGATCTTCAGGTAACCAAGCTGTACAGAGTGGAGTTTCAGCTGGTCGATCCCCGTTTACTTGAGTCCCATTCTATTTTGTATATGTATCGAACCCGGGGGATGCCCCGTGTGCTATATATGTTGGGGATTTGTATTTGAATTGTTTATTGCTGTTACCTGGTTTGTATGAGTTTGAGTCAACTCATATTTTAATTATGAATATTTTGAATGTATGATTCGTAAGTTCAGGCCTATTTATTTCGAAAATTTTTATGCCCGTTTTTACGCTTCCGTGATTATGTGTTTAATTGTGCTATTATCTTGAGTAATTAGCACGGGGCCTGACATTTTTGATATCAGAGCTTAAACTGGGATAAGCTCGATTTCCTTTGATCACACTCGAGTCTAGGCACAGAGTTTTGATTTGATTTTGATTGACTCTGTGACTTATGTGATGAGTATCTACCTTGATGTATATCTGCTTTGAGATCTTACCTCTAGATTTGTTTAGATGCCGCCGAGGAGAGGTAGATCTAGGCGTTCTGAGGGGTCTAGGGCTCCAGACAGTGACGAGGATGTTCATCAGGTAGATGATGTGACCCGACGGATAGGTGGGATGGAACTAGTCTTAGCTCGATTTCAGCATACGAACCCTCCGATTTTTGCGGCTACTGAGGGCGGTGCGAAGGCCGAGGCTTGGCTGGTTCAGATGGAGGAGCTTTTTGATACTCTGGAGTACACTCCGGAAAAGAGACTGAAGTTGGCAGTGCTGCATTTGAGGGATGATGCGCAGCGCTGGTGGAGAGGTACTTCTCGTATCCTTCGTGATAGTGGGGCCGTGATTACTTGGGAGAGCTTCTGTGATGCGTTCCGGCAGGAGTATACCCCTGAGTCCTACTACATCAGCCGAGAGCGTGAGTTTGATAACCTGAAGCAAGGGATGATGAGCGCGACTGAGTACGCGAGGCGGTTTTCTGCGCTTTTAGTGTACATGCCGCATGTAGTGAACCAAGAGCGAACAAAGAGGAACAAGTTTTTGAAGGGTCTGAGACCTGATCTTTACCGGATGGTGTTGTCTGGGTCCCCAGCGACCTATATTGAAGCTGTGAACAATGCGGTTGATATTGAGGAGAGTTGGATGGATTCTGAGGCTCCGGTACATCATACGACTTGGCGGACTTCTCAGCCGATGCAGGAAGTGTCGCAGTCGTATCAGTCTCCTCAAGGTACACAACAGTCTAGTCGCCAGCAGTTCCGACCCGAGGGAAGCAATTCAAGAAGAAGGGCAACTCGAGTTCCTCTGGTTCCATGAGCTCTGGTTCTGGCAGTGGATCAGGCAGTGGTTCTAGCGGTGTATTTTGCGGACAGTGCAGAGGAATGCATCGACTTCACAGTGTCGTGGCGTTCAGGGAACTTGCAACAACTGTGGATAGTCGGGACATTTTCGGAGATCTTGTCCTTTGTTGAGGGGTCAGACTTCGATTTCTTCTCAGCAGGGTTCGGTTGGTGGTTCTTCGCAGAGACCGTAGTTTCCTGCCCCTACCCAGCGCCCTGGATTTCAGCCTAGTTGACCGTCTAGGTTTGGAGGACCTCAGAGACCTCAGTTCCAGATTCCCCAGCAGGCTCAGGCGCACGCTTTGACTAGAGAGCAGGCTGAGGAGACGCCTGGCATGGTGATTGGAGGTAAATGCTTTATTTTCTATTTTCCTGCGAGAGTTTTATTTGACACTGGTGCATCACACTCTTTCATTTCTGAGTTGTTTGTATTTTAGCATGGGTTGAGTTCTTCCCCATTATGTGATGTTGTTTCCGTGTCTACCCCTGCTGGTGTGAGTCTGTGGTCTCGTGAAGTGGTGTTAGATTGTGTGCTTCGATTTGATGAGCATGTTTTGGTTTCCAATCTGATTGTTTTGGGTATCAGAGATTTTTATTTGTCTTGGGAACTCTAGCTATAAGGCTACCGCCGATTGTTTTCATGGTGTGGTGAGATTTCGCCCTGACTCGGGTGAGAAGTGGGATTTATACGGTGCTGATTCGCGCTTGAAGATTCCACTAGTTTCTGCCATGGAGATGTTTAGCCTGCTATCGCTAGGTAATGCGAGATTCATGATCTACGCGCTTGACAGTTCCCAAGAGTCGCGAATGGAGTTGAGTGATATTCCTGTCGTTCGAGAGTTTCCCGACGTGTTCCCAGATGAGATTCCTTGATTCCCTCCAAGACGTGAAATCGATTTCAGTATCGAGTTGGTGCCCGGTACCACCCCGATTTCTAGAGCTCCGTATCGGTTGGCGCCCGGAGAGTTGAAAGAGCTGAAGGAACAATTGAGAGATATCTTGGAGAAAGGCTTCATCAGACCGAGTATGTCGCCTTGGGGAGCTCCGATTCTTTTTGTGAAGAAGAAGGATGGATCTATGAGGATGTGTGTGGATTTCCGACAGTTGAATAAAGCGACGGTGAAGAACAAGTATCCTTTGCCGAGGATTGATGACTTGTTCGATCATTTGCAGGGATCGGTCGTTTACTCGAATATTGATTTGCGCTCTGGTTATCACCAGTTGCGGATTAGAGACGCTGACGTTGCGAAGACAGCTTTTCGGACTCGATATGGGCATTATGAGTTTCTTTTCATGCCGTTTGGGTTGACAAATGCCCCAGCTGTGTTCATGGAGTTGATGAATCGCGTCTTCAGCGAGTATATCGATCGGTTTGTGTTAGTCTTCATAGATGACATCCTAGTGTATTCAAAGAGCATGAGAGAGCTTAAGGAGCATCTCAGATTGGTGTTGCAAAGGTTGAGAGCCTCGCAGATTTACGCCAAGTTCAGCATGTGTGAATTTTGGCTTGATCGGATTATCTTTTTGGGTCATGTGATTTCGGCACAAGGGATTCGGTCGATCCGAGTAAGGTCGAAGAAGTTTTAAACTGGGAGAGACCTAGAAATGCTTCCGAGATCCACAGTTTCTTGGGATTGGCTGGCTATTACAGGCGTTTCATCGAGAAGTTATGTTCGATAGCCCGGCCTCTGATGCAGTTGACTCAGAAGGATAAAAGATTTGTGTGGACTGATGAGTGCGAGTATAGTTTTCAGACGTTGAAGGAGAAGTTGACTACTGCTCCTGTTTTGGCTCTATCGACTGGATCCGGAGGATTCGTAGTGTGCTCCGATGCTTCTCTCAATGGTTTAGGATGCGTTCTGATGCAGAACGGGTACGTGATTGCCTATGCGTCTCGACAGTTGAAGCCTCACGAGACTAGGTATCCTGTTCACGATTTAGAGTTGGCTGCGATAGTGTTTGCCTTGAAGATTTGGCGACATTATCTTTATGGTGAATAATTTGTGGTGTACACCGACCACAAGAGCCTGAAATATATCTTCACGCAGTCCGATCTAAATATGAGGCAACGACGTTGGATGGAATTTCTCAAGGACTTTAACTGTGAGATTCAGTATCAGCCTGGGCGGATGAACTCAGTTGCCGACGCGTTGAGTAGAAAGACCCAGCCTGCGATGCTTTCTTCTTTGAGTGTCTCTAAAGTCTATGAGCAGTTAAGAACTTCTGGTTGGCGATTTCAGCCGGGTGATCAGTACTTTATGGTTTCTTCGATTCAGGTAGAACCACAAATTGTGAGTGCCATCCGGGAGGCACAGAGGACCGATCCATATGTTCATGAGTTGAAGATTAAGGTACGAAACGGTCAGTCTGATGACTTCTCTGTTTCTTCCGATGGATGTTTGAGATTTAGAGGAAGATTAGTGGTTCCCAACTTGATCGATTTGAAAGAGACCCTTCTGAACGATGCACATTGTAGCCGTTATAGTGTGCATCTGGGCGAGAGAAAGATGTACCATGCCTTGAAGTCTCACTATTGGTGGGAAGGTATGAAGAGCGACATTTCGGCTTTTGTCGCTAGATGTCTGAATTGTCAACAGGTCAAAGCCGAGAGAATGAGACCTGGAGGATTGCTGCAGAGTTTGGAGGTGCCCCGATGGAATTGGGAACATCGCCATGGATTTTGTGACTCATTTACCTTGGTCAAGTAGGGGGTGTGATGCAATTTGGGTAGTGATCGATAGACTTTTGAAGTCTGTCCATTTCATCCCCTATGATGTGAGGTGTTCGATGAAGAAAATGGCAAAGCTGTATATCGACCATGTGGTTAGATTGCATGGAGTTCCTGTTTCGATAGTGTCTGACAGAGATCCGAGGTTCACTTCTCGTTTCTGGAAGAGTCTGCAAGCCGCGATGAGTTTGAGATTAGCTATGAGTACAACCTATCACCCACAGACCGACGGATAGTCGGAGCAGACTATTCAGACTCTAGAGGATATGCTGTGTGCAGTAGTGATAGATTTCAGTGGTGGCTGGCAGGATTCGCTATCCTTGGTTGAGTTTTCGTATAACAACAGCTACCAGGTGACTATCGGAATGGCTCCGTTGGAGGCGTTGTATGGTCGAAAATGCAGATCTCCAATCTGTTGGGAAGAAGTTGGTGAGAGACAGCTTTCAACCCCTGTGTTTGTGCAGCATATGAAGGATCATATTGATTTGATTCGGAGTAGAATGAAAGCTGCTCAAGACCGTTTCTCTAGCTATGCTAACCGAAGACGTCGACCGTTGGAATTTGAGGTTGGCGACAGAGTATTTCTGAAAGTTTCTCCTTTCAAGAGCGTGATGCGCTTTAGATTTAAAGGCAAATTAGCTCCTAGATTCGTTGGTCCCTTTGAGATTCCTGAGAGGATTGGACAGTTGGCTTATCGATTGAGGCTGCCCGCTGAATTAGCAGCGATGCATGACGTTTTTCATGTGTCAATGTTGAGGAAATATGAACCAGATCCATCCCATGTGTTGAGAACCGATGAAGTTGAGCTAGATTCTGCCTTAAGTTATGTTGAATATCCAGTTCAGATTTTGGATAGGAAGGAGAAACAGCTGAGGAACAAAGTAGTTCCGTTGGTGATGGTCCAATGGAGCAAGCATGGTAGAGAAGAAGCAACTTGGGAACCGGAAGAGAAGATGCAGCGAGAGTGGCCGCATCTGTTTGAGTAGATAGATGTATTAGTTTTCGCTTTCTGGTTGTGTTTTTCCTTAGTTGTTGTTTATGAATTGCCCAGTTATCTTGAACTCTTGGGTTGAATCAGATAAAATTTTGGTTTTGTAATCTGTTTTTGAGTTGAATTGATTGATTTTCTTTCCCTGAGTTTGCCTTTGATTTCGAGGACGAAATCTCTTAAGGTGGGGAGAATGTGATGATTGAGAAATTCGATTAGTGATTAATCAGATTTTGAAGGATTTGTCACGGGATTGAGTTATCGAATTTCCCTAAGTATTGTAGCCAGTCATAGCAATTTAGCAACGGTACTGTAGCTTGCGACTGGTGGGATTTGAATTAGATAGTTACTGTAGCTTGCAGCTGGTGGAAATTGGAACCAGACGTTGCGCGTTGCAATTAGTTTCTGTAGAGGAAGGGATGTTACGTTGTCGTTTTGATTTGGAAATGTTGCTGCTGGCAAACTTTGCATTTAGCGCGAGAATTAGCGAGAGAGTGACACGTGTTAGTCAACGTTTTGAGTGTTGACTACTGGACCAGCAGATGCGTGAGTAAAGGAACGACCAGCTGATGGTTGGAAGAACCAGCCGTGAGAGAATTGTTGTGAAGAATGCGTTGCAACTGGGTGACCAGCTGTTGGTATGAGGAACCAGTCGTGTCGTTTTGTTAAGTTGAAACGTTGCGTTTTGGTTGCGTCTGGATTGATTAGAGTAACCAGCTTTTGGTTTTTCGTAGGGAATTTGGTACCAGCTGGTGGAGCGCTACGATGTCGTTTGGATTAGTTGACGCGTCGTTGTTTTGGCTTGTTTTGCGTAACCAGTCGATGGTATTTCGTTGTAGGGATTTGCTACCAGCTTTTGGTTGTTTTGCAAGAGGGATCTGTTGTCAGCTGATGGTGCGCTGTGACGTCGTTTTGATTAGTAAGAACGGTGTCGTTTTGACGTTTCTTTTGAGAATGCAACGAATGATTTGTTGCGTCTGGTTTTGTTGTGGGCAACGACTGGTTTTGCTATCAGATTTCTACTGTTCACGTCGACTGATTATTTTGAGAACAGCAGACGTTGGATTTGAGAGATATATATAGAAGTGTTGATCGACACTTAGAATTATTGAGAACCCGATATTTCTTATCTCCAACTTTCAAACCCTCATTGAGCTACTGTTCACCCGAGCATATATTCCTTAGATTTCCACCATTCTCCGACGATGATTTGAGTGATTTTGGTGGCACTGGAATCCCTGAGACTTGTTCTTTAGATTGATACCCAGTTGAGGCTGTAGAACAACCTTGGAGAGGATCGCGAAGTTGCTCGAATTCTCTGTCCAGTGGAACCCGATAGTTCTTCAGTTGGTTTCGACTTTTGGGTAAGAATTTCCTACTGATTTTAGCCTAGTAGCGATTGCTAGTGCTTTGTTTAGAAGTAGAACTGGATCCGAGTTCTTGATAGTAGGAATTATATATTTTGAGGTTCAGATCTGAGTTAGACATGAACTAAGTATGAGATGCCTTGTACAAATTTGAGTTCCAGAGAAGTCTGTTGCCAAGGGTGGTGATTGCCGTGCCCTATTTCAAATCTGTGAGGTAGAATTCAGCTGTTGAAGGTACGATTGAGCGTGAATTTAACAGCTTCGAGCATAACCTGCGAGTATCTGAGTCTTGAGTTTGGCTCTGTGAATCTATGTATTATGTGAACTTCTTGAATTCCTGATTTGTATTAGTTGTTTACATATTTTATGCATGTAGAAATCATATATGAATTTCTTGGCATTCATGCATACATCTTGAGCTGGATTGATCGATTGATGACCCGAGATTAGAGCCACGTTGGGACTGGCCAACTGTCGTGTTGTGCCGGAAAAGTCCAATGCTATCATCGGAGTGGTGACTATCGGATTCGAGTGTCTACTACCGAGCTGTGATGGGCTGACGGGCCCGGAAGATCACGGACCGATGATTCCACCGGTTGACTTACTGTGTGGGTTTAGAGGCTCGACTGAATTGATCTTCCAGTTGACTTACTGGTCTTGATACCCGCTTTCCTTGATAGCCTCATGCATCTCATGAATTTAGATACTGCATGTTTATGAGTTGCTGTTTATTTTTGATAGCTCTTTGTACTGATGTTTGACCTCGTATTTTGTTTTCCTGCCTTTGTGTCTTGGGTCCGTGTTGCCCATTTTCAGGATCTTCAAGTAACCAAGCTGGACAGAGTGGAGGTTCAGTTGGTCGATCCCCGTTACCTTGAGTCCCAGTCTATTTTGTATATGTATCGAACTCGGGGGATGCCCCGTGTCCTATGTATGTTGGGGATTTGTATTCGAATTGTTTATTGTTGTTACCTGGTTTGTATGAGTTTGAGTCAACTCATATTTTAATTATGAATATTTTGAATGTATGATCGTAAGTTCAGGCCTATTTATTTTGAAAATTTTTAAGCCCGTTTTTACGCTTCCGTGATTATATGTTTAATTGTGCTATTATCTTGAGTAATTAGAACGGGGCCTTACACTATCACCACTCCATACTTTGTCAACCAGTCTACTCCCAAAATCGTGTCGAACTCAGGCATTGGTAACAAAATTAAATCGGCAGTAATCAAATTCCATTGAAGTCTAAGTTCTAAACCTCGGAACAAATCGTGGGTTACTAACTCTTCTCCCGATGGTACTGTTACACAAAAGCCTATAGTTACTTGGTCCGGCTTAACGGGTAACTTCTTAGCAAACTTGGCTGCTATAAAGGAATGAGTAGCTCCTGAATCTGTCAAAGCCACACGAAGGCAACCCAGCAATCATAATCTTACCCTTGACTAACTCTTCTCCCGATGGTACTGTTACACAAAAGCCTATAGTTACTTGGTCCGGCTTAACGGGTAACTTCTTAGCAAACTTGGCTGCTATAAAGGAATGAGTAGCTCCTGAATCTGTCAAAGCCACAGAAGGCAACCCAGCAATCATAATCTTACCCTTGACTACTGTCGAGTCTGGGTTGGCTTGATCAGCTGTCATTACGTAGGCTCTACTGGTCACCAGTTACCTTGACTTTGGGTAATTCCTCAAGATATGCCCTGGCACTCTGTTAGAGCAGATGCCCACTAGCCAACTTGTGGCGTGTGGGTTTATAGACTCTTGTATATGACAATATTTATATATGATATTCGCATTTTATTTATGGCATTCTTTACTTTCATTGTGTTGTATGATGATTAACAATTGCGTTGAGTAAAGACCTAGAATGCACTATAGTATATGTTAGATGTGATAGTGGGTATGACGACTATCATGAAACACATCTAATAGTCACTGTGTATTCTGAATTAGTTCCTAGTCGATTGGGCCGTCAAAATGAGGATAAGGCCGCCAGAGCTCGAGACTAGTATCTGCGATGCGAAGTACCATGTTTCATTGGTAAGGAGTGTTGGGATCCGGATCACGCCTCCCGGCGGGGCAGCGGAAGAACGAAAAACATGTGCCGGGAGACGATCAATACGATAAAAACAATCAACAAACTATGACATTCATAGGGTGTTTTGTAGAATACCTTGCCGGCAACTCGTGCCTGGCTCCGACCGGTTTCGTAAAGAAAACGGCACTTCACGGTAGACTGCGGTAGATAACGCCAATCAGGTCCACGACCGGATGCGAGAATCCTTGGTCGGCCTGCACTAGAAGGCCTGACGAGATCGGCACGGACGGATTCTCCTCGAAAAGTTGGCCAGAACGATTTTCCGGCGAAGAGGGCGGCGGCGGCGGCGCACACGGCTTGTGAGAAGAGAGGAGGGGCGGCGCAATTTAGGCTAGGGTTAGGGTTTTGATTAGTATAGTATGTCATTATGAAGTTAAGTCTAATTAAATAGACTTGGCTTTAGTCTTGGACCGGCCCAACGGGCCCGGGTCCAAAGTATGAACATTACGTTCATCCCTATCGCCGTGACTTCATCGTAACTCCGATCGCCGATCAGGTCGAACCGTTCGATTCAGTTTCCAAAACTGAACACTATGATCTGAAAAACCATTTTTCAGAACCCCAGTGCAAAATGACCGTTTTTTCCCTCAACGTCGGGAAATCTCGATTTGACCCCGGTTGACTTTTAGGAAGTCGCACTCCCCAAAATCCTCTTCTCATGCCCAACACATTGAGCTCAGTATCCGTGCAGGAATCTCGAATCCAGTACTTGTGTGACCCTCAATGGTTCAGGGATACAGCTAGCCGTGGGCCCACAACCATTGTGGCTCCGGGATCACAATTCCGGACTTGCCCATCGGATCATGGTAAGAGCGTCTAGAAACATCGCCCCATGATCCCCTAGGTATCACTGACAGTGCCTGCAAGAACCAGTTGGTCGTGGTTAGCGTACAGTACGGTCCTTTCAATCCATATATCCCGATCGGATCAACGACCATTGGTAAATCGAGAGTCGCTATAGATCCGATAGCTATGCATACATCTTGGAGATCGAATAGTGACATCGCGAGTGTACGTTTCGAGTCGTGAGGACTAATCAGTACAACCAAGACCTCGGACTTATCCACTCGACAAATGGTAACCACTTGGAAAGTCCGAAGGAGGGTAGTTCGATAGATCACCAGGTCACTATCTATCTGCATGCTCAGAACATCACAATTTTCCCTACCAATGAAACATGGTACTTTGCATCGCAGATACTAGTCTCGAACTCGGGCGGCCTTATCCTTATTTTGACGGCCCAATCGTCTAGGAACATGTTCAGAATACACAGTGACTATTAGATGTGTTTCATGATAGCCGTCATACCCACTATCACATCTAACATACACTTTGGTGCATTCTAGGTCTTTACTCAACGCAATTGTAAATCATTATACACACAATGAAAGTAAAGAATGCCATATGGATAAATGCGAATATCATATATAAAGATTGTCATATACAAGAGTCTATAAACCCATACGCCACAAGTTGGCTAGTTGGGCATCTACTCTAACAATCTCCCACTTGCCATAAAGCCAACTACTCATCAGACGCAGTCCCATTGTTTCGCGATGTTTTTCAAACAAGGGTCCTGGCAAGGGCTTCGTAAGTGGATCAGCAACGTTGTCCGCCGAGGCGACTCTCTCAACTGCTATGTCACCTCTAGCCACAATATCCCGGATTATGTGGTATTTCCTCAGTATGTGTTTGGATCTTTTGTGAGACCTAGGTTCCTTTGCTTGCGCAACGGCACCCGTGTTATCGCAATACACCGGGACTGGACCAACTCCATTAAGAATGACGCCCAACTCTTGGACGAAATTCCTTATCCAAAAGGCCTCCTTAGCAGCAGCTGATGCTGCAATGTACTCAGCCTCAGTGGTTGAATCCGCGATGGTGTCTTGCTTGGAACTCTTCCAATAGACAGCACCACCATTGAGCATGAATACAAATCCAGAGGTTGATTTCGAATCATCCACGTCACACTGGAAGCTAGAATCAGTGTAGCCTTCCAGTTTCAGTTCACCACCCCCATAGACCATGAACATATTCTTAGTCCTTCGCAAGTACTTAAGAATATCCTTCACAGCCTTCCAATGCAATTGGCCGGGGTTGGCCTGGTAGCGGCTCGTGACACTCAGAGCATATGCGACATCCGGTCTAGTCGAGATCATGCCATACATAATACTACCTATTGCCGAGGCATATGGTACACGTGTCATACTCTCTATCTCCTCATTAGTCTTTGGACACATAGACTTACATAGAGTGACCCCATGGCACATAGGTGGGTGTCCTCTCTTGGACTCTTCCATAGAGAACCTCTTGAGTATGGTATCAATGTAGGTAGCTTGGGTGAGTCCGAGAATCCGTTTAGATCTATCCCGATAGATCTGTATTCCAAGAATATAGGATGCTTCACCCATGTCCTTCATCGAAAATCTACTAGACAACCATACTTTTGTTGACTGCAACATTCCTACATCATTCCCAATGAGTAGAATGTCATCAACATAAAGTACTAGGAACGTCACAGCGCTTTTAACTACCTTCTTGTATACGCATGGCTCCTCGAGATTCTTGATGAAACCAAATTCCTTAATTGTTTCATCGAATCTCAGGTTCCATCTTGCGATGCTTGTTTGAGACCGTAGATCGATCTCTGAAGTTTGCATACCTTATGCTCGCTTCCAACAGATGTGAAACCCTCAGGCTGCGTCATATAGATCTCTTCCTTAATGTTTCCATTAAGGAACGCAGTTTTCACATCCATTTGCCATATCTCATAGTCGTACCATGCGGCTATGGCTAATAAGATTCTAAATGACTTGAACATAGCGACCGGTGAGAAGGTTTCATCATAGTCAACA